>JAMPIV010011546.1:0-325000 GCA_024509875.1 Oreohelix idahoensis
ATATATATATATACAAGGGGCTTGACATAAGTCTTGGGCCTGACCATGAAGGACATGTCACAGAGAGCTGAAATTTTGTATAGTGTTTATTCCTTTTCAATATAGCCACCGTCTGAATTGACACACTTCTGCCATCTCTCATTGACCTTGAAAAGACCTTGGGAGTAAAACATCCTATTTTTCAAACTAAACCAGTCATCACATGCCAGTATAACCTCTTCATCGCTGTCAAAATGATTTCCTTTTAGCTGTTTTTTAAGATTTGGGTTCAGAAAAAAGTCTGATGGAGCCAAATCTGGAGAATATGGTGGGTGTGGAAGAATTTCAATATTCAAATCGTTGGCTGCTAGCTGCACAAGCTGTGCTTTGTGGGAGGGCGCGTTGTCTTGAAGCAAAGGAAGATTTCGAGTGCGCGTTATCCCTCGTTTCTTGGTCACAACCTTTTTTAGTTTGGTGAGAAGATCTGCATAGTACTGTCCATTAACTGTGTTGCCACGAGGCAGATAATCTTTCAAAAGGACACCTTTGCCGTCCCAAAAAACAGTCAGCATCACTTTTCCTGCAGATTTCTCTGCTCTCGGCTTGACAGGTGTTGGGGAGCCCGGGGTTTTCCATTGCATGCTGGCAATTTTGGATTCGGGGTCATAATGGTGTACCCAAGCCTCATCTACTGTCACCATAGTCTCCAAAAAAATTTTTTTGACTGACACTTTTTGAGCAACTGTTGACAGCAATTTACCCTCGTTTGCTTCTGTTCACGTGTCAATAGTCGCGGAACCCAGCGTGCACACACTTTTCTCATGTTCAGTCTGTTGTGTAAAATTCTATAGACTGTTCTTTCATTTAGTTTTACTCTACTAGCTATCTCCACAATTGTCATTTTTCGATCCTTGTCAATGATTTTCTTCATTCTTGTTGCATTTTCATCGTTGCACTCTGAGGCTGGTCTACCAGATCTTGGCAGATCAACAACATTTGAGCGGCCGCACTTAAACTGTTGACACCAGTTTTTTACCGAAGTATATGAAGGACAAGAATCACGAAACACTGGTTCCATCTCCCTGTGTATTTCTGTAGGTGTTTTTCCCTGAAACATCAGAAATTTTATCACAGCTCTGGTCTCCATCTTTTCCATTATTTTGTCAAATCTTTGGAGCAGCAGATCCGGTCAATAGGGTACATTGCGCCGTGCACCGTAGCGGGAAAACCCATTGAAGAAACAAACGCGTACTTTACACATTCAGTGCAAATATGATGAACTTTAAATGTGCTAAGTTTCATCTTTCTCCTGTGACTCCTTCATGGTCAGGCCCAAGACTTATGTCAATCCCCTTGTATGTGTGTATATATATATATATATATATATATATATATATATATATATATATATATATACATATATATATATATATATATATATATATATATATATATATATATATATATATATATATATATATATATATATATATATATATATATATATATATATATATATATATATATATATATAATGAAACTGTAATAAAATCTCCGGTCCAAAATATGTAATTAGATTGTGTTAAAACTATCTGTACATTCTCTTCTTCTTCTTCCGTCCTTAGCCAACGACCGGCAAAGCAGTCAGTGGCCATTACGCCTAGTGGCGTCTTAAGGGCAACAGCAAATAGATTTTCTTTGCCGTTGTTCCCATCACGCCTAATGGCGTCTTTAGGGCAACGACAAATCAATCCGTTTGTCGTTGTTTTATCTGTACATAGTCGCATTTTAAATGAAAACGTAAACTGGTGTGATCATCTGAATCTAGTAAAACTGTCAGTGTCTACAACAGTCATTCACCAGTTTCCACATTTCAAACTAGGTAAATAGTTCAATTCGAAGGGAGTATTATTTTTTAAGTGTTGCAATTCTAACGGAATATTTGTTGCTAAATAGTGGAATTCTAACGGAATATAAAATTCAACGGAGTATGTGTTAAAAATCCACGCTACTGATTCTTTTCAATAAACCGGTAAGTAAACTAGTTTTCTTCTTTTTGTTTTGTTACTTGAAATACAAATAATAGTACAAATATGTGCTACTGTATTTGCATCTAATTTTATTTCAAATTATTAGCTAACCTAAACGAAAATGCAAATTGAGTCCGAAACTCATGATCGGGTCCATTTTCCTGCAATACGGGTACGACCGAAAATGGCGGCCAAATTTTAGTTGTCGTCACTCTATATAGAAATACAGGGCACTAGGTTACATATACAAACTCAGAAAGTATGATTCCATATGCATTGGAGACACACACAAAAATCGGGGGGGGGGGGGGGTGGGGGGGGCGTGCAGGTATCACGGTGTAGACGATAATGTCGCTCCGTCGGTCATAACTACAAACATTTATGTAAAGTATACAAAACCTTTTTAATAAGGAATAAAATATCCTGCTCAGCCCGCGGTGTATTATAATTATCATATATAACATTTATAACATTAGGTCCAACTGTCATTACCTACTTCCAGCTTTAGAAAACCTACCTTAAAAATAAATAAAATAATAATACAATTAGTACAGTATAGAATTAGTTTTACGATAGAGTCAAAGTATGGGACGTTTCGGGGTTTACTCTATCTATCTGCCCAAGCACTCCAAGGGAGGTAAATAACATCATTTCTGTGACTGCCATAATTTAAAAGGCTAATAGTAAACATTACCTAATCATGAACCGGGTACAGAAGACATGGAAAGACCATGAAAGAATAGTACATAAAATATGCATGACGTAAAATAGTTGCAGACTGATGCTTCACAGGGAGCTAAAGGGTGTTTGTGATTGTAGCGAGGCGAGCCGGAAATGTCCCTGTAATTAAGTATTTTTATGACTAATCGTCTGCCATCAATGGTACCTACACCTTGTAGCGAAGCGAGCCAAAAACTCTCTGGAAATGTCCCTGTAATTAAGTATTTTTATGACTAATCGTCTGCCATCAATGGTACCTACACCTTGTAGCGAGGCGAGCCAAAAACTCTCTGGAAATGTCCCTGTAATTAAGTATTTTCATGACTAATCGTCTGCCATCAATGGTACCTACACCTTGTAGCGAGGCGAGCCAAAAACTCTCTGGAAATGTCCCTGTAATTAAGTATTTTTATGACTAATCGTCTGCCATCAATGGTACCTACACCTTGTAGCGAGGCGAGCCAAAAACTCTCTGGAAATGTCCCTGTAATTAAGTATTTTTATGACTAATCGTCTGCCATCAATGGTACCTATACCTTGTAGCGGTATGGCAGCTTGTGTACCCTGACAACCCCCAAAGCTATGCAAGTGGGAGATTTACTCCTGGTAGGTTCAACTAAGCTGGACTGGTCTGCGTGGGTAGGGGTCAGACAAAAGCTGGTACCCTGGTCCTCCAGGTTGGGGGTTTTAGCGCAGGGCCGACACCCCTGTCTGTGTAAAAAATCACACATGTTACGGAAACGGCAATAAATGGAAAAACTTTGATGCGGGACGGACATCCGGAGTCTCAGGCTCGTATGACTGCCAGTGGTGAAAGCCGAAAGGAAGCCGTTGGCATGAAGACGGATGCGCTGACCGCTAAACATGAAACTAGAATTGGATTTTGGAACGTCAGAACTATGAATAAGGCAGGAAAGCTGAGGCAGATCACAGCAGAGATGAGGAACTACAAATTACATATCCTGGGAATAAGTGAGAGCAGATGGACAGGGATGGGGAGAATAAAAACAGCCACAGGGGAAACAGTACTTTATTCTGGTAGAGAGGATGGTCAGCACAACGAAGGTGTAGCCATTATCCTTAAGAAAGGAATGGAAAGGTCTTTACTGGAATGGAAACCCATCAACAACCGACTGATAAGAACAAGACTGAGAGGGAGATTCACCAACACCACAATTATACAATGCTATGCACCAACTGTTGTAAATGAGGTTACTGATGTTATTAATGAGGGGTAAACAGAGTGAGGTCAAGCTGTGTAAGTTCCCTGAGTCTAATTGTTGATGATGATTCTCAGAGTCCCTATCCGCCACCTCTCAGATCTCAATCTGTGTAAAATAGGCTCTGTGATGTTGTGTGGCTGAGTGTGTCTAGGGTAATGTATTTAATATAAGAACGAAATACAATATAAACAGAACTGTAACTCAATAATATGAAAGTGAGTAAGATTCTTGTTAAAGTTTAGGTAATTATCTTACAATTTAATTTCCCTGTACCTCAATTTTTCTGGGACAGGGATTGTCAAACTCAATAAATTTGTTTATATACACTGATTAAAATAAATAACTGGAACTCTGTCCAAATATCTTGTTTCTATGAATAAAGATCCATGTAAGAATTACACCCACTGTTCTGTCTATCTGCTTGTACTTATCACTGTTAATATGTGGGACAGATTGTCTTCTTCATCATATCAAGGCGAGTTTGTTCTTTATTATTATTGTTATGGTTGTGGTGGAATAATTTGATGTTACACTCTCAGTGCCGGTATAACGGACTTATCTCATAAACTGGTGACAACTGGTGGCCCTTGGGTTATCATAGGCATACAACTGGCTTTAGTGCTGAAGAAGTGGGGTAGCTGCGGCAACAAGGCTGAGCGTTCCTCCCAAACTTTCTTCCCTAACCCGGTTTCCTGCCACCAATAGGTATGCTGGTATATGACCTGTAATGAGAGGAAAATGCCCTCCCCATATAGATCTCATCTAATATCTAATTGCACACACAAAGACGGTGAAAACTCACCCTGATCAGCTATGTGTGCTGATCATTGCACCAATCTGTATCTTTCCTTGTTTAACACCACTGCTGGGTAAACATTCTTCTACAGTGATAGTACATAGCTCTTGTTTCCTCCTCCAAGAAGTCTCTTCCATACAATAGATAGGGGTGTACAATACATAGCTTGTGATCCCTTAATATCTCTTTACAACATCCTATACAGGGTTTGTCGTTCATATAATAGATAGGGTGTGCTTAACCTAGCACTGTAACCTGTGGATAAATTCTTTCTAACATTCTCTACATGATTTTACATAATATGTAAACATTTATGGCACTGCAAAAGCCAATATCCCTTCTGGGTTACTGCATTGGCATGCGCAAAATTTGTAAGCCACTAGCAAATATTTTATGCCTTTCTTTCACTCCGAAAGACTGCATTCCTATTTTGGCTATCGTAACACTAATTGTGGCCTGCATGTTAATTAAGCAATACAATTATTTATTGTGCCTTACCCTCAAACAGGAATATCACATATCATAAGCTTGACTTTGGCAGTTAATGGGTTCTAATACTGCTTTTAGTGTCCAGACGGTGAAAGCTTTGGTCACACAGGCTCTCCCTCTGATGTCAGCTTTAGATAGTTTTAATTTCAAATGGCGGTTGTTGCCAGCGGAATGTTAATTTTATTGCCCCAAGCTACCCTATTCCTTAACCAATCAAAACGCATGTCAAGAAATTTCCAACTTTTCTCACGCAACCAAATTGAGCAGTTCATAAGTGTGTTTGTTTGTCTGTCTCAATTTTGTTTTATACAATATCTTTGTTATTAATGGGTCAATTTTTAATATTAAAAGTGATTATTAAAGGGACAACTGTCCTCTATATTTCTATACATGTTTCTTTCACCCATTTACCCCCGTTTTCATCTTGGTAATTTTTTTCTGCTTTATAGTGCTCTGTTCACTGAACTAAAATATCAATAAAATAATTTTCTAAGGCCAGATAATTTATTATAAGGGAAAATTTTATGATATATATTAACCAATATTAGCGCTACCCTTCAAGACATCCCTGTTATTTATAAAGAAAAAAATTATCTAAGTTTCTTTTCAAACGCACAAGTTAGGCTTGATTTCCATTGTAAACCACCTTCTCTCTCCCCTATAAACTAGGTAACGAGTTGGTTCGCTGCCAAGATTTACGGCTTTCGTCATAAATATTGGGAAGGGTCGAGCGTGTGCGTGTGTGTTAAAAGGGGGTAGTAACCTTTTTAACTTGGTGTTAGAACATTCAAACCTTTATTTTAAATGTTAGCGGTTGATTTGACGATGGCCTTCAGACCAAGGTCAAACATGGAATTTATTTATAGATTTTTAACTGTAATAGTGGAAAATTCAAATCATTTTGTCCAATTTTTAGTGGTAGATTTGACCTTGCCCTTGGCAATTTTTCAAATATAGTAGTAGTGTTATAGGTTGGTATTTACGTTACTAGATTTTTGAATCGGGTAAATTTGAGCGGGGGGTTACACTGAGTTATTTTACCACACCAACAAACGACAGCGATGAAGAGGTTAAGGGTGAGTTCTATCAACAGCTACAAAAGGAAACTGCACTAGGTACGATCTTATTATAGTAATGGGAGACCTCAATGCGAAAGTTGGAACACGCAATACTTATAACGAAAGAGTAATGGGGAAATGCGGGAGTGGAACAGTAAATGAGAATGGGGACAAATTAATAAGCTTCTGCAGTATTAACAACCTAGTCATTGGAGGAACACTTTTTCTGCACAAAGAAGTGCACAAGTTAACGTGGGAATCATCAAACGGACGGGACATAAACCAGATAGATCACATAATGATCAATGGCAGATGGAGACATGCACTACAAGACGTGAAAGTAAGAAGAGGCGCAGATATGGGAAGTGATCAACACCTAGTAGTAGCAAGACTGAAGGTGAAACGCAGAGCTGCTCGACCAGTTGCAGTCAAACAGAAAAGATATAAAATCACGAAACTTAAGGACCCCCTCACCAGAAAAGCTTTCGTGGTTGATGTAAAGAGACGATATCAGATTGCCAAAAGCCAGGAAAGAACAGCGACCAATGATGTCGACCAGAAATTCAACACCATTTCAACAATTTACAAGGAAAGCAGCGAGTCATGCTTGGGATTGCAGGAAAGAAAGAGCCAAGACTGGATAACACCAAAAACGCTAAACACAATAGCGAAGAGAGAGGAAATGAAAAGAAAGAAAACAGAAACTAAGTCTCCCGGGTTAAAGGAAATATATATTGAGCAGTACAGTCAGCTGGACAAGGAAGTAAAACGTCAAACCCGTGCTAACAAAAGGACATTTCTGGATGACCTTGCAAGACAAGCAGAAGAGGCAGCACTGAGAAATGATCAAAGCACAGTTCATAAAATAACTTAAACCATCAGTGGAAAACGAGGTGCAAACAATATAACATTAGTAAGAGACAAGCAAGGAAATCTCATCACCACAGCACAGGGGCAGGAAACAAGATGGGCAAAGAAACACTAAATAAGGAACCACCAGAGTCGCAGCTGGATGTTCCTGAGGCTGAAAGTGACCTAGACGTAAGTACAGGCATTCCACGAAGAGAAGAAATCAAAGCTATCAGAGGGTTAAAAAATGGAAAAGCGCCTGGTCATAACAATCTAAATGCTGAGTTATTCAAGGTAGACCCTGAACTAGCAGCAGAACTATTAGAACCACTATTTGCACAAGTCTGGAAACTGAGACAACACCAACAGAGTTGAGTAAAGGAATAATTGTCAAATTGCCCAAGAAGGGTGACCTTGCAGACTGCAACAACTGGAGAGGAATTACTCTCCTCTCAGTTTCCAGTAAAATACTAGGCAGAATAATCATCCTGAGAATTTCAAAAGCAGTTGACCATAAACTGAGGAAAGAACAAGCGAATTTTAGAAAGAACATGGGACCCAAAGACGCAGCAATAGAGAATGCAGTCAGCGGCCCATAGCTTGACTGCTTGCGTCAGGGTCAGCGAACCAGAACTGACCAAGACCCTACTCCACCTCCACGTGGTGGTCCTGGAAACAGGCTGCATCACTGCAGTCTGGCTGAGAGAGTAGGGATCGAAGAGGGAAGGCAAACCCGGTCCCAAAAATGCCGTGCTGAAGTCGGATGTGTTGGCCGAAAGGTGCAGATATCGCAACTCCGCTGTAAACAGACACAACGCAACCAACGTCCTTTTCAGGACGAACGAGGAAGAAGAAGAAGAAAGAACAGAAGATGTGCAGATCACATATTCACCCTCAGGAACATTATAGAGCAGTGCTCAGAGTGGCAGAGACAGCTGTACATTAACTTTGTTGATTTTGAAAAGGCTTTTGACAGCATACACAGGGACAGGCTATGGAAAATACTGAGGGCTTATGGAATTCCCAGATGCATTGTTTCCATTATTAAAAGCCTCTATTCTAACTTTACATGCAGTGTTGGATTGAGCAATCTAATTTTCGAAGTGAAAACAGGAGAACGACAGAGATGCCCCATATCAACAACGTTATTTTTGACAGCCATAGATTGGGTGATGCGCCAGACAACCGAGGCCAGTCCAAGAGGACTTAGATGGACAACGTTTTCTACACTGGAAGACCTGGAATACGCAGATGATATTGCACTACTCGCACATTCACATCAACATATCCAAGAAAAAACCGATAGATTGAATAAGTACAGCCAGCAGGTTGGTCTGAACATCAATCTGAAGAAGACAGAGGTCATGACACTCAATGTGGGCAATCCTGAGCCAATAACAATAAGGAACCAGAAGTTAGAACAGACAGACACATTTACTTACCTAGGATGCTGTCGTAATTTTTATCTGAGAGGGTTCTGATGGATATTGGTCCCTTTACAGTGTAGAGTGATATTGAAGGCTCTGTGAGAATAAGGATTTAGGAGAATGAGGTAGTAGATTCACAAGCGCGGGGAAGAGCAAGGACAGTCTCTTATTACGACAATATCTGTTTCTCACAGACTATTCCTATCTCTCTTCTGAACAAACAATTGTTTGTCAGTTCCAGTCGCTCAGGCGCACTCACCGATTTGGTGATTCTGTCGCACAACGTACATGAATACAGCCTACACAGATGGGAAATGTTTGGAGTTTTGGACCAGCCGACAACCAATACAAATAAAGTTTAATACCTTTATTATCATAAATCAGTCACAAATAATTATACATTTACAGTCAAAAATCAAAGGTTACAAAATACAAATATGACAAGGGAAGAGGGGGGTTTGAGGAGAAATATCCCATCCACCGTTTCCCGTTTGTATTTACTAACAGACAAGACCCGGTCCAAAAGACAAGAAAGGGGGGGGGGGGGGGATCAGAGATAGGCAATTTAACCAACTGGTAAATTTATTACTCTGAGGCAAGGGGTTACAATAGGGGGGGGGGGGTAGAGGAAAAGCTAGGGTTCTCAAATGTCTCCCTTTAATCAACAAATTTTACGGGAGGGGGGAATGAACCCAGTTACACAATCCCGCTAGGAGAAGTCCCGTACAAGGAATATAATGCACCTTAATACTAGGTCGAACTAATTAAAAGGGTAAAGAAAAGATTAAATCTCCTTTCATTCAAAAAACACACTAGGGCTGGCCATCCCACAGACACACACGCAGACTTACCAAAATGGTGAATTCTGGCACTCTAGGAATTATTTACCACAGCAGCTAATACCGTGGAATAATGGACTGGTCTTCTTATTTCTTCCGTGTCAGGCCCCAGATTTAACGAGGTAACAAATAGTCTCAAAAAATCGCCAGACGGTGAAGCGTAAAGGCTACTGTTGGTTTAGATAAAGTTCCTAATGAATGGCACAGGCACTTGGCTAGGCGTGAGGTATGGTGTGGTTCCTAAAATTGGCACAGCTGGTGGAGATAACTTTCTTTTTCCGTACTGTCACAAGTTAAAAACACTGAGGTAAGTTCTTCTTCGGGGGTGGGTAAAATCCACTGAATATACTTGACAGACAGTGTTCAGGTAGATCTATGTTCTTCTTCACAAATAGGGCAGTGAATAAAATATGTTCTGCTTCCAGTTTACTTTAAGGACTATATGAACTAGTATTTTAAAAGTGTTTCTTGGGTGGCTTTATTCTCAGTTAAATTCAGATGAGCGGGGCCCATTACAGGTCGCCACAAGTTTAGCTTTAAAAAAGTTCATATGTTACTGGAGTTATCGAATTGAGTTGGCAGAACTCTGTATATAATTAATAATTGCTGGGATGCAGGTTGAATGATCGTTCTGAATGAAAGATAATCAAAACAAGAAATGCATTACAAATCATATTATAACCTGACACGCGATAAATTACAGTTAGCCTATTTACTTTATTAGCGTCGTCAATTTAACAAATCAGGAAAACTCCCCGTGAGTTAAAAATAATTAAAAGCACATCTATCTATACAGAACTAAACTGTATTTACTAGTTATAATTCCCTTTAACGTCTGCAAAATTAATTTACGCGTCAATTGTATTAGGAAATACTTTTAGAAGTAACATTTAGTTTGCACTAGAACTTTGAAAATGGGTTTATTTAATAAGGTTAAATTTACACCACAATCCAGTGAAATAAAATGAAATAACTAGACCACTGATCACTCGAAGCTAATGTATAAATTACCGTCTGCGCAGAAAGAATACACTCCAATAGTCAACAAAGGTAGATGAAATCTAGCAGGAATCCGACTAGGCTATATGCTAGTGAAACTAGGATTCTGTCAGAACGAACGATAAAATGCAGTTTACGGAGTTCTTTATTTATACTATCTCGAATGTAACTTAAATGGGACGTGTTGGATTTTCACACCTTTCTTGAAGTATAGCAAAATCCGAGGTACAACGCCGTTGTGTTAACCGCTGTGTTTCCTCCGTTTTCCCCGGTCTACCGATCTTCTTCGTCTCAGGCTGCTCGCATGAGGGTGCGAAAATTTCTCGAGAAACTAACTACGTTAGCTGAGAGTTCCCTGATTTCTTTAGATCGTATACCGCTCCACGTTGAATTCTGAAGATCAGCCTGTCTTTGATGGTACCGCTGTTTTGAGAAGCTTTGGCAACTCCCACCAGGCGGGGCGACAGCCAGGTAAGAAAATGAACTGCTGTTAATTGCTCTAGAAATAGGAGTGAGTCTCTGGCCACGTCCTCTTTTGGGCCGGCGTTAAGGAAAAGATTGCTATAAATCGTTCTCAGAGATGGTCGTGGGCGTGATTTAACCTCCCATCAAAAGCCATGCGATCTCAGAAGTTCACAGAAGATAGCAGGCTACATATTAATGATCCAGCGTGTAAAATTCTCGTGGAAATGCTGCATGCGGGTTAAAGTTACAATAGATGATCAGGGGTTCTAAAGTTATGAGAGGCCAATATTCTGTTATAATCCATCGAGTCAGGGAAATTCATTTGTCATACTTAGACGTACGTCACAGATGCATAGTTACACCAGACGGCGAAACAAGCAAGGACATCAACAACAGAATGAATAAAGCTAGAACAGCCTTTTCTAGCCTCAGTAACGTTTGGAAGTCTTCCCAGTACAGCACAAACACCAAATTAAGACTGTATGAGAGGTGCGTACTTTCTGTGCTTCTCTATGGTGCGGAATGCTGGAGAGTAACAGAGAAAGAAATGTCGAAACTGTCCTCCTTCCACACAATCTGCCTAAGGAAAATTATTTTTGCCGAATACCATCAGCAACCATGAACTACTTATTCGGAGTAATCAGGAGAACATACACACCATCATAGCTGGCAGACGCTGGAGTTGGGTTGGCCACTTCCTCAGAAGGGACCCTGATACCATTACAAGAACAGCTATGCTATGGATCCCCAAAGGAAAGCGAAAGAGAGGCCGACCAAAAACAACTTGGCGGAGAACTGTGGAAGCCGAGATGCAAAAATTTAACCAATTGGGGCACTGTTCGAAGGATGGCCGCCGACCGAACACAGTGGAATCAATTTGTTGTTTCCCTACAAGACGCCACCAGGCGTGATGTTCACTGACTGCTTTGATGGTCGGCGGCTATGGATCAAAGAAGAAAAAAAATGACTAATCGTAATATAGTTCTTTATGTTAGTTCACAATGGTGAATTTCCTAATTATGCTGAATTGAAAAGGAAGGTAACCAATCAAAATTGCCAAAAGATAGCCTATCAAATGCAGAGAAGGTGAAAGAGGAAAATCAATCGGAATGAGAGTGAGAGATCCAATCAGACACAAACTCAATCAAAATATACTGACTGGAAATCTGTACATAAGCCCGCTTCAGACTCATTTCTGAACTCCAAAAAAAATTCACTTCAAGATCTCATGGCTGAGCAGACGTCCAGCAAACTGACCCATACGTGTAAGAAGCCACAGCATAAAGCGTTAAGTTTAAAAGAAGCCTAGTGTCATTTAATTTGATGTAATAGTTAACATTAATGTTATGATTGACTTTGATTTACATGCTTGCGTCTTATCTCGGTATTTCTAAAACTTCGCTGATAACTGAAGTTGGTCTCCAGCTGAATATAACCTGAAACAATCCTGAACAGCATTGACGCAGCTAGATTCCTTGTCAGGACTGCACAATGCTAGCAATTAAAGCTTAAAATCCTTTTTGGGGTTTAGTTTGTAAATGATGTTTGCACAAGAGTTTTTCTTCTACTTATTTTTCTTCTTCTCCGATAAGGCACATTACACATTTTTATAGAGGGAAACAACTTTGGCATAACCAAATACCAAAGGGAATTGATTATGACATAATTTATAAAAAAATTACTAGAGAATAGGTACTTACCCAAATTCCCATCGTATTATACTACTCGTCAAAAGTCAAGGGCCACTTAGAAAAACCTTGGTTGAAACCATAAAACAAATCTGATATAAACGTAATTGGTATCAGTCAAAACGGCATTTATTGAATACCAAATTGACATGTCACGTAAAGAAATGGAAACACACATTCAAACGCAGTGAAGCTGTGAAGTGTGTCACCCACCTTTTCAAAAGTCACACAATAGATATTGGACAAATAGACATTTCAAAATCGGGTATGACCACCGTTTGCAGCAAGGCATTCAAGACAGCATAGACGCATCGAGTCCACAAGGGTCCGAAGAGTATTCTGAGGAACAGCTTGCCATTCCTGAAGCAGAAATGCAGTCAGCTGTGCAACATCCATTGGCAGGGGGTGTGTTGCTGTCATTTTCGACGGAGTCATCTGTCAAGTTATTTGCTTATGTTTGTATCATAAGTATAATTGTGTCTTTACCTGCGATGTCAGGTTGATTAGGGGTTGTCTTCCCTTGTTTATTCATTCATTGTGTTTGACCTTTAGGGTCAGAGGTTGACAGTTCGGCGTGGGCCTATGGGAAGGTTTTTTAAGCGGGGGTGAGATATACTTCCGGGAAGCCGGGAGGTCCTGTTTTTCTGAAGGGACTGTGACAACTTGTCCAATCTTCTCTTCATTTTTTTTTATTATTTACGGACATCGTTTTTTTTCTCATCCTCAATGCATGATCGCAAAGTCCCGGGAAGTGTCACTTGCGGAAATTCTCCTAGTATTCAGTATTTTCTCCTCGCTATTTTTAGATACGACGTCATTGTTGACCAATGACCTCGGTAGCTAGGAACCTGTTTTAATTTAAGACTGCTTAAGCTGATAAAACCAGTTTATGCCACTTTAGGAAGACCCCACGTGACTTTTAACGCTATTGATTGGAGCGTTTATTTGACGCTAATGTCACATGATGCACGCTATGGATCACGTGTCCAAGCGGAAATGTCCCGCTAAAAGTGCGCCAAACACGGGCATTCTTCACTTGCCCGGAACCCTTGAGACAGCTAGGTCTAACCCAATTATCGGCGAATTCTCGCATTAAAAGCACTGAAGCCACGTGTCTAATTGCGGGTTAGCGTCCATCTTTGAGTAGGTAAGTGAAATCTCGCTAAAATATAATGTGATGAAATGTGTAGTACATTGCAAAATCGACGCAAGATTGGTATGTTTACTTTATTCATATTTTTGTTTTACGATCACATCCAGCCACCTGTGATCGGGTATATTTTATGATCCCACGGGATATGTACATGTTCATAATAATGTATAACGGGAATATATATATATAGCTATTAATTTCCATATTATTTGATTATTTTCGACCCGACGTTTAGACTAACGGAAATTAATAGTAACGATAATGTTGACCGACCGTGACATATATTCATT
The DNA here is from genome assembly GCA_024509875.1 of Oreohelix idahoensis. Taxonomy (NCBI): domain Eukaryota; kingdom Metazoa; phylum Mollusca; class Gastropoda; order Stylommatophora; family Oreohelicidae; genus Oreohelix; species Oreohelix idahoensis. Next base: position 14,006 of record JAMPIV010011546.1, read on the forward strand.
ATAAATTATATGACGAGGCGACCAGACATGAAGTGTGTGATAATGTTGTCAGACAATTCTAAAAACACGGATGTCCAATTATTTGTTAAATTCATCATAATGACATGACGATTAGGCTAGAGGCACAGAACTAGAATACTGTTGCCGACATTTCTATGATAAATTTGGTGGGTTTAACTGACATTTATAATAATTCATCGGGTTAAGCTGACGATAAATCAGTCTAAAGAATTATAATACTGCCACTGGGGCAGAGAAATATAATAAAGGACAGACAGGAGAAACTTGAATTCAAGATTAGACTCTAGACATATGATGTTAGAGACTAAAATCTGAGGTGACGGGCAGAGGGACGGCTTAGGGAAAGACTGCTTTCTAAAGCTAGAAAATTAATGAAGCCGTCGTATTTGTCTTCAGTCTATGGTGGAGCCTTGCACGACAGTCCAATCTCAGCGCAGAATACGGAGTCGAGCACAGAGAAGGCAAATCCGAACCATTCAAGACCTACCGGGGCAACGTCAGGAGACCGGAGAACTAACCTCACTTCACTATCAGCCAGGGGCTGAAAAGCTAAGTCCACGAAAAAGGAACCTCACTACATCAATGCCTAGTTTAGTCATCCATGATGAAAAACACTTGAATTGTGAGACACATAATACATACAGCAGACACTAATTCCATCGACAATACTATCATTCACCATCTATTCACTTTATTGCAATAAACCAATTGGGTGTATATACTGTACCCCACGCTTTGTTCCTTCCATTAGATGTTGAATATTGTCTATGTTTATCTTCCTTTATAAGGGAGGGGGGGGGGCTCGTAAAATATAATATAATTTAAAGAATAATAATAATAGATAACTGAGAAGGGGACGACGGTAGCGAGAGACCAAATATCTCCTTACAATCTTTTCCAGACCTGTCGAGTTAGGAGAATTTACCCTCTTCGTCACCCTTCGGAAGTGGGAAAACCCAGCAGGGATTCCTTGAGCCAAATCTTCCACATCAGATCTATTATTTCCTCTAAATAATTCTCTTATCCTTTAAACGCTACGTGACAGGGACCAAGAGTCCATTGTTTTTCGGGGAGAATCTTCGAAGTAACTGCTATGGCAGTTTTCCCCAGTGAATCTCTGTGCGTCGGGATGACGACAGAATTCCTTGTGTAGTTCTGAGGATTCATTTACCAGGTAATACCGACCTTTATGCATTATTACGCTTTTCGGTGGCAGAACATGTAAAGGATTACCTAGGGTGAACAGCAGTTCACGGATCCGCCATTTCAGAACTTATATATTTGTGCTCGAGGTAGCCATCCAAGACTGTTAGTCTTATATTGTCCAGAAATCCAGTGACGAGGATATATTGTGGGAGCCGCAGATTGGCGGAACTTCTATCTACAATAAGTATTACTGCAGGGTTGGTGATAACCTATTTAACAGAAGTACACGGCCGACGTTAGGACGAGGCCTGTGCTTCCGGCTATTATACTACAGCCTGATATGTGCAATTGGCAGGGAGTGCCAAGTTGCACCTGTGTGTCAAGGTAACTAAGGCATCTGACGCGTTTAGTCAGAGACGCCAAGGGCGACGCTACGAACTGTCATTATTGAAGAACTTTGCTATTGACCATGCACGTCTATTCTGATGTTTACCTTTTTGAATGCCAAATGTATACCTATCGATGTCAGGTCAGCATGACCTTGTTACACTGACTGTTCCTGTTGATATTATGTGTGTTCCCGTCAATAAATGTCTTGAAACATGCCTGCAGTGTCAAAGCATCCTTGATTACTGCATGTGAGAGTATGGGTTGCAGGATCTACATCTATACGAGCCTAAACACATTCGCGTCTTCATTCGCACCCACACTCAACTCATCATACGCTCGCACTACACATCTAACAACATGTAAACTGTCTTGGGCCAGTGATCACCTCAACAAGAAAAAAAAGACAGTTACATTTCTGGTGGACCAGTTACGTGGGCTCTTATGATACATTTCTTGTCGCCAATGTGGCCTAGAAACTTACATTTCTGATGGACCAGATCTGTGGGTTTAAAAAGAACAGAGCGAGCATTTGACATTATTGTTGACATTTATGGATCCAGAAATTTACATTCCTGGTTGGCTGTTACATGTATGATGTCTCCAGTTTTGTCGAGAAAGTTACAAGAAGGACAAGTACACATTACACTTCTGATCTGTGGGTCTAAGCTACACACGGGACAGCCGTAACACACAGTGCTAATTCTACATTTGCAAGTTTTGGCTACAACAGGACAGATATAGGTCATCAACGGTTGACACAAATAAACAGTACGAGCATTTATATTATAATGCTACATAAAGCATAACAAGACAAGTACTGAAGTGAACTACTAGGCATTTGCTACGTGGACCATAACTGCATAGAAGGCGGGTTCCTATTGTAAACAGTACTGCGGGTTGTTACACGTTTCATTCAACAACAGACTTTTCTAGGTCAGAGCATTCAAGCTACATTGTTGGAGGTCAAGTGTCTGTAAACAGTACGTGAAATTGTAAACATTCAATGTGCAAGCCCTAATTTGAGAAGGTCATAGTAACTTTGGTTCGTGAATACCACTTTATGTTACAGTGGATTTGACGTTCAGTGCGCGTTTGACATTTCGTTTCTGTGTTCGCAAGGAGCAAGAAATTTATTTTAGTTTCAGCTGTGACTGAACTTGTTCTGCAACACATTGAAATTGATTGCTATATGTTTATGTCACTTCTACTGTTTTGTGTATTTTTCTGCGGGTTTTTCGGTTGGTGGGTCTTACGGTAAATATGCCACTTGATCGAGGCTTACTGTAAGCGGTCTGTAGGTGCAAATTTTCTTAATTTGGAAATTTGCTAGTGACAATTGGTCGCTATTGATGTTAGCTGTGATGTAATTGTACTTAACGTTGTTTTTGTAATATTTTGTCTGTTTTTCAGTTTTGATTGTCGATTTGTTTTGTTTGTATTCTGTAGGTCTCTCCTTTCTTGTGTATTTCTCTACACATTTTTGGTTAAAACAGTGTTGCCATTTGTATTGTTTTGTATTTTTGTCTTTGTATTTTTTTTTTTTTGGTTGTACTACATTACTGTCATGCACAGTCTACATACACATACTTGGTCATGTTTTGATATTATTGATAAGGTAGACTCTTCATATAGAGTTTGTTAAATAATATTATATAAGATATTTATACAAGTTCTTTGATAAAAGACTTGTTATCTACAAAGATTAAGACAGTAAAATAAAGTGAAGTGAGTATACAAGTCTAGCATTTCAGACTTGTCTCCCATTGAAGTGGGATAAGGTAATTTATTTAATTTTTTTTCAGGTTTCTGATCTCATTAGACAGAATGTCTACATTGGATTTCTTCATCCAGCAAGGGTTGACCCTTGGTAAGTCTGGTAAAGAATTGGAAGAATATTCATCTGCTCAATTCGCCATTGCATTAAAGTCAGAAGAAAAGAAACAAAAAGAGGAAATTAAATTGAAAGCAGAAGCTGAACTAAAGAAGCTAGAAGCTGAGAATAGAAGATTAGAACTTGAAGAAAGAAGGTATCAAAGAGAGGCTGAGGAGAGAAAAGCTCAAGCTGCTGCTGAGGAGAGGAAAGCTCAAGCTGCAGCTGATGAAAGAAAATTCCAGATGGAAATGGAAGACAAAAAACTTCAAGCTGCTGCAGAGGAAAAAAAACTTCAAGCTGCTGCAGAGAAAAAAAAAAACTTCAAGCTGCTGCAGAGGAAAAAAAACTTCAAGCTGCTGCTGAGGCTGAAATTAGAAAAATGGAACATGAGGAAAGAAAACAGAAGATGGAACTTGATGAAAAACTCGCAATTTTGGAGTTAGAGAAATTGAAATTGGCGAGTACGGGTGCTCAGCAAACAACTTCGAGTACGACAAAGGAGTTTGTTAGTAGGATTAAATTGCCTCATTTCAATCCTTTAAAGGATGACGTAGCAGATTATCTAGATAGATTCCAATTTTTGTGCGATACGCATAACATAAAAAAGGAAAAATATGTTGAACAACTGATGCCATTTTTTACAGGTGACACAGTGACTACTCTTATGACAATAGACGAACATGAGAGGACTAATTATGATGTTGTCAGGGCAGCATTACTAAAGAAATACCAATTAAAACAAGAAGACTATCGTCTTCGTTTTAGGACAATGTTGCCAGAAAATGGAGTAGATTTCTCTGATTTTGTTACAAAGATACGTCGTACATTTACACGATGGGTTGAGTTGTCTCAGATTGAGAAAACATATGAAGGTCTAATGGACTTATTATTGCGAGATAAGGTTTTGTCATCTGTTAATGATTCTTTTCTTGCATTCCTTCATGAGCGTAAGCCTAAAAACTTAAAAGAAATGGAGGAATACTGTTGTCAGTATGCCACAGCACATCCCCATGCTACAGTTAGCAATTCTAAAGTGAAAGAAGGGTTGCCAGCTGCTTCGGCAACACCATATGGCCCTAATTTCAGAAAAAAATTTCAGGGTGCTCAACAAAATTGGAATAGGGGAAGTAATCAAAATTACACTCAGAAGCGGAGTAATCCAACACATGATGGTTCTTCGTCTATGCAGTGGAGACAAGATGGTAGTTCTCGTAATTTTAGTGGTAATAATTTGAGACACTTTCGTAAAGGCTATCCAAATAATAACTATTCAAATTTTCGAGGTAATCATTCTCGACGTCAAGATTATGACGATGGTGAATTTAGAAACCGGGATTCAAACCGGAATGATGATTACAATAGGCAATATGATAACAATTACAGGGGAAATGATAGTCGAAATAATTACAGGGGAAATGATAATCGAGGTAGACCTAGGTTTAACAAAAAAAGACCTTACCAACAGGCAAACTCTGCGCAACAAGAGTTTGATGGAGTCTGTAATACAGTAAATGATAGTGGTAACTCTAGGGCTATCACTGGTTGTGCTTTCGATTTTGGGAGAGCAACTGAATGCCCCCAATGCTTAACATTGTTTGACTCATCAACTGTATCTACGCTAAGTTGTGGTCACCCTCTTCCTGCTCTACCTGCTACAGTTGCGCATGATGGGAGAGGATCTCTCATCTTACATAAAGGTCTAATAAATGATAGGCTAGTCTCAGTACTTTTCGATTCGGGATGTACTACCGTCGGGGTTAAGGAGTCTCTGATAGATCCTTGCTGTGCCACGGGAAAAACAATCAAATGTGTTACATTTGGTGGTACTATGGAAAGCTATCCTACTGCTATTATTAGGATTGACACTCCTTTCTTCACAGGAGATGTCCATGCATGTCTTCTTCCTAATCCTATTGCGGATCTTATAATCGGTCGTATTCATGGGGTTAAGGAATGCACCCCGCAACAAATTTCTAGTTGGGAAGAAAAAAACATTCAAACGGTCAATGCAGTGGTGACAAGAGCTCAAGCTCTTAATCCCCCAACTTCATCTTATAATAGTAATGAAGTTGATAGCCAAGACGAGCACTTGGTGATTTCCCATGACTCGTTTGTTAAACGTCAAGAAGAGGATCCTTCTTTGAAGAAATACTTCCTTCTTGCAAAGAAAGGGGATCCCAATCAAAATACGAATCACAAATCGTATATCACTATGAAGAATGGTATATTGGTACGAATGGTACAACACTCGGACAAGTCTATGCACTCGCAAATTCTTGTGCCTAAGTGTATGAGAGCCTTAATTCTTCGGCATGCACACGATTCTCAGTGTGCGGGACACATGGGTTTTTCCAGAACTAAAACTAGAGTCCTTGCGTCATTCTTTTGGCCATTCGTGAATAAAGACATCCGAATTTATTGCCGATCTTGCAAAATTTGTCAAGAGGTCAAGTCTAGGGGTCCGAGACATGCTGCTCCTATTCAGGCTGCAGATATTCCGATTCGGCCGTTTCAGAAAATGGCTATAGACATCATTGGTCCGTTCAAAATTAAGTCAGCCAGAGGACACCAATTTATCCTCACTTGCGTGGACATGTGCACGCGTTGGCCAGAGGCTATTCCTCTGAAGAGCATATCAACTGTCGATATCGTTGATGCTCTTTGGCTCGTATTTTCTCGTCTGGGATTCCCCGGAGAAATACTGTCGGATCACGGCACTCAGTTAATTTCGGACGTTATGTCTCAGGTAATGGCTACGCTAGACATTAAAAGGTCTCTCAGTAGTATTTATCATCCAATGTCCAATGGATTGGTAGAACGTCTTAACAGGACACTAAAGAACTTACTTGGCAAGATAACGGAGGATCATCCTGAAGATTGGGACAGGGTTTTACCTGCAGTCCTCTTTGCCTATAGAGAGGTTCCCAACGAGCATACAGGGTTTTCTCCTTTCGAACTTGTCTTTGGCGCGCAACCGCGCGGGCCAATGTCCTTGTTACACGATTTGATAACTTCCGATAATATTGACGATGATACACAATCGTCATATGAATATGTTATAGCTCTTAGAGAAAAGATTATCGAATCGTGCAGGTTAGCAACTTCATCTTCCGAATTTGCGAAAGAAAAAGCTAGGCGATTTGCTAATAAGAAAAGACGCCTACGTCAACTTTGTCCTGGAGACAAAGCATATGTCTTACTGCCCTCAAGAGAGAATAGACTTCTCATTTCTTGGAAGGGTCCATACACTATAGTCTCGAAAATTTCTGATGTCGACTATATTGTCGATGTGGATGGAAGGCATAAAACCTTCCATATAAATATGTTAACAGAGTTTATTGAACGTCCAGACTATTTACAGCCTATTTTCCAGGCGACGGACGACTCTCCAGTTCAACATGGTCACATCTCATCCCTGTCCGTTATACAGGATGAGGAAACTATTTTTTCTGACGTGAACTTACCTCTTCCTACGATTCCACTTATTTCAACGGAATCGTGGAGAGACGTTACAGTCTCTTCTAACTTGTCTTTTGAGGAACAACGTCAAGTATCCTCTACGTTACAATCATATCAGGATGTCCTTACCGACATTCCTGGACACACAGATGTCATAGAACATGACATCATACTTACTGATCGTAATCCGATCAGAGTAAGACCATACCCAATACCTATTCATTTTCAAGCACAAGTCGAGAAAGAATTGGATGAAATGATTCAACTACAAATAATTGAACCATCCACTTCAGCTTATTCTTCGTCGATAGTTATTGTTCGAAAGAAAGACAATAACATACGTCTTTGCGTTGATTATCGCAAATTAAATCAAGTTACGAAGTTCGATGCTGAACCTATGCCGTTATTAGATGATCTACTTATTAGACTTTCTAAAGCTAAATTCTTTACTAAACTAGACTTGTCGAAAGGTTATTGGCAAGTCCCATTGACGGAACACGCCAAACCTCTCACTGCTTTTTCGACACCTAGGGGTCTGTTTCAATGGAATTTTATGCCTTTCGGGCTTATGAACGCCCCAGCGACTTTCGTGCGCATGATGCGACGAATTCTATCAGATCGTGCAGATGTCATTGCATATTTAGACGACATCTGTCTTTTCAGCGATACTTGGGAAGAACACTATGTGGGTCTGAAGGAATTGCTATCTACTCTACGTGAGCATAGTTTGACTGCTAAACCCTCTAAAGCTTTTGTTGGGTTTAGTGAAATTTCCTTCCTAGGTCATCGAGTTGGTCATGGTCTGTTGAAGACAGAGGACCAAAACATTTCAAAGATATTAAATATCTCGGTTCCGAAGACAAAAAAGCAAGTGCGTAGTCTCTTGGGATTGATACAATTCTATGGAAGATTCATTGAGAATCTGTCCTCCATTATGGCACCACTTTCAACGTTATTGAAAAAAGGTTCTCCTAATATGGTGCGTTGGTCCCAAGAATGCCAATCTTCATTGGATCAGGTTAAGAATTTGTTCTCATCTCATCCTATCTTAAGACTACCGACGATTGATAAGACTTTTGTCCTTCGTAGTGATGCCTCTTCCACTGGCATTGGAGCGGCACTAATGCAGGAATATTCAGGAACTCTGCATCCTGTAATGTATATTTCTAGGAAGCTGAATGCGGCAGAAAGGAATTACTCGGTTTTGGACCGTGAATTGTTAGCTATGGTTTGGTCCATTCTTAAGCTACAAAGGTTCCTTCTGGGCGCGCATTTCTTTATGGAAACCGACCAAAAAGCTCTTACGGCTATGCAAAGTAAGGATTTGAAGAGCTCGAGATCTACTCGTTATGCTATTGCTCTTCAGCCTTTCCATTTCACGGTGCGAGCTATCCGTGGTTCGGATAATGTGATGGCGGACATATTGTCTAGATGCCCACATGATTCCAGTTAAATCTTGTGTCCTAGTTTTTCCTGATATATTTTCAGACTTAGGTCTGTCCTTAATATCATAATATGTTGTAATACAAATGTATTTGGATGATGTTTAGATAATTTAACAAATTTCATTTTGTCCATCCATCAGTGATATGGTGCTAAAATAGCATTGACATTTGTATATTGCTATGATTATATTATTTAGTAATGTTTGATATATGATTGGTATTGCCAGCAACTTAGGTTTCTTGAATGGTATCCCTTAGTTTGTTTGGCTTAAAGGAAATATTTTCTCCTATGTTGGGAGATGATTTGTACCCTCTTCTATTGTACCTGATATTAGGTTCATTGTTTGCATGAGCACAGAAGTGATACTGGTGCTATCTTGCTCATGAACATATTAAAAAAAAAAAAAAAAAATTGCATTTTTTTTTTTTTTTACAGGGGGTGGTAGTAATGTTGCTGTCATTTTCGACGGAGTCATCTGTCAAGTTATTTGCTTATGTTTGTATCATAAGTATAATTGTGTCTTTACCTGCGATGTCAGGTTGATTAGGGGTTGTCTTCCCTTGTTTATTCATTCATTGTGTTTGACCTTTAGGGTCAGAGGTTGACAGTTCGGCGTGGGCCTATGGGAAGGTTTTTTAAGCGGGGGTGAGATATACTTCCGGGAAGCCGGGAGGTCCTGTTTTTCTGAAGGGACCAAGAGTCCATTGTTTTTCGGGGAGAATCTTCGAAGTAACTGCTATGGCAGTTTTCCCCAGTGAATCTCTGTGCGTCGGGATGACGACAGAATTCCTTGTGTAGTTCTGAGGATTCATTTACCAGGTAATACCGACCTTTATGCATTATTACGCTTTTCGGTGGCAGAACATGTAAAGGATTACCTAGGGTGAACAGCAGTTCACGGATCCGCCATTTCAGAACTTATATATTTGTGCTCGAGGTAGCCATCCAAGACTGTTAGTCTTATATTGTCCAGAAATCCAGTGACGAGGATATATTGTGGGAGCCGCAGATTGGCGGAACTTCTATCTACAATAAGTATTACTGCAGGGTTGGTGATAACCTATTTAACAGAAGTACACGGCCGACGTTAGGACGAGGCCTGTGCTTCCGGCTATTATACTACAACCTGATATGTGCAATTGGCAGGGAGTGCCAAGTTGCACCTGTGTGTCAAGGTAACTAAGGCATCTGACGCGTTTAGTCAGAGACGCCAAGGGCGACGCTACGAACTGTCATTATTGAAGAACTTTGCTATTGACCATGCACGTCTATTCTGATGTTTACCTTTTTGAATGCCAAATGTATACCTATCGATGTCAGGTCAGCATGACCTTGTTACACTGACTGTTCCTGTTGATATTATGTGTGTTCCCGTCAATAAATGTCTTGAAACATGCCTGCAGTGTCAAAGCATCCTTGATTACTGCATGTGAGAGTATGGGTTGCAGGATCTACATCTATACGAGCCTAAACACATTCGCGTCTTCATTCGCACCCACACTCAACTCATCATACGCTCGCACTACACATCTAACAACATGTAAACTGTCTTGGGCCAGTGATCACCTCAACAAGAAAAAAAAGACAGTTACAGGGTGATTTGTTGACAATCTTCGACCAAGGACATCCCAGAGGTGCTCAATCGGAGAAAGGTCAGGTGAATGAGCTGGCCACGCCATCCTGATGATCCCATGTTGCTGAATAAACTCATTCACCACACGAGCTCGATGGGGTCGAGCGTTATCATCTTGGAGGATGGCATTACCACCTATGGCCTCCAGAGCAGGCTGAACAATTGGTCTCAAGATTTCGTTCTGGTATCTTAGGCCGGTCAGTGGGGTCCTGCCGTGTCTGTAGAAGCCTCCCCGACAATGACAGAACCCCTACCATAACGATCCACCTCTCGAATTGTGTCATCAGTAAATCGCTCTCTTGGTCGTCTCCAAACTCGAATCCTGCCATCATTGAATGACACAGTGAAGCGAGATTCATCAGTGAAGAGAACTTGACTCCATTGTTGCCTTGTCCATCGGATGTGCTCGCGACACCAAGCAACACGGGCTCTGCGATGAGCAGGAGTAAGAGGGATTCTAATTGCAGGACGTCTAGCAGCCAGTCCAAATTCGTGTAAACGTCTGCGAATGGTGCTTTGACTGACATTAACGTTTACAGTTTGTCTCAGCTGACATCTTAGAGTGGAACAAGTCGCTGTTCAATGGCGCAGGGCTGACAACAAGAGGTACCGGTCATCATGTCTATTGGGGCATCTAGGGCAATCTGGCCGGGGGCGATCCTCCACACTTCCTGTGGCCTGAAATCTCTCCAAAATTCTTTGGACAGTAGAGTGTGACACTGCAAGCCGTCTAGCAACCTCACGGACAGATAAACCACTTTCAACCCACGCTATAGCCCTCATTCTTTGTAAGGTGTCAATACTTCTTCTCGGTGGCATGGTTTTTGCAAGTGATGAAACTTCCCTAAGTCTGCTGATTGTAAAACAAATTAAGAGTGAACTCTGTTCACGAAAAGTCGCCATTGCACGTGGAATGTCAATCAGCACGATTACTTCACCTGTTTGGTTGTACGGAAGTTTGAAAAAACAGATTATAAATGTGAATTTATGGTCAGGAAACCAAATTGCACGTGATCACCATGGTTGTCGGTGAGTTGTTTTTATGCTTAACGTGCATAGAGGACTGTCAGAGGAAGACATTGCACCCATTTTTACTAAAAACTTCCTTCATTTAATCATTCTATGCGCTTATATAAAAGTGTATTGAAAATAATAGGGTGGCCCTTGACTTTTGACGAGTAGTATATTTCTGATTCAGCAAATGCACTGATAATTCCCTGCAAGTTTTTTTCTTAGACTTAAAAAAAAAAAAAATTGCCTCGTTTTGGCAAGGGGCGTCAGTTTCAAATTAGTATGAGAAGCCTTGGTCGACTTACTGCCTCTGAGAACATCGTTTGAAGTTTGACGAAACTCCAGCTGATGTACTGTTTATCAATCGGGTTGTTGGCTTCTTTCCATAATCAAACTGTTCTTGCACACCTTCATTTGAGCACTTTTTTTCTATTTTCGCGAGAGTATTTATAAGGGGAAACAATACAATTATTGTCTAACTTTCAACCACAGTTGCACCCCCTTAGCTGTGCTTGAAAGTTAATGCACTCTCTCGAAAATATAAAAAAGTGCGCAATTGACGGTGTGCAAAGTGTGACAGACCGACCGACCGAGTACTTACGGCGGAAATTATGTATTTTGATAAGACAGAACAGAGACATTATTTTCTTTATACTGATTAAATTTGTGAAATTCATGTAAATATTTATACATCGGCAAAATTTTTAATTTTCAAATCTTTATTATTAAAGATTATTGATTAATCTTATCAACTGCAGTTATTAATTTAATTCCCGTTACAGTTCGAAGTTTTTGTTCGTGTGTGTATTCAAAAGAATATTTGATATTTAACTGGTAGGGAGTTATTAACGAGCTACAGTCACATCATCTATTTAAAGAGGCACCCTTGGAGCATAGGATGGGTCTAGCGAGAAGGTGAGTTACTTCAAAGCAACTGCAATCTAGAACTGTGTAGTTCTCTACCTGATTTGTCCTATGCCATCCCTACCGTGTTCACCAGTTTTCTTCTCCATTCTTGGGAACTATTTTATTATCTAATATTTACCTCGGCACAGTGACGATAGGGTAGAAACAATCTGGTACGAGGAAACAAAGATATGAGTGGAAAGTAAACATAATGAAATGAGCGGTCAATGGTTGTTGCATTGTATGTTAAAGAAAGAGATGATAATGATGATATAATCCATTTAGCTGTGAGCAGGTAGCTCTTGACAGCCCATTGCCTCTCTGATAAAGGTACAAGTCTTCCTCAGTTCTTGTGATGATGTGTAGAGTGTATTGTGGATGGCTGGGTGCGATGGGAGTAGCTGGTGTCGCAGGTCAGTTAATCTTGGGCGCTGTAACAGTAGGTGTCAACTGATTCCTCATGCACAGTTTGGTTCACGCAGTGGGTCTGTTCTATTTAAATGTTTATTGACAGGGGCATGGCCTGTTCTCAGCTGGAAAATTAGACTCTGATCTCTTCTTTTCAGTTGTTTAACTGGATCTTGAGGGTTCGGTTTAGCATGATGTTTGAAGAATGGACGCCCTGTCTGGGAGGTAGCCCACTGGTTTAGCCATTCTTGCCTATAATTGTTTCTCAGGATCTGTTGGCAGGTTTGCAGTGTGGTACTTGATGGGAACTGGGGCAGTGCTGCTCCTCTTTTGAATAGTTTAATCGGCTTTTTCATTTCCTGGGACTCCGACATGCCCAGGGATCTACTGGAGTGTAACTTCGACGCCATAGGAAATGAACAGCTGGTCAATTAATCTGCATATGTTATTAACATCAGGAGACATTTTACTTTCTAGTGTTTGAAGTGCTGATTTTGAGTCTGAGAATATAACGATGTCATCAGGTGGAGTGATGCCACTTTCAAAGTCTGAGATTATCCGGCACAATACTTTTTCTAGTGCTATTATTTCTGCATCATAGCTGGAGCAAATTTCTCCGCAAGGGCCAAAGATGCAAGTGTGGTCTTCTGGGTGCAGGTTGGTGTATTTTATCACTGCGCCATATTCAGCGTTGGTGGTAGCTTCAAATGCAGATCCATCTGTGTAGACATGGATGATATTTTGTGGATATGAGTCTATAGTTTCTAAGGCGGTGGTTTTCAGTAGTGGTGCTAGGGTGTTCTTGTCTGCTGAGGAGTCAGAGAGTTCAGTTCTTACTGTGGGAGTAGTTGCCTGCAAACAAGGTGGTTCATTATTGATAGTTGCCATTGGCTTTCTAACTGCTGGTAGGCGGTGTTTGATGCTACATCTTTTGCATTTTAAAGAAAAGATGTCTTTTGTATTCTGTGTTTTTGGTGCCACTACTCTATCATTTTCCTATTCTCCTCCGTTGTGTCCATTCTCAGATACCTTTCGTATGTTTCCACAGCTGAGCGTCATCTTCTTAGGTCTAAAGGTTGAATATTATTGTTGATTTCACATGCATGTTGTCTTCATGGTACCACTTATAAACTGTAGAGCGTGATTTTGGACTTTGTCTAACTTTTGTAGGAGGCTATTGCTTGCAATAGTTTGGAGGGGGAGCGAGTAGTCAATGACTGAGTGGACATATCCAGTATAGAGTTGGCGTAATGAGTGCTGGTCTGCTCCCCACCCACATGAGGAAAGGTGCTTGATGAGCCTAAGTCTTGTGGATGCTTTCTCAATTAGCTTGTCTATGTGAGGTTTCATGGTAAGTCTACGGTCAAGCTCGACTCCAAGATATCTCGGGAATTCTTCGTATGCTAGTTTCTCTCCGTTCATCCTGTGGCCGTGATGGGTGGTTGATATTTTCAATTTTTTATTTTTGTTGTGTTCGTATCGTATGATGTTATAAGTTCAGATCACTGCCCTAAACAGTAGGCAGTATGTTGCTAGTAATAAGAAGACTTCCTTCTCACTGAATATACATTTCTCATACCAACAGTTGATCATCGATTTCACTCAGACAGCAGTAAATATTCAACGTCGAACTTTATTTTACATAAGATAGTTGTGGTAAAGTGGGATATATAAATATTTATAGGGGACTTAGTGTACTGACTGAGATCAGCTGTGAAGGTATCTATATCTAATAAGGGTAGTGTATTATAGATGACCTTACTTGCTACCACATATTTATACCTCAGTCAGAATTATTCTTGAATATAGTGATGACTACGTTGAATGTCTAGGGTATGTATATGATGAAGTGTAAGTCACAACAACAACAGACAGATAAACAAGTCAATTTATTCCACCACACTTGACAACACTGTGACACTCACACACATGTAACATTCTATAAGACTATCTTGGATGAGTCACTGGTAAATTTTCAAATATCAATATGTATTAAGCACTTTTCATTAATATATATGTGTCCTGATTCACATACAAAGTGAACCAGGAATCACAATCAATTTTAATTACAAGTTATATGTACAGAATTTATCAATATGAATCTTGTAGTGACATATTTTATTAATCTTATCATATGTGTGTCAGTTGTGTAGTGGTAATATGAGGTAATACTGGTGTTGTTTTTTCAAGCTATGTTGGTATTTGTCATCATGACTTCAAGTGTTTATTTCTGTTGGAACTAGTATTGGAGATGTTCTCAGTTCCGTTCATTAAAACAATTAATTTCCCCTCTTAATTTTATACAATGTCATTTTAGGATGGGGATACATAATGTTGAGCTCAGCTGGCCACATAGGCTTAACTTTCGTGATGGCGGCAGGAAAAGACTCCTCTGCTCGATTGCTCCCCTGTGTTCTGGAGACACCTCACTGTTTGCTATATGGACCAAGGAGTATGCTGTCCGCCTCTGGATTCAGCAAAGCTCTGACCAGGTACTGCTCAATAGCTTTAGGACCACAGTCCCTGAAACAAGAAGGTTGTACCTCCTACTTCAGAACTAATTTATACTCTATTTCTACACTGAGCACAATACATAACAAACACTGAGTTCAGAGCGGTAGGCCAACTGCTATCTTCATCTGAAACAATTTTCACCAGTATATTCCTCCCTAATGGTTACTACGCCTCTGCAATTCCAGCATTATTTCTTTCTAGTCAATAAAATAGGTGTCAGTGTACTGTTTGGCAATTCCATGTAGTTTTACTTTCCTCCGACACCTTCTGTTCCGGCTGGAGCATTATATAGGCTTTACCTCATGTTCGCTACTGAACCACACATATATACAGACATAAATTATCAATTTACATTCAATTTTCATTAAAAGATGTCAAATATTTCAAGCTTACCACAATTCATGGAAATAACACAGAATTACGTTGACCGGCAATGAATATAGCACAATTCCGATCTGCCGATGTCCCAGGCTTTTATTTAGCAAAATATGCACTGGTGCTCAACGCACTGATTCTGTAGTAAGTTTATTTGCAAATGTGGTGTTGACCTGACGCCTCTAATTGACTATATTGGCAGGTCTAACCAATCATGCCATGTTTACACAGCTTTTCAAAAAAGTACTCCTACTCACGTTTCCCCTAACAACAAAGAAGTAGTATTTATAGTCCGACTAATCGTGTTTAGCCTTACATTTATTTTCCGCCAATCAAATAAGAGGTAACATGTCAGCCTATTTCCCGTACAATGGTGGGGTGAAAATCTGCCACTGAGCGATTCTGAATTTGGTGTTGTCTGACACCCTCACTATTTTCTTTTGGCTATAATTTGTTAATTCCTAGACTATTTGCGTAACGTTTAACATATTATTTGACAGCAAGTCCTAAGGAACCCAAATATATATATTTAAAGGAGCCAATACGCATTTTCTTCTAGGATAGTCGTGCTGTTACTACCTCCTCACTTCCAAACTTTAGGGTGTCTGGGTACTGTCATGTTTTCAAACGTAAACCAGTATAATGTCATATTTCCCAATAAGAATTTTGTAAGTTTTTAAAACCTAACTCTGGTATGGGTAGTGTTTTTATCACTGTCGATTTGAAAAAAAAGCTAGTGCATGTGGCCTTACACGCGTGATGGCAGCAATTGTGTATCGCGCGACGCGTGTTTAGTGTTGCATGTGTCCCTGCTTTCAGCCCTCCCTTCTTTCTATCTTTAGTCCATCTGTCTTTCGTTTTAGGTAACGTAGTGTATAAAAAGACATGAATGGAATTTTAAATCTAGGTCAACCTGCGTATCTCAAGGTTTTTCTTAGAAATGCAGCACATGTTTTATCGTAGAACGCGGATATTGAAGCAGTAGGCTTTTACTATCAACGTGAAACGTTACAATTTGCAGACACAGGAGAAAACAAGGGGGATTTCGAGTACAGTCATTGTGACAGCACTGTTCTTTACCATTCTTCTTTCCTTTTATTAAATTTATTTGTTAGGCTTTACATTTACGTTTTAATTTATATACGTGGATTAGAATTTCTCACGACAAATCCTCCCCACTTAAAACAGACGTTATATGTCAGTCTATAATTCTATATACACATAGAGAAATTTATTATTATTCCTGGGGTTTAGGGTGATTCTCATCACACGGATGGCGGCTTAAAAAATCCGCTCCCAGATTTGTTTTTCCACTTATATACTCTATGCTAAACTCAAATGGCTGCATCAATAAAGACCAACGGAGTAATCTCGAGTTCTCATGCCTAGCCTGTGCTAGAAACGACAAAGGTTTGTGATCCGTTTGCAACTTAA
The DNA here is from genome assembly GCA_024509875.1 of Oreohelix idahoensis. Taxonomy (NCBI): domain Eukaryota; kingdom Metazoa; phylum Mollusca; class Gastropoda; order Stylommatophora; family Oreohelicidae; genus Oreohelix; species Oreohelix idahoensis. The sequence goes on from JAMPIV010011546.1 coordinate 30,622, forward strand.
TTGCCTTCCCATACAGATAAATATTGAATTTCTTTATCGCCCATATTACTGCAAGACATTCTTTTTCGCTAGTCGAGTACTTGGTTTCAGCTTTATTCAACTTTCTGCTAGCATATGCCACTGGGCTTAATTCCCCATCCAATGTATCTGATCTCTGTAGCAGAGTTGCACCTAACCCAATATTACTGGCATCCGTCCTTACAATGAATTCTTGACTTAAGTCAGGTAATTTCAAAATAGGTTTGCTTGTTAGCTTTTCCTTCAATTCCTGGTAAGCCATTTCACATTGTGGTGTCCATGTAATTCGATCTGGATTTCCCTTACGTGTCAAATCAGTTAACGGTGCACATATGGAATTAAAGTTTTTGATATACTTTTGGTAGAAACCACATAATGAGACAAAGGATCTCACGTCTTTCTTGGTTTGTGGTCTCGGGGCTTTCTTTAGTTTCTCTAAATTCTTTGGGTCAGGGGTCATGTTTCCCTGATAAACTGTGTGTCCCAAGAATTCCAATTCTTTACATCCAACGCAACATTTGGTTGGTCGGCTGTTAAATTCGCTTCCCTAAGTCGATTAAACAGCATGTTCAGAGAGTCAATGTGTTCCTCAAATGTTTCTGTTGCTATAAGGATATCATCCATGAAATTTGTGATACATGGATTATTCAGAGGGTCCAATAATTTTCTCATCATCCTAGAGAAGACACTAGGCGCATTCTTCAATCCAAATGGCAATCTATTAAACTCATAGTGTCCTTCTGAGGTACTAAAAGCTAGGTATGGTCTAACCTCAGGCTTTACTGGAATCTGATAGTATCCTTTACTCAGATCCACTTTTGAGAAATATTTAGCTTTATTTAGTCTGGCAAACAGCTGATTTGTATCCGCAATGGATCCACCTGTCCTTCTGTAATAGCATTCAGTCTCCTGTAATCTATACAGAGTCTATGTTCTCCAGAGGGCTTCCTTAAGAGTACAACACCGGAACTATACGAAGATTCACTGTGTGAAATAATTCCTCCTTCAACAAATAGTCTATCTCTTCCTTCAAAGCTTTCTCCTTAGCAAAAGGAATCGAATATGGTTTCATACAGACAGGTGTGGGGTCTATCAGTTTCATATCATATTCCAATAAGTTTGTATGCCCTGGTCGGTCTGTTAACACCTCTGTATGATTATCTAGAACCTGTTGCACTCTCTCTTTCTGAGTTTTCGTTAAATGTGTACTGATTTTCACCTGTGCCGCTGTCTCACAGGGGTGTAATGGATATTCAAATGATGAAAGTGGTTCCTTTTTCATCTCCATGGCGATAGACAAGGTCAACAAGTGTGTCTCTTCCTGATGTTCTCTTTCCAAATATTTCTTCAGGAGATTCACATGATAGATTTTTTCTTTCCCCTTCTTATCTATCTTATAATTTGTTCTAGACACCTTCTCTAGAACTGTATATGGACCTTGCCATCCAATTTGTAACTTATTCTGACTACCAGGTAGAAGAAGCAGTACCTTCTCTCCCACAGCCAAATCTCTGTCTTTCGCCTTCCTGTTATAATAGGCAGCATGTTTCTTCCTGGCTTGTTTCAAATTTTCATTGGCAAGTTTCCAGCCAGTTTTTAAACGAGTGGTCAGCTCATTCACATATTGGTATGAGGATGTGATATTTTCCTCTGCTTTTTCATCAGTCCACGTTCTTAACAGAGCTTCCAGTGGACCTTTTATTGGCCTTCCAAACAATAATGTTGCCGGGGCCATACCGGTTGAACTATGGGGTACCTCCCGATAAGCAAAGAGGGCGGCGGGCAGGTACTGGTCCCATGTATCTGGTTTTTCGTGTGCCAACTTTCTCAGGATCGACATCAACGTGCCATTAAATCTTTCCACTTGGCCGTTCCCTTGGGGATGGTACACACTACAATGGAAGTGTTTGGCCTGGAAGATCCTGAAAACTTCTTCAGTTAGTTTCCCCTTGAACTGAGAGCCATTATCAGTCAAGATTTGATTGGGAAAGCCTAACCTTGTGAAAATTGTGAGTAATGCCTCTGCCACATGTTTAGAATCAATCGATGACAGGGCTACCGCCTCTCCCCACATAGAACAAGTGTCCACCAGAGTCAGAATGTAGCTGTTCCTTCTCTTGGTTCGGGTGAGAGGTCCCACAAGATCCACGGCAACTCTCTCAAAGGGTGTTCCCACTATGGGCATTTCCCCCAGAGTTGCTGGTGCAGTCCAATGTTTAGGTGCTACTCGTTGGCACTCTGGACAGGATTTTACATATCGTTTGATATCTTCAGTTATTCCTGGCCAGAAATAGTGACAAGCTATACGCTGTCCTGTTGCGCTGATCCCCATATGACCACTGAAGGGAATCGCATGCCCTAGTTCCAACACTTTAGTCCTATATGAAGTGGGAAGGACCAGCTGTCCGTGACCATTGGATTCAGATCCAGCCTTCCTATATATCAGCTTGTTCTTCATATAAAACTCTCCCTTGCCTGGAGGTGTATGAGATTTGGGCAACTTCTTGAAACACGGCTTGAGTGTTTTGTCCTCAGCCTGTGCCTTCCTCATCTCATCTGGATGAGTATTTATTGGATTATCCTCCTCCTTTTTAGACTGTGATCTGGTCTGCACTGTTGCCAATATCACAGGTCTCTTGGGATTCCCCAAGAAGACATATCTACACCCCAATATCAGAGGGTAGATTGGCTCATTTATCACTGCTGCTTTTATGATTCCTTCCACAAATCGCGTTTTCACCTTTATCCGGGCGACGGGAAGTGTCATGGTAGCTACATCCTTGGTTGCAGTTTGAATCTCCACTGTTTCTGTGGTGTATTGATCGGCCTGCACCAGGTGAGAACTCACAACGGAATCGTAATCTAAACCGGTATCATATAAACACCTTATAGTGACACCATTACAGATGACATCTTCACACACTGGGGGGTGGTATGGTTCCTGTAGTTCTGCAGGTTTGACCTTTTTTTCCTTTTTCCCAGATGTCATAGCAGCACAATGAGGAGGTTTCCTTCTACAATGGTCAGTGTCATGATTGTTCATCTTACAATTTTTACACCACCTTTTTCCTTGGTTGAAAGATTTTCTTTCATCATATTTCCTTTCATCGAATTGTGGGGTTTTATTTTTATTGTCATACCGTGGCCTATCAAACTGGTGCTTACCTTTGTTTTGATCCCTAGGATCAAATTTATTAAAGTTCTGTGGTGCCCTAAAGTTATCCACCTGTTTCTTTTTATTACCTGTTACCTCTGCTTGAGCTGCTTGATACCTTTCAGCAACATTTAGCAACTCACCCAGCCTCTCTGCACCTTGTTCCATGAGAAACTTTCTCAGGTCTGGAGCATGGACTCTCTTAATTGTTCTATAAGGATCATTTCCTTAAGATCTTGGGTTTTCCCCAGAGAAGTCCATTTCTCCAAGTATGTCTCTATTCGTGCAGAGAACTGGTGGTAGGTTTCTCCTGACAGTAGTTTAGCATTCCTAAATTTTTTCCTATAAAATTCTGCGTTCTTTTCATACCTTAACAAAAGAGCCTGCTTTAGCATGTCATAATTTTCCTGATCACCTCTGCTCATTTTAGCAAAAAACTTCATAAGCTGCCCCACGAAGTCCTTGAGATAACTTTAAGCTTCACCTTTCTCTCTCTAACCCATATGTGGTAGCTAATAGTTCATATCTATTTAGATAGCTCTCAATATCATCGTCTTTCTCAACAAAGTGATCTAAATGAAAATTCATAGCTGAGGTTGAGACTCCCTGGCTAGCAGTGGCATCAGAGGTAAAGGGACTGGCACCATTTTCAGGAGCATGGCCTTGAAACTCAAACTCCCTTAGTCGTAACTCATGTTCCCTTTGTAATCTTTTATCTTCTGCTTCCCTTTCTGCAGCTAATCGCTTGTCTTCCCTTTCTGCAGCCTGTCTTCTTTCCTCGGCTTCCCTTTCTGCATCTAATCTTTTGTCTTCTCTTTCTGCCTCCAATGCTTTAGCCTCTTTGTCAGCCTCAATCTGCAACCTCTTATTCTCAGCCTCAATCTGCAACCTCTTAATCTCTTTTTCTACCTCTATTCTCTTATCTTCGGCCAATCTTTCAGATTCTAATTTTCTTTCGGCCTCTTTTTCTAATCTTCTTTCTTCCCGTTCAATATATTTGTCACATTCAGCAGTGACATAAGAAATCATAATTTGCCCGTCCATTCCTAACTCTTTCGCAGTCTGTACAGCAGCAGATCGAAATTTTGCCAAGTCGGCCATTGTCTATCATGCAAATGTAACAATTCAATCTATCAATATTTATCTAAGGACACTACAGGCACTGAGAGCTCAACGTTATTTATTTTCACCCAAGGATCTTTTTTAATTTCTATTATTCCCTGAAGTGAATTACCCCCAATATTTTTAATAGGGAAAGATTCAAAATCCCGAGAGCGAGACCCCAATATATGTGGTAAAGTGGGATATATAAATATTTATAGGGGACTTAGTGTACTGACTGAGATCAGCTGTGAAGGTATCTATATCTAATAAGGGTAGTGTATTATAGATGACCTTACTTGCTACCACATATTTATACCTCAGTCAGAATTATTCTTGAATATAGTGATGACTACGTTGAATGTCTAGGGTATGTATATGATGAAGTGTAAGTCACAACAACAACAGACAGATAAACAAGTCAATTTATTCCACCACACTTGACAACACTGTGACACTCACACACATGTAACATTCTATAAGACTATCTTGGATGAGTCACTGGTAAATTTTCAAATATCAATATGTATTAAGCACTTTTCATTAATATATATGTGTCCTGATTCACATACAAAGTGAACCAGGAATCACAATCAATTTTAATTACAAGTTATATGTACAGAATTTATCAATATGAATCTTGTAGTGACATATTTTATTAATCTTATCCTATGTGTGTCAGTTGTGTAGTGGTAATATGAGGTAATACTGGTGTTGTTTTTTCAAGCTATGTTGGTATTTGTCCTCATGACTTCAAGTGTTTATTTCTGTTGGAACTAGTATTGGAGATGTTCTCAGTTCCGTTCATTAAAACAATTAATTTCCCCTCTTAATTTTATACAATGTCAGTTTAGGATGGGGATACATAATGTTGAGCTCAGCTGGCCACATAGGCTTAACTTTCGTGATGGCGGCAGGAAAAGACTCCTCTGCTCGATTGCTCCCCTGTGTTCTGGAGACACCTCACTGTTTGCTATATGGACCAAGGAGTATGCTGTCCGCCTCTGGATTCAGCAAAGCTCTGACCAGGTACTGCTCAATAGCTTTAGGACCACAGTCCCTGAAACAAGAAGGTTGTACCTCCTACTTCAGAACTAATTTATACTCTATTTCTACACTGAGCACAATACATAACAAACACTGAGTTCAGAGCGGTAGGCCAACTGCTATCTTCATCTGAAACAATTTTCACCAGTATATTCCTCCCTAATGGTTACTACGCCTCTGCAATTCCAGCATTATTTCTTTCTAGTCAATAAAATAGGTGTCAGTGTACTGTTTGGCAATTCCATGTAGTTTTACTTTCCTCCGACACCTTCTGTTCCGGCTGGAGCATTATATAGGCTTTACCTCATGTTCGCTACTGAACCACACATATATACAGACATAAATTATCAATTTACATTCAATTTTCATTAAAAGATGTCAAATATTTCAAGCTTACCACAATTCATGGAAATAACACAGAATTACGTTGACCGGCAATGAATATAGCACAATTCCGATCTGCCGATGTCCCAGGCTTTTATTTAGCAAAATATGCACTGGTGCTCAACGCACTGATTCTGTAGTAAGTTTATTTGCAAATGTGGTGTTGACCTGACGCCTCTAATTGACTATATTGGCAGGTCTAACCAATCATGCCATGTTTACACAGCTTTTCAAAAAAGTACTCCTACTCACGTTTCCCCTAACAACAAAGAAGTAGTATTTATAGTCCGACTAATCGTGTTTAGCCTTACATTTATTTTCCGCCAATCAAATAAGAGGTAACGTGTCAGCCTATTTCCCGTACAATGGTGGGGTGAAAATCTGCCACTGAGCGATTCTGAATTTGGTGTTGTCTGACACCCTCACTATTTTCTTTTGGCTATAATTTGTTAATTCCTAGACTATTTGCGTAACGTTTAACATATTATTTGTCAGTAAGTCCTAAGGAACCCAAATATATATATTTAAAGGAGCCAATACGCATTTTCTTCTAGGATAGTCGTGCTGTTACTACCTCCTCACTTCCAAACTTTAGGGTGTCTGGGTACTGTCATGTTTTCAAACGTAAACCAGTATAATGTCATATTTCCCAATAAGAATTTTGTAAGTTTTTAAAACCTAACTCTGGTATGGGTAGTGTTTTTATCACTGTCGATTTGAAAAAAAAGCTAGTGCATGTGGCCTTACACGCGTGATGGCAGCAATTGTGTATCGCGCGACGCGTGTTTAGTGTTGCATGTGTCCCTGCTTTCAGCCCTCCCTTCTTTCTATCTTTAGTCCATCTGTCTTTCGTTTTAGGTAACGTAGTGTATAAAAAGACATGAATGGAATTTTAAATCTAGGTCAACCTGCGTATCTCAAGGTTTTTCTTAGAAATGCAGCACATGTTTTATCGTAGAAGGCGGGTATTGAAGCAGTAGGCTTTTACTATCAACGTGAAACGTTACAATTTGCAGACGCAGGAGAAAACAAGGGGGATTTCGAGTACAGTCATTGTGACAGCACTGTTCTTTACCATTCTTCTTTCCTTTTATTAAATTTATTTGTTAGGCTTTACATTTACGTTTTAATTTATATACGTGGATTAGAATTTCTCACGACAATAGTAAATGTGTGAAAATGATGCGCCCAACCTTCCTCTTCAGGTTGACAGACTTGTACAACAAAATTTCAACTAGTAACAAAAATCTCAGTATCACTTTATCTCTCTCTCTCTCTCTCTTGTTCTCTTTTCTTGCTTCAGCTATCAAATTGTCTCTAGTCGTTCTTGTGGTCACAGTGTGAACGGTGGTTTGGTTTTGATAGAGAGAAAGAATGTAGAAAAATGGTATGGATGGGTTTGGTTGCAGATTATTTGTTGTTAATGAAGGGAGATAAGATGTGTAAGATTAGGCTTTGTCTTAAGGGAAGTAACTTAGAATTAAGTCCATTACAGGTTTGAGTGAGTGAAAAAAAAAGTATTGCACGAGAAAGTCGAGATGCGTAAACACATGTTAGGCGTGAACGAAGAATGTTGAAACGGGGTTTTGACAGAGTCTGGTTAGAGACGCGCTAAGTGTAGGCAGGGAAAGGTGTTTCTCTCAAGTGTGTAGTTAGATATTGAACGTGCTCAACGTAAGATTTGAAATTGTTGTATAAGATATATTCAGAGCACCAAAGTGTTTGAAAGAAGAAAAAGTGTATTTCAAATGAAGAAACAAAACAGGTACGTTTTGACATTTTGATTATTTACTGCGTATGTGGCTCAGCAGACCAGGTCTGAGCAGAGGACAGTAAACAGAGGAAATCTTGGTAAAAGTGACAGCCCTGGCGGTTAAGGCCAGTTTCTCGTATAGAGATATAACAAGAAACATGGGAAAAGAAACATAAACAGAAGAACGACAGGAAGTTCTGTCTGAATAAATATATGACAGGTTCTATAGCTGGGACAAGTAATAGTAAGAAGACAAGCAAATGTATGTGAAAAATGGATACTGAGATTGTTTGAAACTGAAGATTGTATTTTGCAAGACTGCCAACCTTGAAGAGAAAGGTTGGGCATACCATTTTTACTCAGTTATCAACGTATGTTAATAAAGTTCCACCATTGATATTTTCACTGCTGTTTTTGAGTGGTATCGATTGATCAACAGTGGGTATGAAGAAAAAGTAGAGTCGGTCTGAGTGAAGGAAGTTTCTAGTATTTACTTTACAACACACTATCTACTGAAAGGGCAGTGGTCCGAATCTTGCAATACGACTCACGGCCACAACAGCCGGAGAAACCACTGTTGTAGAATTTTAACTGCCATCTAATTCTTCATGCAAAATAAATTGTCTCTCTTATGTGCTGCTTATTTCCTACGTTCTTCTTGGTATATCTTAAAGGAAACTGGCCTCACCGCCAGGGCTGACACTTTACCAAGTCTATCTTCTTTATTTAACCTGTCAGCTTGTCTACTGAACTGCACTTCTAGTAATAGACCCAAAATGTTCAACGTACTTGGTTTGTTTTCGAAAATACATCTTTCTCTCACTAACTTTTTGTCCTCATAAATAAAATGACAAAAATACCGTTGCACACAATTATGGTAAGAAATATGCTTGGGCAGCTGGGCAGTAGTCGTTTTTTTTTTCCTTCTCAAGGAAAACTACCAAACATATATAACTTCCATTCGCTGTCACTTTTAACGCTGTTCCAACGCACAACGTTCAAACGTGCTGACTTCCGTTGCGCGCGTTCAAAATCAGACTGACAAACCCCGTTCTACATTTTTCGAGCACTCCTAAAATGTGTTCACCCTACCACAACTTTTAACAATTTCATTCACCCTTTTCAAACCATTTCTCTACACTCTATTACCCTTCCAAAACCAAACCACCGTTCACAATCCAGACCTCAATGTTTTCCTCATTAACTCTCTTGTCTAGACTAAACAATCTGTACACAGAAGTAGGTGGAACCCTATAGGTGTAGATGCAGAACCCACCAGCGAGTGGTACATGCTCTGGTTTGCACCAATCCACCCCCACCTCATGGGTTAAATGCTCTTTTGCCTCATTATTCACTGTTTTTCTTCTGTCCAATAATCCCCATGGATGACGAAGAGATGCAGGCCAGCGGACATTGCACCTTTGTCCCTCTGTGACAGCCTCCTAGGTGGCGGGGAATGCCAGATATACCATCACGGCAGATGGGTTGGCAAAGCTGACTGAAGAATGAATAAGCTAAGATGTATGCTACTGGACAAAAGTTAAGGGCCACCAAGAAAAACTCCTCTATGGACCAATTAAAAAAAAAAATTAACCTAGTGCACACAGAAATGTATTCTGTGTGCACTAGGTTAATTTTTTTTTAATGCCCAAAAAAACTGGGTCACTTTAACCCGCACGTGAAAATTGCCATTGTTGCTGCAAAAACTCGTGGTTTTTGCAACACGCCCCACTAGTTCAAAAGGTGAAAAAGTGAGTTGAATTTCTTTTTGTTAGTAAGTCCCACATTATTAAAAAAACTTGACTGATCTTTTCCACGGATGAATCAACGCTATTTTGTAATAAATTGTTTACACCTGGTTGCATTTAATTGGTCCATAGAAGAGTTTTTCTTGGTGGCCCTTAACTTTTGTCCAGTAGTATATATGCTATGCTTCTGACAGGACGAGACGATCCTGAGATACTCATACACTGTACTGCCTCCCTTCGAGGATATTGAAAAATGCATCCATACCCCCATGAAATCATATACAAAGAAAGAGAGAAAATATCAAGAGACACATTACATCCAACTTTCTAAGCGGAGGCGACTCTTGAAATAAAAACGTTATTCCACGCTTTGACGTATATTGGAAATAATAAACACACACACACAAACTATCTTCTTGTGTCTTAAAGGTAGGCTGGTCTTTTTTTCTTTCTTTTCCAGAAGCATTAATACATAATTTTTTTTTTTAATGTTTATTATCCCAGCAGTATTTGCTCCGCCATCGGTCGCTTTGCTTTTAAAAACGTAAGGAGGCCCCGAGATCAATCAGGTCTAGTCAACCTTTAGAGAAACACCGCGCCAATCTTTCAAGTGCTTGACCACGCTATATATATATATATAACTAACTGTACGCGGACTTTATTATCTCGAAGTAACTCCGAATTTTCATGTTCTTACCCCGCTGTTCGCTTATTAATCTCCTGCCGCCACTCGCGCGGCCGTACCAAGTTTGGAGTAAACATTGTTCAGGTGATGACTTACCCAAGGGGCAATACTCGAGTGACTAAGGTCCTGTAGAGTTCAGATACAACATAGACCAGTCACATCGGTTCTCAATTTCAAAGAAAGACAGATTAACTCCTGACGTAATCTCCCGTCAGCTGAAGGAGGATGATGCCGATAGGAAACAAATAACTAGGTACGAGGAACCAATAAGCAAGTGGAAAGGAATCATCATGAAATGAGCGGGAAATGGTTATTGCAGTACAATGAGTACATCGTTATTGTGGTTCAGTATCGACATCAGAGCTCTCCGGGGAAACATGTCGGTTCAGTCCCTCACCGCAAATGTTAATGCGTATGAATGCTGATTGTTCCTGTCTGTCGCGCATTCATTGTATTCATCTTCTTGTAGGCCTGCTAGTTTTACATTTGATATTAAATTCCAACAGTCTGATGATTCGTGTTGATTAATCGATTGCAGTGCTGTTCTCTGACATGCAATCATTAACTGTCCTTTACCCATATCCAATGTAATACACTTTATAACACAAAGGAGCAAATAACCCGCCAAAACATGACCAGCAAATGATTACGTTTTGCACTTCCTGCTGCATGTTCTGATGACAGCACTAATTCTCCTGAGGTCATTTCATATCTTCCCATTCATTTGAACTCCGTTGTGTCTTTAAGTCGAACTTATCATGACTTATGGTCAATGATGCACGACGAAAATATTGAGACTTACATGCGTGTTATTGAAATCGGTGTTCAAATTAGCTTTCACTTTTCAATGTGCGCCTTTTCCGTATTTTCCCGAAACTGTGGCGGGATTTGTTTCATTGTTCCTTTCACTTAAATAATTAATAAAATGGGAATACAAAATATTGCAGTGTAACATGTAGGTAAGAGACATAACACGTTAACAGATCCATACAACCTAATTTCGAAGCAGAGGCGACGTTTGCAAAAATTATTTAACACTGACAAAAATATAAAAAACACACACACCTGCACACAAACGCAGATTTTACTCTTTCTGTTCCAAATAGTTGTTTTTTTCCGCAGATAATTAATACTTTTTTTTGTGAAATACCCCCATAGTTTTGGCACCGCTATCGGTCGCTTACCGTTACAATCATACAGGGGCCTCGGGCGAATTCAAGATCAATCAGGTCTAGTCACCCTTTACAGAAACACCGAGCTAATCATTCAAGTGTCCAACAACGCTATAACTAGCTGTAGGCAGACATTATTATCTCAGACATTATTAAGTCACTCCCAGTTTTCGCGGGAATTGCCCGTTGTACCATTGACTGCTAATGAACCTCCTGCGGACAGGAGAGCAGCCATTCAATGGTTTGTGTACACTTTGTTCATGTACCGACTTCCTTAAGGGCAATAATCTGATGACCAATGTAATGAAGGCTATGAAAGTTCAGATACAGCTTAGATCAACCACCACGCTGGGTTCAACTCAATGCCAAGAAACGATTGATTAACTTCCGATGAAATGCAACGTTAGTGGGCTCGATGGTTGCTATGGGAAAGGGTTTGGAAGGAAAGAAAATGGAATAAGGGTCTTTGCATGGCGTGACAGAAACCATATTTCAGCTTGGGACTGAAGTTAGATTGTTAGACAAACTTGATACCCCTCCGCACAGATGAATGGTTGCTCGTAAAACTTTCAGTCATGATTCGGCTTCAAAAGTAGTAAAAATACTAATCATAACAATAACAACAACGTTAAGACAGGAATAGGACGTTGTGACCTCGCTTAGCTTCCTGGGGGTTATGACCAGACAAATAACGAATAGAATGGCTGCTCCCACAATGTCACATGTCGTACAAAGCGACCTATGAGATTGTACATGTGGCTTCAACCTCATCACGTTAAACAAACTGCTACAGAAACCACACCCTGCATGAGCTTGCGAATGATTGGCGCAAGTTTCGTACAAGGGGACCAGCTACTATGGTGACAACATGCTCCGTATGGAGTGAAAGGGAAAATGTTGACGATTAAAGAATGGTGTCATCTAGGAAAGGAAATAATAGTTTCAGACTTTTCACAGGCAGGCCTACTTTAACTTTTCACCCTAGAGCAGCTACACTTGATTGAACTTCAAACCAACAGTGGCGTGTATACCTGAACATAAGAATTAGGAAGATATTTTGGTACTCTTCAACATATGTAGGCCTACAATAATTACACTATGGCCATAAGAGGACAGAATGTTTGTCTTGGGGTAAAAATTGTACCAACACCGAACTTAGACGTGAATATTAATTAGTGAAAACATTGTAGTGTGTGTCAGAGACGTAGAAAACAGAGAGCACGCAACGAAGAGTGTTTATGAAGAGTTAATAAACAAGCACGTGTAATAACAAACATAATGAGAAGACAATCAATCTTCACTGGACACGTGTTGAAAAGAGCAGCGCTCGTAAACATCGTGACCCCTGGAACAACTAGGAAGGAAAGGATCCCGTTGCACGCCCATTGAGGCAATATTGGGAATGTGGTGTTTGGCCCATATTTTAAGATAAATAGGTATGGTATGATCAACGTAGAACCTACGGACAGTACCAGACAAAATGTCAGTGGAACAAGAGATGAGAAACCGACTTTTTCCGTAAATGGGACAAACCCTGAGGAAACCAAGTTATAACACTATTCGCGTTCTATAACCCCGAGTGTCAGAGATTGGGAAGGGGGGAAAGAAGATAGAGATAAAACACACGGAGAAGGGAATAGTATACAAACGTTAAAGACATGAGAAGACCTTAACCGGATGGCACATAAAGCCTATGCTCCGTAGGGAGGGGATTGAAAGGCAGTGATGCTGACAGGATAAAATAATCCCGTATGAGGAGACAAAGATGTGAGTGGAAACGAAACAACATTAATGATTAATGGAAAGGGAAATGGTTGTCGCAGTGTAACATTTAGGCGAGACACAGAATGTTAGTTGAATCATTACAACCAGATTTCGACGCTGTGAAAAAAAAAACAACAACAAAACTTATTCCATGCTTTGACGTAGTACAAGTAAAACATACACCTGTTTTCTTCTTTCTGTTCCATGTTGAGTTTTTCCCCCGAAACATTAATAATTATTCGTGAAATAACCCAATAGTTTTGTCCCCACTGTTAAATCATTCGGGGTCCTAGAGCGAATTCGAGATCAATCAAGTCTAGTCAATGTTTTGAGAAACACCGCGACAATCATTCAAGTGTACGCCCCGCTCTAACTGTAAACGGACTTTATTATCTGGAAATCACTCGTTTCCACGTGATCTTTCCGCTGTTCAATTGAATGCTTATCAATCTCCCGCGGTCACGAGCACAGCCATACAAAGATTTGTGTTCAGTTACAGATTCACCCAAGGGGCAGTAATTAGAGGTCTAGAATTACGAAAGGACTGGACAGTTGGGTTAGATTGGCACCCCGTAGTGTGCGGTTCATTTTTCAAGAACGACTGATTAACCCTTATGACGTCATTAAATATGTGGTCGGGGCAGGCACTCGACGGTTGCTATGAGGAATAATAGAAACTGCAATAAGGGTCTATGTATGTAATAGAAATTACAGTTCTTCCTGGGACTGTCGTTAGATTGTTAAGGAAACTTGTACATTACGAGTGGCTCCGTGTATGACTTTCAGTAATGAGTTTGCCTCCCCCTCCTAAAAAAAAAAATTAAGATAGGTAAAGAACGTTAAGAAGACACATTCATAAAACAAATGTCCCAACCAATGAGCAATAACTGCCATTTGAAAAATAAAGTGTTTATTTTTAACATTTTAATTCCCAGAAATAAAATAACCGATAAACTGACGTTACAAGAGACATCAACAATTGCTGCCCACTTTGAAATCTTGTGTTTTGTACAAACCCGATCTAGCGTTGAGTTGGATTGTTAATGCGGCATACAAATATGTGATATTTAATAAAATGGCGGTTTAAAGTTTGTCATTTTGACGTTTGTATGACATATATTAGTTGAATAGGGGCGAAGAAATAATCCTTTAAAAAAAGGCAAAAACTTGTCAATCACCGTGTTGTGTGAACATTCTCGCTTAATTAAGTTGTTTCTGAGACGTGCAAAATACGTTAGACGAGTTGTTTGAAATGTAATAATTATTATCAGTGGCGGCTTTCTTTATTGAGCTGGTGAGCTGCAGCACTCCCTAAGAAAAGGACTGCAAACTGCTGTCTCTACTACATTATAATACATAATACGGACAGACCAAAAAAATTGAGGTTACACCGGAAGGGTTGAATACAAAACAAAAAAAAATTATCTAACACCTTATTGTGGATAGGGCAGCCGTGTGGAGCTGCAAACGATTTCAGTTCAAGTGACCTTGACCTCTTATAAGCGAATGCTTGTTATATATAAAGGCCACATGCGTTTGGGTTGAATTTATTTAACTCTTTGACTCCGGAACAACGCTCTGAGCGTGGTTTTTAGACTATCACGAATTAAAATTACGGCACAGGGTGAAAAATAATTGCGGAGTCAAAGAGTTAACAAGTTCTGCAAGAAAAGACAGCTCCAAGTGCAATGAACTGTAATTAAAGGGAAGTTACAATGAAAATTTTAAACACGAGAAAAAGCAGCATAAATGTCTGTGTAACCTGGTTTCTTGAAACTCGGGAAACTGCTTCGACTGACAAGGATTACTCCTAGTTGCAGTAAACTTTAAAAATAACTTTTCAGATGTTCTTGACAAATTTTAGATGAGATAAGACACTAATCATTTGTGTCTGGGTTGATATTTTACATGGTGGTCACAATTTGTGAGTGTTATGTACCGTATAGAATTTTAAATGAATGAACAGTGCAGCACCCCCAATGACAACCCCCTGGAACCGCCACTGATTATTATTAGGCAATGAACCTTTACTTACATGTGAACAGTGGAGGAGCGCTGGAAAATATAGTGACGGGTGAAGAGAAAGATAAGTCTAGGAAGACATAGAGATTAGACTTGACACTGGCGTGATAATTGTTTTAAGAGGTTTTGAAGGGTGCATCTCGTTCAGCCTAAGCACAAGGTCCATCGGTTATATTAGGGTGTATGTCTAAATATAAAATACTTTGTCATTTGGACAATAATTTAGTATTTTTCGTGGCACGAGAAGAGGATCAACAAGAAAACTGATGGGCAGCATTACAAATAGACATATGTGGAGACACGGGCACCTTGTTTGACTTCAGACAGACAGCTGTAGTTCTCCAGATTTTTATCACAAGATGGTTGCGCTGAAAGGAATACAATGCTATGACAAGATCATCAATGTGGAAATAACCCCAGATAAAATGTCGGGGGGAGGAGAGAGAAAGAGAGAGAGAGAAAGAAGAGAGAAAACACATTAGCGTAGGATAAGACTTACATTGAGATAAACCAATTTGTAGCATTGCAAGGTTGTTCTTGATCTGGAATCCACAGGGTGAGAGAAATGGACATTTAAAATATCACGGAGACGAAAATGAGAAATTTAAAAAAAAAAAAAAAAGAAGAAGAAATGGAATGACCTTGAATGGATAGCACAGAACACGAAGACTTGGCGTATGCTCCACAGGGAACTCACGAGGGATGGTGGATTGTGACGAAATGGACGACCTCTTCACGATCTGTTTCATTCTGACAGGATCAGAGACATATTTTTGGTACTGATTTTTATTTGTGTACTTTTAAAAGTACCAATTTCTTCTCTTTATCGGCTAAGGAGCAAGTAGTTTGTATGTTCAAACATTTGTGACACTCCTTGCAGATGTTTATCACAGCCTGCGAGAAGCAACTAGATAAGATGAGCGCCGGCGTGTTTAGATTAAACCGCCGATAAGCGACTAGTTTGTTAACAAGCTGGGCAAACACGGAGTTTTGCGTACTCATACGACAGATAACGAGATTAGTCTGTGTGACATAAGCGCTTCCGGGTCAGCCTTGATTAAATTTTGTTATTTGTACTGTTACAAATTTAACTTCGGTTTAATCCGTTTAAAGTTACTGCAAGTTTGTCGCAGTCAAATTACTACGCACATTCTAAACAGAGCTATACTAGAATTCCACTGAGTAAATCAGGGGTGGGGGGCTTAAACGAGCTCAAAGTAATAAGTGCTTAAATCCTTCACAAAAGTGTCGGCAGAATTAAAGTTAACATACTCAGCCAAAGCAGTAGTGTTCTCGCTTATTATGAATATCTTGTGAACGACTCCCTTTGTAATAGAAGTGTCATCACCCTTGTATCTACATCTCTGCCAAGAGTAATCTTGTGCGAAGGTAGATACTCTTGAGTTTTAGCCACTGTTGGACCACTACTGCAAAGCAGGGGAGGCAATACCGTCACATGGATACACTGTTGGCATCAGTCAATCTTGATGAT
The DNA here is from genome assembly GCA_024509875.1 of Oreohelix idahoensis. Classification (NCBI taxonomy): domain Eukaryota; kingdom Metazoa; phylum Mollusca; class Gastropoda; order Stylommatophora; family Oreohelicidae; genus Oreohelix; species Oreohelix idahoensis. The sequence goes on from JAMPIV010011546.1 coordinate 46,962, forward strand.
AAATATTAACTAGAGTTTTGGACATCTTTTATCATGTCATTAGATTTCTGCATGGGGAATTAAAGTTGTTAGTCACTAGTACAATGAGTTCAGGGTTTCTACAAAGTTAAAATTTGTTGGTTAAATTCATAACTTCTAGGACACCCCCCTCCCCACCCCAATGTAATGGCTATTAACACATTTCAATGACCCGTGGGAATCGCGTGTATGGGGACAGGAATCAGAAGACATGTAATGAAACACAAGAGAAGACACATGTATAATTATGCATCAAATTTATTACCATAACACAGAATACCGAGTACTTCTCATGCCTTATTCTCATAGACAATTTAGACTTCACTCAGCAAACACAACTGGGCTGATCACACATGAATGTATACGTTAGTTGACTTATAAACCTGTTAATCCTCACTATCAATTAATATTTACTGGCAATTCTTATACAAAACAAGGTTGTTGATAACTGGTCATATGGGCTAAATTGTTTCTAGGTACTTTAATTGTTTGAGTAACTGCACAGTGGACCATATTCACAAATTAAAGTTCACAGAAAGTACATAAATACTGTATTAAAAATTAAAGATGAAAATACAAACACGAACAAACAAAAATGGAAGAGGTCTAGTAAAGTTGTCTCACTGTTTTAAATAATGTAGCAATACAAAGTTGTTTAGCCTACCTGTCACAGGCTTACTACTAGACGGACCACCTAACTTTCTGTTTAATGCTAACTGTAGTGTCAAACTTTCTGTTTAATGCTAACTGTAGTGTCAAACTTTCTGTTTAATGCTAACTGTAGCATCAAACTTTCTGTTTAATGCTAACGGGAGCGTCAAATTTTCTGTTTAATACTAACTGTAGTGTCAAACACAGGTCTAGATATCTGAACACTTAAGCATCACCATGTGAACAATAAATACACATTATCTTCTACCACTATTATCTGACAACCTTAAAGGTGTTCATTTGTTTCAACTGTCCTCCAAAATATGTTTCATTTTAATTTCATAACTCTTTCAGTTTTTCTCCTTACAGCTGAAATCTTTGTGCTGACAAGATTATGATACTAGCTCGTACTTTACCTCACTTGTTAAAACAACACACTGTCTTTGGAAAGATCCAGTCACACAGCACTAGGAAGTATAACACTTAAAACATAATTGAAACACACACACTGCTGCAATTTATTTATCATTCACAACTTACAACACACACACAGAGTTAATTGTTGAGGCATTTTACAGATCTAAACTTTATGTCAGCTAGTTTTGGGAGGGGGATGATGGGGGGAGAAGAGAGAGAGAGAGAGAGAGAGAAATAGTTAGGGTAACTGAAACTCTACTGTAATTGAAATTTTTTTTTTTTAAATTTCCACACAGCAAATGATGTCCAACAATCTAGCGGATACAATACTTCCATCCACACCAGCTAAAAAATATATAATACAAGGTACACCTGCTCTCACAGACGTGTACATTCTGAATACTGTATATGTTTGCCAGATGACATAACCTCACACAACATAGCCACCAATAGAAACACATAAACTCTCAAGTTAATAAGAACAATCCTTATATAATAACTCTGTATAGATTCCAGTGTGAGCACACAAGTGTTGAATCCTTTTGCAGCTTTCAACATGTTCTTCTCTTGGTTTATCTGTTATGTAATTCTCGAAATATTCTAACTGAACTGAAAATCAGAAGTGAATTGTTTGCTGCATACAGCATAATTGATCTTTGGCCAAAATTAACAAGGTACAATTATTTTCCAAGTTAAATTAAAAAATGCCTAAGAAGAGCCTGGAAAATTTAGTATTTAATCAAATATTTGGTGCTGTTTAACTTGACAAACTTTACTCGTAAAAAAATAAAAAAAGTACAATGTTGTCCAAGCTCTGTTTAAGAGTCACAGCTGAGACTAGAATTGACATGTCATAACGAACAATACTGTAGTTTAGTACTGCACATGTGTCATCCAACAAGTGATTGATTAACGAGTCATAATTAATTCACAGTTTACTTCAAGTAAGTCATCATCAACTTGAGATATAAGCTGAACTGTATTTCAGGAATGTTGTTCAAGTTTGATATACCCTAGAAAAACAACTTCAAGTAAATGTTTATGAGTCCATTACAAACAATTAAACTTAATATTCAATCATTGGTGAACATTCAGCTCTTTTAACAGGACAAACCTTTCAATCAGTTCATGTCAATGCCTCCTAGTTGATGACTTCTGTTCTGGTTATTTTTATGTCTTCAATATCCTTTCTGTGCCTGTCTCTAGTTCTCCTCTCCTGGTGTAAATCTTAGCATTAAGATATTAAAATAATTGGGTAATACAGCAGAAACAATACTTGCATACATTAATTTAAAAAAAAAAAAACAAACACACACACACAACAGTGAGAATTGCAGTTTTAGAAAAAATCTGAGGATAAATGTTTGAATTTTAATAAGACTATGAATAATGAAATATATCATTATGGTAAATCTGAAACATCATTCATCATTATCATCCTTCAGCTACCCAAGGACCTTAGGCCACACATACTGCACTAAGGTCATAGTTCACAATGAAGCATAAAAATATCAAGTGTTAAAAACAATGCCACAAAGGAAGGTGAATAAATAAATGTTATATTAATTCTGAACAAGTACCACATGACCAAACATAGATGAGAATGGAGAAGGTTGTTTAACAATACTTGTGGACAGAAACAGCAAGTAATACAGTGAAAGAATGAATCCCTACTTGATATAGTGACAAGAGAACAAAACCAGATGCTACTCACATAACATATACCAGCATGACAGATGGGATACAAAACAGTACCAATACATGTTTTGGAGAAAACATCCTTACAAGTTTTGACATTACATTTGCTTTGCTCATTAAGAAGCATGAATACCACAACAGTTGACACCTCAGAGCAGGGTTTCTTAACTTTTTTTCTTTGGGTACCATGGACCTCTTTGATTATCCTGTGAAGGATATGGACCACTTCTTAGAGAGAAAAAATGTACATAAAAGCATAATTAAGTGTATTACTTTAAAAATTGTTCATTATGTTCATGGACCCCTTGCCCCAGAGGGGTCCGTGAAACACAGGTTAAGAAACTCTGCCTTAGAGGAAGCTAGCCTCAAAGTACTTCATGTATCCATGCAGTGGTGATTTGTGTGACATTAAGTTTGACATGTCTAACTAGCAACACCTACACTATTACACTCGAGGCGAAATCTCATTATTATTTAATCCTCAAATGCCGTCGCCCGGGTTTGATCCTGTATCACCCGGTCGCCAGAGCGGTGTTGTAACCACTACGCTAGCGCGGCTCCCATTATCCCTTTTGAAGTCTGTCTCATTTCTGTATTCATATGTAGTTAGGTCTCCGTCTATTTCTTTACCCAGGGGATTCCAGAATCAGGACTGCCTTGTGTTATTATTTAGTTTCCTCAATGTGTGCCTTAACCAAAGTCAGCATTTCCTCCCCTCACATTTTGTTACACTGCTATTTGCCTTATTACTTCCACCAGCTCCACATCGGTCATCTTATCATATCCATGTGCTTCTATTCTGTACAAGTATCCATTAATGTGTCATTCTGTTTTACATGTTAAATTTGCAAGATCTATATAATTGCAACAGTTTATGCTGATCCATTAATTTAATGCCAGCCATTATCACGTCTTAAAAGGTAAAGGATCCCGTTACAAGCCCATTGAGAATATGGTGTTAGGCCCATATTTTCGTGACCATCGTCACACTATGGTGATGTGGTCAGCATCATGCCGGCCGCCTTAACCTTCCCAGAAGTTGCTCTGGTACCCAATTGGGGCTGGGTCGACCCATGAGCCGTTTGTGGCCTAAAAAAATCCCACCTCATCTGGGGATCGAACCATGGACCACTGAGCAAGGAAGCCAGTGCACTAACCCACTATGCTACCGCAACTCTGTCTTATTAGAAATATATTCATTGAATGCCACAGCAAATATGATGATCAATACAGGGCTTGATTATTATTATTGTTCTGAAAACACATCAACATGCTGCTCTAGAAACCATCACTGTAAACACATGAAGATCTTTGGTACATCTGTTCTACATGGGGGCAAGTTACAGCATTGACATAATGCTATTTCATGACCAACAACGCACACTAAAAAGAAGGGAAGATTCTTCAACTGTGATACTTATCATGTTCCTTTTTCTGGTGCAGCAACCGCTGAACAGTTATGGGAGAGGTGCAAAATATGGAAATACAATAACAACTTCATCTAGTGCCTGGTCTTTGTATTCTATGTCTTTTAGTCTCAATAATTGTAGCTGAATGTGTCAAGCTTTGTCCTATATTCAGATATAAATTTTTACAGTATTTGTTGACTTGTGGTCATGAAGAAATACTGACTGTTTTGAAATAAATTTGTTTCTGAAAAAATATAATAATAAAAGTAGTCCTAAATATAGGGCATGCAGATAGTATGGTTGTGCCAGGAAAATAGGTTTTCACAATTGTTTTTTCTGATATAATGAGTTTGTAATGGTATATTTTTGAATACTAAATAGAGTGCTAAACTTCACAAATGAGATTTGTATCTAAAATAACATGTGTATTATAGGAAACAGATATAATGAGTTTTCATACCTTTAAATTTACAGCACGGGTGATTATTTAGACAAAGTCCACTTTACTCCATTTCGACAAGCAACACAAACTTGACTCATAAAAGGTACTCTATTGTTTGACAATTTGTTTGGCACAAACAGGAATACTTGATTAACGGAGGCTGACTGAAATGAACTAAACCAGACACAAAATAAATAAGATCTAACAAGTCTTTCAAACACACTTGCAGAATCACTACCAGTTTGGCAGAAACTGACATCACCTTTCTGTTCATCCTCTTCCATTCTCCCTTTTAAAAAAGAGCCACACACACTACAGCAACTTAACATTTTCAAGAAGTGTACACAAATTTGTTTAAAAAAAAAAAAAAGCAACAATGAATGACAACAGGGTCAGTTATAGTAGAAAGCAATCAGAATTCTCCTCTGCTACTACAGTTAAGGTCAATCAACCAACTCTGACTAGCAGCATTATATTTCTCACATAACCAGGTGAATCTTGCTAACCATCCACACATTATGCTACAGAATGTATCCAAGCATATAATACATCAAAGGTAATGTTCATTTAAAACATATGCCCGTTTATTTAAAATAGCTGCTTACAAATGAACAGAACATTTCACCAAGAAAGACTAATGCAAGCCAGAAGAAGGCACCAAGTAAGACTTTTGATGGTCTAAAAGTGAATTAAAATTCTGCATGACTCATTATACTACGTATATATGATAAATGCTCATCAGAAAACTATTCTGTGCTGCACCTTTATGTGCTGGGACTGCTTAAATCAGATGAATCAATATGAGACGTAAGTCACAAGGTAAAAGAAGTCACCAGGGAAGAGGAGATATCAAGGTATTATGCCACTGCTCTAGTAGTCTTAAGAGCAACAAATCAAATGCAGAAAAACAGCTATTACTGAAACTACATGAGATCATACATAATATGTCTCCATCACATCCTTTGTAACTGATGGTCGCAAGTAAAACGACCACACCGCTGATGAGGAGAACCAAACAGTCAATTCATCCAGAGATCAATAAGAGGAATAACTAATAGGCCATAGTCAGGAAATAATAACAACCAAGATGAGCCAGATCTTGGTGGCCAGGAATAATTGAAGTTTTATGTGGAATTTTAAAAAGTTGGATGTATGTAATGTAAAACAATACTTAGGATAAACAAAGACATCTTCAAATTTCACTATTATAGACTACAATGTCCTGGTCATATGTGATTAGTCTGCCCCATGCAGTTGCCAGGGGGGTCTGTGAAGAGACAAAGAAAGAATAGGATTTTCTCAGGTCACTAATATAAGGGTTGCTATGGAGCTGGCAACCTCATCATGTCAAACAAATTGTCACAGCAGCCACCACTACAAAAGCATGTAACTGCTTTGTGCAGACCTGTGGGACAAGCTGTAGCTCCATGATCCCTAAGGAGCACAAAGAACAATGCATGAATTATGTATTGGATCTGAAGCTACACAATTTCCAGGTAGTCCTGAAGTCCTTGTCCCAATTCTCAACCCTTCGAAAATAAAGTTCGTTCGTTCGTGCACGCTGACAACTAACTGCCTTCTTGTAAACATGACAGATACAAACCTTACTGGTCACATACAAATATAAAACACAAAGATCTCGTTATGGCTGTGGACGAACACACCACAACTTATGACCTAACTAAAATGCATGATCAACTCATAATAAGTCTATTTCATAAACAGGATATACAACATCCCACAATGTGACAACCCAGACTCTTTAATCTTATAATTTTTAAATTAGTTCTTATTTTGTACAATATTTACATATTTTCAATTACTCCAACAATAATACTTTGGCACACACACACAAGTTTATATATCAACGACCAGCTTCCCTCACAAGTTTCCCATCATGTGAGGGCATCTGAGAACTGCATGTTGACCACTCAGATAATATATTCTGGTCAACGAGCACTCTTTATGTTCATAAGCAAGTGTGTATATGGCAAATTTTCACGTATACTTTCTCAATGCACATGGCACATACATGATTCAAACATATCTGATTACATAATACATATTAAATATTGATTTCATAAGAAATAAGCATACAGTAACTGTAGTGATTAAATAATTAGAGATATATTTATTAATTTATTGCAGGCATTAACATTGGTAATTTAAGAAAGAAAAATTAGAATATACAATGAAAAAAAGAAATCAGTTTGATAACTAGCTTCAAACAGAGCAGGCAATTCACAAGCAAATCTATTACACAAAATAAATACACATATACATTCCTTTACACATGCTGGAATAACAATAAAAACTTTGCCAGCAAATCATGTCTTATAATTTAAAAAATAAATAAATAATTTAAAAAATAAAATAAATAAACAAAACAAACCAACAAGCTAAAGTCATCTTATACTAGCATACACAACTCTCTTAAATGTCTGAAAATAATGTGCCATGATTAATAAAAAAAAAAAAATATACATACATTGTCACCTTTGACATAGATTACAAAAAAAATATTAATAAATCATGTCTTTGCCTCAAACTCACACTGTGAATTAACAGTCTCTCATCAGTTAAGACTCAGTAACTATATTAATCATAAAAACCTGAGGGCATTTTTAATTTGCCAAATCTGATCTTGATAAAAGAACATTTAAAAAACAAGATGACAGGTTTTAAAAGAAAAAATGCATTAAACCAACAGTCAAGGCCATCTAATTCAAGTTGAAAGATTAGTTATTATAAAGGAGTTGTGAATGTGAGAAGTAAAAATAGGTTCAGTGCTCCACTGATGTAGTTACTAAATGTGTGCTAATATAATATGCCCAGTGTCACATTAACTTCACTGAAGCCAACTTCTCTTAAAGAACTACCTGTATTATTGGCTTCCAGTGATTACATTTCAGACCAACACTACTGTCAACAACATGACATCTGCTAACACAAATGATACATAATAATAAATAGCTCGTAGGATGAAATCCCAAGATTTAGCATCACTATTTCCCTCTTTGTCCCTGAGGTCTCCACTCGTGTCAAATCTTATTCCAAGTTCGCTCAGATGAATATGGGTGGAGGGAGAAAGAGAGAATTAGCAGCACTGCTTTCCTAAATAACAGCTGAATGCTTGTAGTGAAGCAATGTTGGAAGGCAGACAACAAAACATTTTAAAATATAGAGTTCAACCAAAGACTCACTTATCCTTATCATCAATCAACCATTAGCCTTTAGCTCGCCATGGACCATAGGTCTTGAACAAACACAAGCGAGGATCCTTATAAGTTGGTTCATTATTATTTTGTCACACGGGATAAAGCAGCCATCTTTACATTTTATTTTCTTCACAACACTTTTATAACTGGATTCTAAATTATTAGAACATTAGTAAAACAACTTATTTTGTCAATCATTTTATCCTTAAAAAAAATTTCTAGATGGACTAAGCCAACATTTCGCACACCAGAAGTGTGGCAATGAGGCTGAACATGATTTTTGTTGTTAAAAACAAAATATTCAGAGACATTTATTCATTTTTCAATGAACTAAATCAAGTTATGTGATGTTTTCACATGCAGCTGGCATGCAATCCTTTCTCAACAGCACTCCTAATTACAACAGCTGAGACTTGTTTATCTTAACAAAAAATACAGACAATAAATGCAAACAATTATCCAAAATTCATGTTATGTCCCAGCCAGCGAAACAAAAATTAAGACAACTTTACCCCATAGTGTACTAATTTTCCTAATTAACATAAAGCTGAGAGTAGAAGACACCCAATTATAATTTTGGTGTGTTTCAAAGTCAGTGCTGTTAAATCTTAAAACTACAGTAACATAATTTTGAGTATAATATACAACATGTAGCTATTTATAATTAGTTACACATTATATTCAAAATTATAAGTGATGCATAAAGTAGTATTCTTCCAGTGACTATCAATAAAACAACTCAAAAAATAACTTTTTTCGTCCAGTCACTATACAGCTGACACTTGAAAACAGTCAACATGTCTAAGGTATATGACAAGAATTAGCACAATAAATAAAAACAGTGAATTTACTGTCCAACTATATTATTATCAATGAGCAAAGACCCTGGAAGTAGACAGACATAAGCTCATACACACAAAATATGAGTTACATACACAGCCTGTTACATTGTGGCAGTTTTGGTCAGCTTTCCTGATGGTACCTTCAGGAGGAAAGTGGCAGTGGATTGCTCCACTGAGGAAGGAATGACTACTTTAAAAGGCGAGGCAGAGTTGTGAGAGGATGGTAGTGATGCTGAGGCAGAAGTCAACACCTTCCTCAAGCTACCGGGTTGATGGATTATGTGCATACCTGTCTGGACATTTTCATGAAGCCCTGTCAGCGGTGTGCTGAACAATGGCTGATTCTTTGGTGTTGTTGGAGGTGTGAAAGACTCTGCCATGGAAGTCAAATTTGTTTGGCCATTTGGTGAAGGATCAGGTGTGATGGAATTGGTGATAATTTTTATAGGAAATCCATTACCAAGGTTGTTTCTGAGATGAGGGGTGAAAGAGGTAGCAGGAGTAAGAGTGATATTTTCCATTACTAGTCTCCTGGTGCCATTTTTTTCAGGTGTTGATGGAGAAATTTCATTCCAGGCCATCCCAGAATTCATGAGATCTGTGCTAGCTGAAGAATTAGGTATATCAAACTTGATTCGCTTCTCACTTGGTATTGCAATTTCAACCATGTTTCTCTTGAGTGTACGGTTCTGAAAGGTAGAACCTGGCATAGGGCTTGTCTCATTACAGATAGCCATTTCATAATCGGGTGAATGTAGAAGACTTCTGCCTAGGATGTTAAAGTGAGCTGATCCTTCATCAGAGGGTTTGTTAAACTGAATCTGTCGCTGAGCACTAGATTTTGCATATCTGAGAGAATGCAGGATCTTCTCAAACTGTGACTTCGATAAAGGTATATGTTGTGGGGCTTCAACACCATTTACAGACTTTACTTCTCCTGAATGTGATAGAATGATGGTCTCTGCTGGTTTGGTGCCAGGGGTGGGAGTACGTAGGGCAATATTTTTAACCTGGGCTTGTGCGTTAACTGCTTGAGGTCGATGGATCATTTTTATTGTTTTTCCACTGTCCTTCACCATGTGGTCATCAAAACTCAAGTGTTTGGACATTGTTACTGGTACAGCAAACCTGGCCACTTTTGATCCTGGTAAATTTATCTCTGTAAAGAAAAAAAAATGAGCAAAAAATTACCTTTCTGTGATCAGCAATTTGTATGTCCTACTAGGAGCATCAAAAAGGTGGGAGTTGGTTGAACAGTCACTAGATATATAGGTTAGCTGTGAATATTAAATAAGCAGCCGTGAACCAAAACACATGGCAGTCATTAATTGTGAGGTGGGGTAGCTGTGGTGTGCGTGTGGTGTTTTTGGGAAAGGAAAGAGCTAAATCTATAAAACGTGTCTTAAGCATTAACTACCTGACTACCTTGCACATTAGACTTTAGTCAAGACTAGTGAAGATCCCGGTACATAAAATGATGGAAGGTTAGGGGAAACCATAATCATACTGTCCCTTGTGCAATCAATCAAAACAACTTCCATACAAGGAAAGCTAGAATATATTATGACAATGGGAAAAATTGATAGAGAGATAAGAGGAAGACAAAGGGAGAAGAAACTGAACAGTTTAAGATCATGGTACGGAAAGAAGTCAATAGCAGAATGGGTAATACAACACTTGAGACAGGAAGTTGTTGGCAGAAGCAATCAATATTCTTCAAAATAAATTTTAACTGCACCTTACATACTCACTACAATAAACTATCCTTTAATATTAATTAATGAATCACCTTTATTAGAAAATCACAATAGCAATGCATATATAAGACCCCAATAATGTAGACTTTATTAAATCAATGACAGATGATGGAGCAGGTGGTCAGCAGAGATTCCCTTACCATCAAAATCGAGCTTCCTCACTGGGCTTGTTGGTTCTGAAGTTGAGCCTATTAGCAAGTTTCTCTCCTGCTCTGTGACCTTGCATATCTCATCCAGTGAAATATGTCTTGGGAGACCATTCCTGGTACTGGAGTCCTCCCCACTGTCACCTCCAAGTTTCATTCTTAAATCTATTTAGTTTAGGAATACAAGACATGAAACTCATTTGCTAAGAAAATAGTGACTTTAATTTGTAAGTTTCCTTGGGTCTCTGAAGAGACAAAGAAAAACTAGAACTACTACACCTTCAGGCATGCCTTACAAGGTGACTGATATGAGGCTGACAACCTCATCATGTTAAACAAATTGCAACATAAAACCACCACTGTACGAGCACATGAATGCTTGGTTGACTCCATGCAAAGGAACCAGCAAGTGGTGGCTCTAACTTCCATAAGGAGAACAAAGAAAAAAATAATGACAATTTGTAAGAATCAACTGAATGAATTGATGTCACATCTAAATGTCAACATTTTATTTATGTGTCTACTTATAAAGAAATTTAATTTAAAAGTCTTGGTAAGAAGACCAGTAGAACACTCATGGTATAATGCTACGACATAACATTACATGCATTTTGCTGAACTAATGTCATAAGAAAATTCTGCTAAAACCAGCAAAACAAAGGACACACTGACTTTGTGAAGCAGCACCACGAAATCGGTAAATTGTTGGGTAAATCTGATTTAGAGAAATTCACTAATACTTTGTTTACATGTAAATATATTTTAAAAGACAACAAATAAAAAAACCAGCTTCTCTGCAGTTAAATGGCATTAGGATATATGTGTTTAAAATTACTGTATATACTCGAGTATAAGTTGATCCGACTATAAGTCGACCCCTATACTTTAGGACTTAAAAACCGCACAAAATGAAAGACCCGATCATACGTCAAATTAGTTTTTCCAAATTCCCGCACTGCACTGGAAATTCCTTGGCTTTCTGCATTTTATTTTCACTTTCAGCTTAACCCTTTCCCATTTAAAATGCTTGCGATCACCCCATTACTACGTAAAATGCATGCGAGATATAAATGAATCAGTATAAGAGATGAGAGAAAGGAAGGGTAGAATGTTAGAAGGGCCTGCTGCCCAATTCTCAACCCTTTGAAATAAAGTTTGTTCATTGTTTGCCCAGAAAGCCTGATTACTGTTGTCGGCCGTTGCTAAGTAGCAACGAGATCTCTGTATTTAGCAAGACCTGAGTTATAAATAAAGGAGGCTTTTCAACAAGGCATACTCCAGTTGAAATTTGTGACTTAATAGGAGTTCAAACGTATATTACTTAAGATATTTTGATAAAAACATTTGATGAAGCAGCAAGTTTATATCTGCAGGATACCAGTGTGCAGCGGTAAGGGCAGGGGGCAACACTAACCGGTTTCAGAAATCTTTTTTTTTATTACTCAAATGTAAATCAGGGGCTTGTTTTTTAAGATCCAAAAAGGGAAAAAATTTCTCGAGCTATACTCGGGTACCGTAAAATCTCGCGTATAATACGCATGCTTGATTTAGCCCAAAATTTTCTGGTAAAATGGAAATTCTTGTAAGCAGCAATATATGTGTGATTACCGTCGCTTAACCATGCATTTCATTTACGATGGATAGCATCTTTCATCGGCTTATTAACAGTGACGTCTAAAGGCTGCAACAGACGGGTCATGCCGCCTGGAATTATAACCAGATCAGATTTTATTTTCTTCATTTCCTTCTGGATAGAAGGCATCCGATGACACCGAAACGAGCCGAGCACCAACATGGAAGATCCACATGGACGTGTTGCCCAAACACATTTTAACCAGTCAATGGTTAGTGCTTCATCCATCCATCCTTTAGCATGAACATGGAAAAATGTCGATTTGTTGCCCAATTGCCATTAGATTCTGCATATTTTACCACTAAGAGCTTTTCTGCTGCAGTATAACATTTTCTCAAATTCATTTTTAGGGCTCAAAATAATAAAATGACAAAACTTCACAACCAAGCTTAAAATCAAAACAGATTGAAGACCAAGAGTGCGAAATGTGTTTTGCAACAATGTCTGACACATAAGAAAACACATGGCACATTCAATTTCGCGCCATTTTCACCGTCAAATTGTGACAAAAACTTGACAGGCTTTCCAAAGTAGGTTACTTTCGATATAGAAAATGACGTATTTTTTAGTACTCGCGTATAATACGCACCGGAGTTTTAGTGGTCAAACATGAGTAAAAACTGTGTATTATACGTGAGATTTTACGATATATGCAGTATCTCAGATGCATTTACGATCTTTAAACATGCAAAACTGTTCACCAAATATGCGTTTTAATTATGTTTCACCGTGATAAGATTTTTCTTGCGATGTCAATATCTCAGTATCCAACAATAATGATATATGATGTTGCATCACATATTAGTTTGGCTATTAGCATACCTGGTATCATTGATCCAGCAGGTCGAATAGGTCGGAAGCCAAGCATAATGCTCTGAACTGAAAGTAAATAAGAACACTGTTTAAACCCCATAACAAGCTACGTTCAACAATACAAGGGCAATATTTGTCAATTTTACAACAAAAAAATACAATTAATGGCACACAACTCTTCAGGCAAAACTTGTCGTCAGCCACAATAATATGCAAGGGACATCAAAACTTCTCTTCTTGGATTCTTAGTCCCTGAGTGTCAAAGGAGTCATTGGCCATCATGCCTAGTGGTGTCCTGTAGGGCAGCAACAAACTGTTCCCATTCTGCTGTCGGTGGCCATCCTTCGTGTCGTGCCCCAACTCTGGTTCCTGCTTTGCATCTCAGCCTCCACTGTTGTCCACCAGGCTGTTTTTGGTCAGCCTCTCTTTCGCCGTCCTTCTGGGGTCCATAGCATAGCATTTCTGGGGATGGTGTCAGGGTCCCTTCTGATGACATGGCCAACCCAGTTCCAGCGTCTGCCTGCAATGATGGTGTGCAAGCCTTTTTTGATTGCACAATGTAAGCAGTTCCTGGTTGAAGATGGTATTCAGCCAAAAAATGTGAAGAATTGTCCTTAGGCAGGTTGTGTGATTGTGCAGAATGAGGACACCAAGACATATTATCATAATCTTCGTCCTTTCCTTCAGCCATCTATGGAGCATAATTCTTTACTCGGTTTATGCCAAAAATGGTTCTTCTCCTTCTCCATCACATGTTTTTGGGTATCACTTGTTTCTTTTATCTTGAGAATTCCAGAACAGGGACTGCCTTGTAATGTTGTCATGATTTCCTCAATGAATGTCATCATCACACACGTCTTTTCATCATGCTATAATGTCACCAAATATAACAAATGTTATTTACACTTTACTCAATGGTGCACTGAGTATATCCAGTTATTACTTTTCTATATATCTATTTTGTTGTGTCCCTTTGTTATTGTGGCTCATGAAAGGTCATTCCCAGAATGTCATATCACATCACATTAATTCTAGTCTCTGTGTTAATCTAACATGCACAACTATGTAAGACCTACATGAGAATCAATGCAAGCACATGCTTCTATAGAACTATTTGCACAAATGACGTGTGTAAAGATCTTTGTTGCCAAAGCCCGTGAATTATGACTTCACAATGATGACAATTACTCTTGTAAATTTGTAAAATCAATAATGGTTACTTCTGCTTTTTTATGGCCAAAAGAATCTTCCTATCACAATGCCAGCTAATGTTAGTACAGGTTTTTTTCAAAGCATTTAATGTGAATCATTAATTTCCCAGTATAAACAAAGAAGCGAGACCATGGTTGAAACAATAAACAAAACAGCTGACACAGACAGAAATGGTTTAAACAGATATGAGAAAACTATTTAAACAGGCAATAGAACATAGCTAAAACGGTAATGAGAACATGGTTAAAACTTGGCTGGAGCTGAAAGCCAGTGTTTGAACCAACAGAATAGCCAAAACAGACAATCCAATGTGACTAAAACAGACAATATAATGTGACTAAAACAGACCAGAAAATGTGACTAAAACTGAGAGGAAAATGTGACTAAAACAGACAAGAAAATGTGACTAAAGTAGACATGACAATACAGTTGAAACACAAGTAAGAGCATTCAGTTTAAATGCATAGTTTATTGTCCTCAGTACCATGGGAGTAGCTTCTGCTCTGAGTTAGGGATGGCAAAGTCAGTGAGATAGAGAACTGGTCACTCTATTTTTTAACGGTGAGACCTAAAATATAACCGTCACAGAACATTTAAAGCCCCTGAAGTGTTTGTGCTCTGTAGGGAGCATGTACTGGATAATAGACATGTATATTGTGAGCAACTGTCAGTAAATTGTTGTTGGGTTCTTAACAACATGAAACTACGTTATGAGCAAGTCTGGTGACAGAGAAATAGACATTCTAATTGGTGGGGGCCAATGAGGGGTCTTGGTAGTGAGGACTGAAGGACGGCAGAAATGAGACCAGAGGTTGTGCAAGGCAGACATGTTTTAGTAGAGAGAGAGAGAGTCAATGGTCATTTTGTCTAGCTCACGGCTTTGATTGTCCAGTGTTAGACTGAGTTTGTTCATGCCCAGTCAGTAAGGTAATAGGTTTGAGTGGTTACTGTATTCAGCCATGTTGTACATTATTCATGATTAGCACTTCACTGGTAGTGTTACCTTACTGTCAGTTCTGTATTTACAGTAACGTCAATATTTGTAAAACTACTTGAGCTTGTTATTCATTCATTCATAACCCTCCACTCCCAAAGGAGCATAGGCCTTCAACAAACACATGCCAAGTCCTCCTGTCCCGTGCCATCATCTCAAGTTCTTTCCATGTTCTCCTCATCATTTTCACCTCTGTTTCCAACTCTCTTCTCCATGTACTTCTTGGTCTTCCTCTGCCTCTCTTGCCCTGGGGGTTCCAGAACAAGGACTGCCTTGTAATGCTATCAACAGGTTTCCTCAGTGTGTGTCCTATCCATCGCCTTCTTCTCATCTCTTGTTCCACTGGCACTTGTCTAGTTCTTGTCATGTTCCACGTTGGTAACCTTGTCATACCATTTTAATCCCTCTATTCTACGCAAGCACCCATTTATGAAAGTCTGTAGCTTTTTGGTTGTTGTCTTTGTTGTTCTCCATGTCTCCGAGCCATACAATAGGACTGACTTCACATTTGAGTTGAAGATTCTTATTTTCGTGTTGGATCCAATTTCTCTTGATCTCCATATATTTCCCAATGCAATGAAAGCTCCTCTTGCCTTTTGTATTCTTATTTTGATATCGCTGTCTGTCCCTCCAACTTTGTCTATATTACTGCCAAGATATGTGTATGATTCAACATCTTGAATTGGTGTTTCTTCAAGTTCAACCCTGTTATCATTACCTGCATTTATTCTCATTATTTTTGTCTTTTCCCTGTGTATTTTCAGACCCAATTGCTGTGACCTCTCATCGAGGGTTTTCAATTTGTCCTGCATCTGATTACGGTTATGGGACAGAAGAGCCAAGTCATCAGCAAAATCCAGATCATCCAACTGCTTAGTCAGAGTCCACTGGATTCCATTTCTGTTGTGTGTTGTCGATGATCTCATAACCCAATCTATTGCCAGCAAGAAAAGAAATGGAGACAAGAGGCATCCCTGTCGCACTCCTGTTCTTATCCCAAACGGTTCTGTAAGCTGTCCTTCGTGAAGAACTCTGCATGTCATGTCTTCATATGTTTTCTTTATTAAATTAATGATCTTCAGGGGAACTCCATAATGCCTCATCAATTTCCAAAGTGATTCTCTGTCTACACTGTCAAATGCCTTTTCGTAGTCCACAAATCCGATGTATAGTGGGGAATTCCATTCCAGACTTTGTTCAACTATTATTCTCAAAGTGGCTATCTGGTCTGTACATGATCTGTTTTGTCGAAAACCTGCTTGTTCATCTCTCAGTTTCTTGTCTATGGACTCTTTTAATCTCTCAAGGATAATCCTGTTTAATACTTTTCCTGGCACTGATAGTAACATTATTCCTCTATAATTTGTGCACTCTTGTAAATTTCCCTTCTTAGGCAACTTAACCAGATATCCTTCCTTCCATTCTGCTGGTATCTCTTCCTTTTCCCAGACTTTACCAAGTAATTTATATAACATCTCTGTAGCCGTGTCGATATCTGCTTTGATGGCCTCTGCTGGAATGCCATCAGGTCCAGATGCTTTTCCCTCTCTTAGAAGCTTTATGGCTTTCTTTATTTCTTCCTTCGTTGGTCTTTCACTGTTAATTTGTAGCTCTTCTTCTGCTGGCTGGATGTCCGGCGGGTTTTGTGGAGCTGGTCTATTGAGAAGGTCCCCAAAATATTCTGTCCACCTCTTCATTTGCTCTTGTATATTGCTGAGCAGTTTCCCATTCTTGTCTTTTATGAGGCAACTTGTTTGCTTGTATTTCCCTGTTAGCTTCTTTGTACTGCTATACAGTTCTCTCATATTTCCTTTGGCTGCAGCATCTTCTGCCTCTCTTGCCAACTCCTCAATATACTTCCTCTTGTCTCTTTTGATACTTCTTTTTACTTCTTTGTTTGCTTCTGTGTACACTTCTTGAGCCTTGGCTTTGGAGCTTCTAGTTTTGCTTGTGTTTAACTCTGCTTTCTTGTTTTTTCTGTCTTTTATCTTATTGATGGTTTCTGTTGTTATCCATGCTTTTTGTTGTCTTTCCCTTTTCCCCAGTATTTCTTCACATGTCTCCTTCCATACTGTTTTGACCTGCTGCCAATAGTCTTCTGTATTCTCTACATCTTCCAGCTGTTGGAGCACTTGGAATTTGTTGGATACTGTGACCGCAAATTTGTCTCTTGTTTCTTGATTTCTTAGCTGTCCTACATTAAACTGTTGTCTATAATTTTGCATTGTTGCATATCTCTTGAGTTTCATTTTTACTTTGGCTATCAGAAGATGGTGATCTGATGCCACATCTGCTCCTCTATATATCTTTACATCCTGCAATGATGATCTAAACTTCTTGTTTATGCATATATGATCTATCTGATTTTCTGTTCTATGGTCTGGTGATATCCATGTTGCCTTGTGTATTCTCTTATGTGGAAACATGCTTCCTCCTATAGCCAGTTGATATGAAGCACAGAAGTTTGCGAATAGCTCTCCATTTTCATTCATTACTCCTAGCCCATGTTTTCCCATGACTTCTTCGAATCCAGTGTTGGCTGTACCTATCTTTGCATTCCTGTCACCCATCAAAATTGTGATGTCTCTTCTTTTTACTTTATCCATAATTTCCTGTAGTTTAGTATAAAATGCTTCTTTCACAGACTCTTCTTTGTCATTAGTTGGTGCATAACATTGGATGACATTTACATGAATTTTCTTTTTAGCTGTTATTATTCTGGGTCCAACAGCTTCCCATTCAATTAGTGCTTCCTGTGCTTCTTTAGATAACATAAGAGCTACCCCTTCACTGTGGTGTGAACTTTCGTCTTCATGTCCTGAGGACAGCACCAATTCACCTGTGATGAGTTTCTTCCTGTCTACCCCCTTCCACTTTGTTTCACACATTCCCAGAACCTCGATTTTGTATTCCCTCATTTCTGCTGCTACTTGCGCCACTTTCCCTTGTTCGTTTAATGTCCGAACATTCCAGGTGCCAAATCTGGAAGTTCTCCTAGAAGAAAGAAGGTTAGTCAGCAACACAGACTCCTTTCGGCTTTCTCTGTGTTGCATCATACGCCTCCCCGCGAGAGGACCTTCCCCTGTCTTGGATGGCTGTGTTTTATTTTCTTTATTTGACTTGTCCATATTTGTTGAAGTTTTTTGTGGTTTAAATTTTTTACAGGATGGTGTAACCGGCCCCATGCCCAACCCTCCTTAGTCGCTTTTTACGACATGCTTGGTAGGGGACAGTGTTACTATTCTTTGCTCCCCTTTCGGGCCCCGGTAACACACGGGTGTTGAGCTTGTTATTGCTTGTGCAGTTTCCAAGATGGTAGAAGTGGTTTTAATGCCTTAGACATTAAAGTCCACAGCCAGCGTCTCATTCTTTCTCTCGCTCTCTCTCCTGGTCAAGAGGACTAAAACACATGGTATCTTTAATACCGTTTCAGTAAGTGTAGTCTCTAACACCTCATTCTCCTACGGTAGTATTATCTAAGGGACTAACTTTTTTTTTTTTGAAACACTGGAGTAATCCTTTGAAAAGAATATGCACACAAATCTGTTAATAAAACCTCCGAGTGTATTAAAAGGAAACAAAATTTTTGATCATCAGGTAATCAACAAGGATTAGACATACGCCTCAAAGTTGAGCTAAGGATGTAATCGTATTTTATTACTGCTGTGGCCGGTGTATAGTCTGGCAGTCTCAACAATTTGTGCCCTGGTGGATAGAAAAGAATAAGCTGACCCAGCAAATTCAATGTCACACTGCTTTGACAAGCCTTTTTCACTTCTTGTTCCTCAGAGAGCATGGGCTACTGCTAAAGTTTCATATGTTGGAGGGGGAAAGAATGAGTCCATATGCCCTACAGGCATGCTGACTAAGAATACTTGTTCATGGGGCCTGCAGCTCCATATAAAATTGCTACAGAAGCCCCCACTGTAAGAGCACATCCTGCTAGGGCGTCAAGTTACAAAGGTGGCCCCCAAGTTTCTTAAACAAAAAAAGAAGATGCTTTAAATGTAATCAAAGTATGAATTAAATGCCTGCTAACAGGATTGAAAATGTAATTAGGTCCAGGGGCTGCTCGTTGGTAGGCACTGCAGTACCCTCAGCTTTTAAAATCTAAATATAGTCAACAGAGTTATATGACATTTTTTAAAGAACGATGCAATGCAGTGAATATTTTTATTAACAGACCCCGCATATAGCATTCTCATCTTCTATTTCCAATAACAAACGAATAAAACCATGAAATCGTTTTCAACTCTGAAGTTTAACCGTAAGCGGAACTGTGCGCTAGACAGTTCCACATTTTGCTCCCAGTGGCTGAGTCAATGCATAGTCGGTGGGTTGCAAAATTGACATCATGTTTCAGAGCACACAGAAATGATAATTGTTCTGAGATATGAACTGAATGGAGAAATTTTTGAGTTTTCTCACTCTGGAAAATCAAATGGCAGACGGAATATTGAAATGCATTCTAGATCAGTTAGACATAATCCTTGAAGGAAATACTCAAAAACTGGTTGCTTACTGTGGTGGGTTTAGATGTTAAAAGAAAAGGTAATCAGAATGTGTCTACAGAGTGAGGTCAGCTATGCAAGTCCCTGATTCTAATAGTTGAAGTTGATGTTATCAGGGTACCTGACTGCTACCGCCCTACGATCTCACTCTGCGATTTATTTTGGGTAACTAGTGTTTGTGATGTTAATTTAGATGGCTGGTGTCTAGGGTAATGGAAATGTTGTGATAATTGCATTAAACAAATACACATGTAAATTACTAAAATTAATTAACTCTTAGTATACGAGCTAATTTCATGACTACCTTTACAGATTTTGCAATAAACAATTTATTTATAAAGATAACATAAGTGTTATATATCAAAATGTGAAGAAATGAAACCCCTATATCATGCACATAACTAAATTGTTCAGTGGTTTTAAACATGCATTCACCTATAAATTTTCGCTATTGACGGGGATCGATCATCATCTAAGAGGCCTCTCTGGGTTTAAAGTTAGGATATAGATTTCCTGTCCCTCAAATTTTTTAGGACAGGAATGTTTAACTTAAAATGAAAATATGGTTTGATTACATTAAAAAAAAGAGCTAACTAAATTAGCTACAGTTTTTAACTTTATTCTGACTTCTTCATAAATAGTGGGTATCTTCTTTTCCCCATAGTCTCAACGCCCCTGTCAATATACATCATCTTCTTCAACTGAAATACAATTTTGTCTTTTCTTCAAAGTTTAATATACCAATAGGCCTGCCAGTGACTTCCTGGTCTTACAGTCAAAATATGTATGACAATATTCAATTCAAATTTAGTTTGATTTGCTTCCTAAGACCTGCCTCTGCTCCTAATATGTCGCAATCTCCCACAAAGGCAAAATGTCGTACACACACAATGTTATGGCGCCCTATCTGGGTTTGCCTCTACATCAATAATGAATTAAAAAAAGTTATTCATCTTACCGCAATCAATGAAATAATCACACACTTTGTTAAGGTTTTAACAGGCTGTCAATGGTCAGCTTTAGACAGCCGCTACTTCAGACACAAAGGCAATTTGCTTATTACTTGCTCTGACCTTCCGTGTATGAAAAATTTCTCTCAAGTGGTACCCTGCCTAGTAGACGCGGTAGTTTTATTTCCCTCTATGTCTATTCTAACAGTAACCAATCAGTTTAAACTAAGCCGATTTGACATTTATTTTTGAAAATCCCAACCTTTATTTACGCTTTTCAAATAATTTCGTCAGTCGCTTCAGGAGGGGCAAAACGTCACAGTTATACCTCTCCCTTCCTCCCAATAGTGTCTACCAAAAAAGAGGCAAGTCAATGTGACTTGTTTCCAAGCAACACCTAGAAAAATGTTACTTTTATAATCGAGCTGGGATGTCAGTGTGCTCGTCTGTATGTTTTGTCAACTTTATTTTATGCGATAACTCAGTCACTTTTGAAGCTATCTAAAAGATGAAAAGTGATTTTTAATCAGGCTAATGTCCTTTATCTACCCAGTATATTTTCATCTACGCCTTTATCTTATTTTTCATCTTTGTACTTTTTTCCTTTATTATTATCATGGGCTCTTTTCACTGTGCTAACATATTAGGGAAAGAAAGGTTCTAAGTCCCGATAGTTATTACATGGTATTATATTAAACAACAGTACTCTATTGTCAAAGTATATCTTTTATTTACTCTCTTTCATTTTTATGAAGAAATAAATATTCTTAGTTTCACTTTTGCCTCTTGCACAATGCAGTTGAGTCCAAATTTACAAGTAGACGCGATTTTTTTCTTTTTACAATCTACCACCGTTTTCCCCCTCTCTCTAAGCACGCGATAGTCGTCTGTCAAGCTTCCGTCAGAAGAAAAAAACGTGAGAGGGTGCAGGCGGGTTAAGATTTTCAAATACTCTGTTGCTGGGGTACTTAGATACAATACAAGTGGCGTAGTTATTTATAGATTTTGGACAGTAGCTTTATTTTTCTCTTTCACTCATAAAAATAAACGATGTCTTGGCCGCTTGCCAAGTCATTCTAATGTTACTTTTAAAAATTAGGGCGGAGCTACCAAAAGCTAGTACTTTAGGGAAGGGGGGTATCATTAGCAAATCGTCAATACTTTCAAATCCAGCGCGGATCTCTGACAAAAAGTGGTGGCGTTGCCCTATTCAAATATTGTCCAATTTAAAAAAGACCATAGTAGCAGAATCCATAGAATAATATCTTATACCTGATTTGAGGAGGGGAGTTCAAACTGACTTTATCACACTTACCCTACAAGATGGAATTTCAATGTACACACCGTGAATAGCATTTATGAACATTTTTAATCCTCAAAAAAGTGCATGGGGAAATACATGTGACAGTAAATGCAAATGAGACAATCTCAGAAGCAACTGGAATTTTGTACATCTTAAGTAATGAAAAACTCAGGTTCTGATTAGAACTTTTCCATCAGATAATGCTTCATGTAGAAGTTATTTGTAATCAAATGAAGTCACAAGAAATTGACACATTTAAAATACACGAATTATATAGCAAACTTTAAGAATATCATTCTACAAATCAGGAATTCAAAGTACAGTGAAAATCCTTCAAAAACAGTCATGATTGAAGCAAAGGAATTATGCGATTCTGTAAGTATTGACATAGGTGAGAGATATTCTTTTACAAAGCAATTAATTGTTGCTAAATTTATTATTTTTCGTACTAAAACGCCGCAGGAAGAGGTAATGGAAACTACTGAGGTATATCCCATGATTGAAAGAGAAAAACTTCTGAAGGAATTACAGATTTTCTATAGCAAACATGATCTACACAATAGCAGCAAATTAACTGACTTTCTGAAATTTATCTCAAAAAATAATCTAGCCGAAGTCCTTCGGAACTTATAAAACTCAAAATTCTATTGACGATTTCAATTGCTTCAGAGCCCAAATGCTGTCATTCAACATTAAAAAGAATTTTTTTTAATTTTAAGGAGCACTAGGAGTCAGGACTTTAAAAAAAAAAAAAAATTTGCCTCGTTTTATCACTTATTTTGTTAAGCATTATCAAGTTTGCATGCCATGCACTCATTACACATGGTAGAAAGCAGTCCATATTTATTGGGCATGCTAGGAGAAAAGGACAGTCAACATGCAATAGGCAAAATTAACAGAAAAAGATAAATCTTACAAAGAAAAGATTGTGTTCCCATCTCATGCATTCTAAACCCTTTGAAAATAAAGTTTGTTCGTTCGAGGTTCAACCTAGTCGCTTATATTAGGGCGCATGTCCAAATATAAAAGATCTCTAGGTCTGGAAGACATGCTAAATGCTTGGTCAATAGAGAAAAGCTTGGTCAACAATGCACCAAACGATTGAAAAAGTTATCAATCTATTTTCAACAAATAAAAACCAAAGAATTGATTTTATTTTTTAATAAAATTTCAAGATTACCCACATCTATTAATGGTAAGCGTCCAGTTAATGTTTTGTTGTATGTTTAACTTGCTTATTATTATTACAATCTATGTCTACATGTCTTATAACCAAGGCAAGTTTAATGTAACTTTAAGAAGCAGGACCCCCCCCCCCCCCCCCACATCAGTCACGAACTGCCACTGATTAGGTCTATTAGTAAATGAAGCACGCACACAAAAACTGAACTTCAGCAACTAAAACTACCAGTCCTTAGAGAGACAAAAATGTTTGTCTACTAGCAATATGCTCCTACCGTTCTCATTTCTGACACAGTCTAGAAGAGAATGCCTTGAACTGGGCCTGTGACATCCATCATTACAGCATGCTGAAAAAATAAATCTGAATATTGCTCATTTCAATTTTTTTTAAAAGCACCTGTGACATTCAAGTTCATTTATTTATTTTTTAAACTTAAAATTTTGCTAAATTTTAAGCATTGAAATGCAAAAGTGTTGTTTCTGATATGTAATGATATTCTTTTGCACACTGGCCTCTAACAGGACATTCTCAATGGTATTTTTGACTGTCCATGATATTCTTAACATTCCAGATATGGCTTATGAGTGAAAACTTTCTCTTTAGTCATTTCAGTTATGTTATTTATCTACTGTTATTTCAAAACATTCAACGTTATTTTGTAATACATTTGAATAGTTGACATTATATCACTTGTTTTGTTAAGCATTATCAAGTTTGCATGCCATGCACTCATTACACATGGTAGAAAGCAGTCCATATTTATTGGGCATGCTAGGAGAAAAGGACAGTCAAAATGCAATGTGGCAATAGCCAAAATTAACAGAAAAATAAATCTTACAAAGAAAAGATTGTGTTCCCATCTCATGCAGTTTACGAATATATTTTAAGAGTCAGCTCGAGAGTTTTCATTGGGAATGCGGAAAAAGTACCGATTATAAAAGCTGGCGGAAGAGGTCTAGTCAGAAAGAGATTAAGCAAGCCACACAACTTTTACAGGAAGAGAAAGCTGTGGGTCTAAATATATAGTAATCCAACAGAAGCTGTCACAGCAGACAAGAATTCTGATGTACAGACACAAACTGTTTTAAAATGTCTTAAATAAATACACATTACAAGACACACCATACTATCCTGTGTTGTTCATCTTCCTCTATGCATTACTAGACACAAGTATTTTGGCCTTTATTTAGTTTATATTCGCTAATATTGTTTAACTAGGACTACTGAGCTTCTCGCTCTTTTGCAGCTAATACCAAATTGAAGACTCCTTGGTATTAACTACACTGTAGATCTAGGCTTTTCCTGTGGCTTTTCTGTCATTCAAAAATGTGTTGAGCTGAAGTCATGAGCTCCAGTTTCTCCAGCTTGACTGGCATTTAAAAGATCATCACATTTGATCCCAAGCTAGGAGAAAGTGTGCGGAATACTGTGCAATCCCTGCTATCCAAGGGGGTTCTCTAAACATGCAGAGCTAAAATACTGTGCTCTGGTTCTGGGCTCTTCCAAGGAATTGTCATGTCCTACACAGAGCCACTTCTCAGCTCCCCTTGCCCATCATGGGCCCATAGTGAGATCCTCCTGGATGCAGCCAACAAGGTAAAATGCCAGAGCTACGTCTGGCCTCAAGTGACTCCTCCAAGCATAGTGTGCAATGCTGGGTTTTCAATGTGTTTCACCACAAGGGGAATTCTTGGAAGTGTGTGCATGATTTCAGAGTCAAGGAGGGTGTAATTAGCCTCAATATACAGGTTCACTTCCACATTTGAGTATGTATCATTGTGCTTAGATGGTGGTCATATACGGATGACTCCAGATTTACCTCCATGCATATACTTGCTAATAAGAAAGTTATATTAGTGACTGATTGAATCTGTAAAGTCTGGGTTGTTCACAAGGTCCTATATTCTGTAGTTATGGTATCATGAAAAATGACCACAGCCAAGAAAGCATATTTTTCTTGGGATGCTAAACTGACTGTGCCCTTTCACGAATTACTTTTGCAGCAAGGCAATACCATCATTTGGATGGTCCCTGGTTCAATTCACGGTGAGTCTATAACTTATATTTCCTTTCTGTCTGATGTCCTCCTCCTTTCTGTCAAACAAGTGCCTGTTATTTACCTAGATTTATTTATTTATTCAATTATTTAAAATGTCTGACAGACGTGGGAAATACTAAGAGGAAGAATATCAGGTAAAGTTTTTTTTTTTTTCAAAGAAAGGAGACAAACAGGACTGTACAGAAGAATGTGTCAACAACAACAAAAAATTAAATAAATTAGTAACAATAAAAAAATAAAACAGAATAGTCCTAGGAAGACTGATAGTGGTCTCCACAAATGAGAGAAAAGCAGTTTGGTTTTTGACATTTCTTGTATGCCCCACACAGCTACTACATGCTTTACATTAGAAATGAGCTTACTGCTTTGCACTGGATGTGTGGATTTAAAGAAAAATAAAAGCTGTCTGTAGTTTAGACAGAAACTAATTGTGACACTAAAACCTGAAATACAAAGTACTTCTGGAAGGACAACTCACTGAACCATTTAGAACATGAACTGAAATGTGACATGGATGCCTCTGGTTATTGCTGATCTTACTGCTGACCACAGATAATTAAAAACATCATCATCAACCAACAGAAATGACATTCAGTGAACTATAAACAAACAGCTCAATTATTTAAGCTTGCAGATAACCTTATTCTTCTACCTCACTGTTGAAACCAGATGCAGGATTACATGAGAAAACTGAGGCAGGGATGATAGCACATAATGTGACTTGAATGCAACAGTGAAAATACAAATTTTATGGGGAACATATGTAACTAATAACAAACAGATTGCATTAATTTGGAGACATCGACTCAGGACATGGACTGATAGAGGCAGCAACATAGACATAGGTAGAGGATAATAAACGGTTAACAAATTAAGGATACCCAAGCTAAAAAGTGCTTTTGTTGCCAAGGGAATTCAAATGAGATCAGGCCATACACTAAAATATGAACTTTAAACCAAAATGCTGAGTCAGTCAAGGAAAACAACAAAATACCATTAAGTCACAGATGAAAAATGGGTGCTAATACAGATTTGGAAAAACTAAAATGGATCTAGATTACTTAGTGGAAATGAAGGAAAGAATAAAATGGTAAAAAGTGATTATAAAACGAGACAGGAGGTGTGCAGAACACGAGGCAAAAAGTCATCTGCTAACTTCACAAGGTCAACAATGCTTTGAACCCCCTGCGGTTGACAAAAACAGATGAACTCAAAAAACAATGAGAATTAGAAGAAAAATTAAGTTAAAGCAAACATGGAAATAAATGAGGAAGGCTGCTCCAGAAACTTGCAGAAATCTAGTCCCATGTCGATACTTCTCTGGCAGCTGACGGGAAAATCAGTCAATGAAAGTATAAGTCAGAAAGAAGAAAAAAAAAATCCGAAACAAATAACTGTATCAACTGGTGATGAAAAGATGTTGGCATTAGATAGGACACACACTTAGGAAACCAGCAGACAGAATTACAAACTGGTCCTTGTTCTAGAATCCTTAAAGTAAAAGACATAGGGGTAACCAAAACTGCATGGAGAAAAGAAAAGAGAGACTTCAAAAAGGACAACCACAAGAAAAGCCTAGTATGAAATGAAGACCTATACTCCGCAGGGAACCAAAGATTAATGAGTGAATGCATTTCTTTTGTCATGACTAAATTATCCATTGATGATATTGCTATTAAATTGTCTGTCCCTAGTATGACCACTTGTTCCTACAAATTCTGTGGCCCAATACAGGGAATCAAAGAGCAGGACCACTGTGCTCCACATATTCGTTTTATTGTTTGTTCCTTACAGAACATGGAGCCACCACCACAGCTTTGCAGGAAGCCTGCCTCAAAAGCTTATAACAGCACATGTAGTGCTTTTGATACAGGCTTCCTGCAAACAAACAGGACCAAGTCAAATTTAACATATTAACTACTGCGAGTCGCTGATGCCAGCTTATGAAATCTCACCATTTTGGCCATGATCCGCTGAGGGCATCAATACATGTTTAGTAATAAAATATGAAAAATGTACTGAAACACTTTCTGATCTGGCTCAAGATTTTAATTTACCACCAAAAAAAAACAAAATCCATAAGCTTGGATACATGTCAGAAGCAGGAAAATTAATATTTTATTCATATTTTTCAAACGTTTCAGGTTAGTTACCAAATCATAAAACTGTTTACTATGGCAACGAGTGACAGGGCCATAAAAAACGCTAGTACACCTCGTCTAACTGCTGAACAGGCTAGAAACTTGTTTCAACAAGTGATTGATAGATCTAGCGACGAGGACAACAGTGAAAACAAAGAGGACATTGATTCAAACAGTGATTTATAGTAGTGATAACAATAGTAGTGACAATAGTGAAAATATTGCAAGTCCTGGGCCATAAAAGAGCAAAGACCTTGGTTAGAGTTACAAATGGTGCAGGAAATAATGTAACTAAAGAAAAAAATAACGGCAGCAAGTTAATAAGGGTGAAACAACAAATAGTTTTAGTTTTGTCCCAACTCATGAACCAGGTCTGCATGCAAATCTTGAGACTTTTATGAAGTGGTTTAGGTGTGATGGTGCAAGTTACTAATAGTGCAAATATTAGTCAGTATGTGTGTTCATGGGCTTGTTTTTCTTGCCATTGGATATACGACATGATAATCACCAAGATAAAAGCATTAACTGCCTTAGGAACAAGCATTATGTTGGTAAGTTGATAATTTAAAAAAACAAAAGAAACATTTTGTGTTTGTCAATCATTTTATATTATTAATAATATCTACCATGTAAACATATCTTTTTTGCAGCTTGATGTTATTGCACATTCATTTATCTTTAAAATAACATAACTCATAATAATCGGTAAACATTTAAGAAAACTACAGCTTAATTTCTACATTCACATACAGGGTCAAAATGGGAACAAAATTACACCACAGCATGTTTTGTTTAATTTGGTAGTTAGTGTGTTAAGCAGTATAAAACTGACCTAATGAAAAAACCTAAATGACAAGAAGACTGCCTTTAAAGAAACACCCCATCAAAAAATGTAGCATCATAAATATATCTTTGCAACAATATAGACCAAGTTGGAGGGACAGACAGTGATATAAAAAATAAAATATACAAGGTAAGATGTGGGACCATTGCCATGGGAAATATATGGAAATCCAACACAAAAATCACAATCTTCAATTTAAATGTTAAGCCAGTCCCATTGTATGGCTGTGAACCATTGAGAACAGAAGCAACAACCAAGTTGTTACAGACTTTCATAAATGGGTGCTTGCATGGAATAGAAGAACTGACATGTTATGACAAGAATCAGACTGGTGTCAGTGGAACAGATGAGAAAAAGATGCTGGCAATGGATATGATGCACACTGAGGACACCTGTTGATAGCATTAGAAGGCAGTCCTTGTTCTGAAATCCCTAGGAAAAGAGAGGTGGGGCGAGACTGAAAAACACATGGCAAAGAGAACTGGAGACAGAATTGAAAGATTTGTTGAAGGCCTATACTCCTTGGGGAGCTGAAGGTAATGAATGAAATAAAAAATACTAAAAAAATAGTCCAACAGAAGACATGTAGACCAAATAAACCAATATGGATAAACAGAAAAATTATATAAGATGAACATAGTATATCACATGTGTAAAGCCTGAATGCATGCGTCAAGCCTGAACAATACTTCTGCTTTAGACTTTAACTAAGAATGTGTTTCAATTTCGACAAATTAGGTTGTACTCACAGTCAACATCATGTATGTCATCCACATCAGGTCCGATGTACTGGAAAGCTGGTTTTCTACCTCGTATTTCTGTCACATGAATCTTTTTAATCAACTTTAAGCTGGTCAAGATGTTCGCAATATCATACAGGCGCCTAATTTTAGCTGAAAATATAAACATGGCAAAAATTATATATTTTAAAAAAGTGACACTCTCAGACAAAAATAAACTTTCATATTTGAACTAATGGCCCCTGTATAGTTTGGGGGGGGTGTGTGTGTCGGAGGAGACAAAGAAAGAATAGGACTACTGACTAACTAACTATGACAGGGTGTAATAGGTCACTAATATAAGGTTGTGCAAGGGGCTGGAAACTTCATCATAAAAAAACTAACTTCTACAGACATCCTGCTGCAATGGTGACTCCATGCTCCACAGGGATCAAAAATGATAATTATTTAACTTTGTGTTTCCTGTAGAAGGGTAATATTTGGGGGAGTATGTATGGAAAGGGGGTGAGCAGCTACCCTAAAAAACAAATGAAAGCAACTGGTTTAAAAATCCTTGAATAATAAATACATTTGACATTCAGTCCTAGTCATTCAAATAGTCACTTCTGCTATAATGTGAGTTTTAATTAAGTGATAAGGATATTATGTATAAAATAGAGGAATGCAATTTACATAATGTAAACTTATATGTGTGCATTTTGGGAATATGCTATCCCATTCCAATAAGTTCAAACTTGTGCTCAGTGGATGAATATCAGTGCCTGAGGCAGAGGATATTAAGTGCATATCGCATCCTTACTTTGATCAGTGGTTATTTAACATGCATCTCATTTTTAAAAATATTATTTTGATTTAGTGTATGACTGACCAATGGGATCTGAGTGTAAAGATGCGTTTGATGGAGATTATAACAGAGAGGTTAGTCATTCCTTGCTAATACTAGATGCCCGAAGTAAAGCGAAAATTGCAGAAAAGTGAAGCATAACCATTTTTTAGCTTGAAAATGCATGAAGGGTGCATGAAGTCTAAGTAACGTGCTTACACTGCCATATATTAAGTGCACAATAAAGCTAGGCCAAAATAACAATGCGAAAGTAAAACGGAAAAAAAAGTAAAGTAAAGATGTTTATTTCACACATCAAATACAAAGTGGGAACGAAGACGCAGCAAAAGTGATGAATGCAGTCAGCGACCCATAGCTTGACTGCTTGCGTCAGCGAACCAGAGCTGACCAAGACCCTACTCCCCCTCCAAGTGGTGGTCCTGGAAACAGGCTGCATCACTGCAGTCTGGCTGAGAGAGTAGGGATCGAAGAGGGGAGGCAAACCCGGTCCCAAAAAATGCTGTGCTGAAGTCGAATGTGTCGGTCGAAAGGCGCAAATATCGCAGCTTCGCTGTAAACGGACACAACGCAACCAATGTCCTTTTCAGGACGAACGAGGAAGAAGAAGAAATACAAAGTAGGAAAAAAATATAAATTCATAAACTAAAATGTTAATAATATTAACACTGTGTAAATTTGAATAAATATATTTATCGTGGAAAGGCTGAAGCCTAATCATCGGAATCTTCAAAGATTCTTATTCTTTTTTATGGTGGAGACTTTGATGGAGATCTTACAGGGGTGGATGTGGAAGGTTCTGAAAGGGTAGGGGACCTAGCTGTTGCTGTCGAAGGTTATGATAGCTGTACTTTTTTTAAGAAGGAAAGCAATGAAGTTTCCAATATAAATAAACACAAACATATTACACTACATATACAATAATAAGTCAAACGTTTGCTAAAGTTTTGAAAATTGACAGTAATACAGAGGGATCAACTTGAGTAAACTGACTGAACGACTTCAGGTGCTGAAAGGTTGAGAATAAAATGGCACACTCTCTTTCTCAGCTGTGGAGCGTGAGCATGTAATGACGAAATTCACCCAGTTAGTGAGGCAAGCAATGAAAATTATGAACATGAATGACTGAAAAGCGCTGTATCAGCAAAGCATAGAAAAGTGGGGTATGACTAACACAAGAATAGGAACTTGTTATAAAGAACTTTGAAGGAAATGAAAGAACACATGACACTGTATGTGCAACAGGTATAAGTCTTCTTCTTCTTCTTCTTGCGATCGCATCTTTGATGATTACACCGTCAGACGAGTTCTCATGATGAATTCGACTGTTGTTTGAAGTTCCTCTTTAACTCCATATAGCTTTGAGTTTAGTGTTGAGTCATTGGGCCAGTATATCTTTCTTAACTGGTCATACAGAGGACAGTCCTGTAGAACATGCTCAGCAGTTTGTTCGTTTAATCCACATGTGCACAGTGGTGAAGCAGACAATCGTAGCTTGTGCATGTGTTTATTCAGTTTGTTATGCCCTGTCCTGAGTCGAAAAATAGTTATCTGTCCCTGCCGGTCGAGAGTGTGATAGTCGTCTTTGGGTTGGTTCTGTTCTCTTCTGATAGTCTGGATAGCTCTCTTTTTCTCAAAGTATGTGACTTCATTATCTTCTTGTTCACATTCTCCTCCCTTTTTTGCAAGTTTATCTGCCTTTTTCATTTCCGGGTACACCACAATGAGATGGTACCCACTGAAGTATGGTTCTCTTTTTGGCAGCTACCTTGTTTAGTTCATTTCTCAGATGCGGGAGTTTACCACCCTTGAGAGCTTGCAGGACAGACAGTGCATCTGTGAGGATGACTACCTGGTGGCAGTCAGAGTTGGTGTTATAAATCATATTTGCAGCTTGCTCTAGAGCTTGAACCTCAGCTGTATAGTTGGAACAGAATTTACCAGTGGGAATGTGCCTAGTCTCATAGTGGTTGTCAGGATATGAGATAAAGATACCGGCACCTCCATTCCTAACAGCATTAGTTGCTGATCCATCTGTATAGGCATGTATCCATGATTGATCGGGATAGCTTTCTTGGATCATACTCAATGTAGCAGTTCGTTTTTGCAGATCATTATACTCACATCCACTTGTGAGACCACTGACTGATGTATTAATTTGGAGGGCACTGCTGGCCTGCTCCCATGGTACAGGGTGGGCTTCAGTGGTGTTGTCTTCATGGATAGGTCTTCTTGATGCTGTCTTATAAGTCTTTTCCCCCGATGCACAAAGCTGCTACGCTTTAGACGTCCCAATGCCAGATCATCTAGTCTTGCCTTCATTGGGTGCATTGGCATACTGTTGTACTTTTCCATCTGGATCATGGTTTTTGTGTCTCTTCTATGAGACAATGTCTGTAATAAAGCAACCTTCTGCATCTCTGTTATTGGTGTAGTTTTCATGGCTCCTGTAATGAGCCTGAGAGCTTGATTTTGCACCTTGTCCAGAGACTGCAGATGTGAGTTAGCAGCTGATGACCATGCTGCTGAGCTAAACTCTAAGTGTGGTCTTATTACTCCATTATAAATCTTCTTTAGATTTCGTTCATTTGCTCCCCAGTTGGTACCTGCTAATTTTCTGAGTATGCCTAGTCGTCTTCGGGCCTTTCCTTCTGCGTTTTCAATATGCTTATTCCATGTAAGTCTTTGGTCAAATGTCACCCCAAGATAGGTGGGGTAGCTTTCTTCCTTGATCACGGTTGTCCCTAGGTGTATGTTAGCTGATTTGTCCTTGGGGGCGAGGGAGAACAGTGTTGTGGAGGTTTTGTCTGTGTTTATTGTGATAAGCCATTTCTCTGCCCATGACACTAGCATGTCTGCTGCCCGCTGCATTCTATAATTTGCTGTGGTGACATTTTCATCAGCGCACCAGAGTACTAGGTCATCTGCATATAAGGCAGCTTTAACTCCTGCAGGGAGATCTTTCACCAGGTCATTGATGTAAACAAGGAAGAGTGTTGGGGAAATTACTCCTCCTTGAGGTACCCCCTGATGGAGCAACACTTTTCTGCTCTGCAGACCGTCAAGAGTGACTCTAGTTCTCCTGTTATGCAAGTATGACTGGATCCATTTCATCATGTTGCCTTGGATTCCACTTCTCCTAAGTTTTGCAATGAGGCCATCTTTCCACACCTTGTCAAAGGCCTGCTTGAAGTCGACCCAGATCGTTAGGACCTTTTTCTTCTCCTGGAAGGCATCTTCTATTGCTTGAGACAAGTAAGTAACTTGGTCTTCTATACTGTAGCATTCTCTAAATCCAGCTTGTTCCGGCACCAGGATCTGCTCAGACTCTAAATACCATTTCAATCTGTGGTTGACTATTCGCTCCATAGTCTTCCCAACACAGCTTGTGAGACTGATTGGCCGGTAACTTGCAGCCTCGGTCTTACATTTCCCTTTCTTTAGTATGGGTATTGTGATGGCTTCTCTCCATACTTGGGGTACCGTTCCTTTCAACCAGCTGTGGTTGAATATCTCAAGCAGTTTTGTCTTTGCTGCTGAGCTCAGATTTACTAGCATTTCGTTGCTGATTTTGTCTGGGCCGGGTGACTTTTGAAACTTAAGCTTGGAAATAGCCTTCTGTAGTTCTCCTAGTGTGATGGGTTCCCTCATTGGGGCAGGAGTATCTGTCTGTCCCATGGTTGCCAGTATTTCTTTTCTTATCTCTCTCTGATGATCTATGTTAATGGGTAAGTTGCTTTCTTCTTCTTCTTCTTCTTGCGATCGCATCTTTGATGATTACACCGTCAGACGAGTTCTCATGATGAATTCGACTGTTGTTTGAAGTTCCTCTTTAACTCCATATAGCTTTGAGTTTAGTGTTGAGTCATTGGGCCAGTATATCTTTCTTAACTGGTCATACAGAGGACAGTCCTGTAGAACATGCTCAGCAGTTTGTTCATTTAATCCACATGTGCACAGTGGTGAAGCAGACAATCGTAGCTTGTGCATGTGTTTATTCAGTTTGTTATGCCCTGTCCTGAGTCGAAAAATAGTTGTCTGTCCCTGCCGGTCGAGAGTGTGATAGTCGTCTTTGGGTTGGTTCTGTTCTCTTCTGATAGTCTGGATAGCTCTCTTTTTCTCAAAGTATGTGACTTCATTATCTTCTTGTTCACATTCTCCTCCCTTTTTTGCAAGTTTATCTGCCTTTTCATTTCCGGGTACACCACAATGAGATGGTACCCACTGAAGTATGGTTCTCTTTTTGGCAGCTACCTTGTTTAGTTCATTTCTCAGATGCGGGAGTTTACCACCCTTGAGAGCTTGCAGGACAGACAGTGCATCTGTGAGGATGACTACCTGGTGGCAGTCAGAGTTGGTGTTATAAATCATATTTGCAGCTTGCTCTAGAGCTTGAACCTCAGCTGTATAGTTGGAACAGAATTTACCAGTGGGAATGTGCCTAGTCTCATAGTGGTTGTCAGGATATGAGATAAAGATACCGGCACCTCCATTCCTAACAGCATTAGTTGCTGATCCATCTGTATAGGCATGTATCCATGATTGATCGGGATAGCTTTCTTGGATCATACTCAATGTAGCAGTTCGTTTTTGCAGATCATTATACTCACATCCACTTGTGAGACCACTGACTGTTGTATTAATTTGGAGGGCACTGCTGGCCTGCTCCCATGGTACAGGGTATAGGGTGGGCTTCAGTGGTGTTGTCTTCATGGATAGGTCTTCTTGATGCTGTCTTATAAGTCTTTTCCCCCGATGCACAAAGCTGCTACGCTTTAGACGTCCCAATGCCAGATCATCTAGTCTTGCCTTCATTGGGTGCATTGGCATACTGTTGTACTTTTCCATCTGGATCATGGTTTTTGTGTCTCTTCTATGGGACAATGTCTGTAATCCAGCAACCTTCTGCATCTCTGTTATTGGGTGTAGTTTTCATGGCTCCTGTAATGAGCCTGAGAGCTTGATTTTGCACCTTGTCCAAAGACTGCAGATGTGAGTTAGCAGCTGATGACCATGCTGCTGAGCTAAACTCTAAGTGTGGTCTTATTACTCCATTATAAATCTTCTTTAGATTTCGTTCATTTGCTCCCCAGTTGGTACCTGCTAATTTTCTGAGTATGCCTAGTCGTCTTCGGGCCTTTCCTTCTGCATTTTCAATATGCTTATTCCATGTAAGCCTTTGGTCAAATGTCACCCCAAGATAGGTGGGGTAGCTTTCTTCCTTGATCACGGTTGTCCCTAGGTGTATGTTAGCTGATTTGTCCTTGGGGGCGAGGGAGAACAGTGTTGTGGAGGTTTTGTCTGTGTTTATTGTGATAAGCCATTTCTCTGCCCATGACACTAGCATGTCTGCTGCCCGCTGCATTCTATAATTTGCTGTGGTGACATTTTCATCAGCGCACCAGAGTACTAGGTCATCTGCATATAAGGCAGCTTTAACTCCTGCAGGGAGATCTTTCACCAGGTCATTGATGTAAACAAGGAAGAGTGTTGGGGAAATTACTCCTCCTTGAGGTACCCCCTGATGGAGCAACACTTTTCTGCTCTGCAGACCGTCAAGAGTGACTCTAGTTCTCCTGTTATGCAAGTATGACAGGATCCATTTCATCATGTTGCCTTGGATTCCACTTCTCCTAAGTTTTGCAATGAGGCCATCTTTCCACACCTTGTCAAAGGCCTGCTTGAAGTCGACCCAGATCGTTAGGACCTTTTTCTTCTCCTGGAAAGCATCTTCTATTGCTTGAGACAAGTAAGTAACTTGGTCTTCTATACTGTAGCATTCTCTAAATCCAGCTTGTTCCGGCACCAGGATCTGCTCAGACTCTAAATACCATTTCAATCTGTGGTTGACTATTCGCTCCATAGTCTTCCCAACACAGCTTGTGAGACTGATTGGCCGGTAACTTGCAGCCTCGGTTTTACATTTCCCTTTCTTTAGTATGGGTATTGTGATGGCTTCTCTCCATACTTGGGGTACCGTTCCTTTCAACCAGCTGTGGTTGAATATCTCAAGCAGTTTTGTCTTTGCTGCTGAGCTCAGATTTACTAGCATTTCGTTGCTGATTTTGTCTGGGCCGGGTGACTTTTGAAACTTAAGCTTGGAAATAGCCTTCTGTAGTTCTCCTAGTGTGATGGGTTCCCTCATTGGGGCAGGAGTATCTGTCTGTCCCATGGTTGCCAGTATTTCTTTTCTTATCTCTCTCTGATGGTCTATGTTAATGGGTAAGTTGCTTTCTGAACTGTATCTACTAGCAAACAAGTCTGCAGCTTGTTTTCCTCTGAAAAGTTTGCCACCTTCATCCAATGTGATAGTCTGCCTTGGTGAGGGATGCTCTTCATTTAGAGACTTGACTAATCTCCAAAGTTTCCTGCCGTCTTTCTCAAGGTTCAGCGATGCCGTTTTAGTTCTCCAGCTTTTCCGCTTTTCTTCTAGCTTTGTTCTCTGAAACTCTGCTACAGCCTTTTTCCATTTGTTGTGAGTTTCAAGTGAAGGCTGAGACTCTGCGTCCTTTCTAGCCTTGTCCATAGCTTCCTGACGTTCTTGGAGTGTGCTGGACCAGTATGGTATGTAGTTACGCCGGCATCCTTTGGGAATGGTTTCTTTTGCAGCTTGTAGTATGCATCTGTTGAAGTCTTTTACCACTTCATTAATGTCTCTGTTCTGTACCTTGAGGGTAGACAGCAGCGTGTTCACCTGATGCCTGAATAAACCCCAGTTGGCTTTTTTGTAGTTCCATCTTGTAATGGCTGGGCCTGTACTGAGAGTTGCACTCTGGACAGTAAGAAAGATTGGGCGATGGTCGCTTCCCCCTAGTTGGTCTCCTACTTCTCTACTAATAGATCCAGCTATATCTGGTGTGGAGAAGGCAAGATCTGGTGTTGAGGTTGTGTGCCATCCTCTGGAGTAGAAGGTAGGAGTATCTGTGGCATTATTGACTAGGATTAGGGAGTGATCATCTTGCCAAGTTTCAACCTCTTCACCTCTGTGATCCAGATGGTTATAGCCCCAGCTCTGGGAGTGGCTATTAAAGTCTCCAACTGCTATAAAGTTGGTGGCTGGTACCTGTATAGAGCTGAGACTCAGGGGGTTGTTGTTCGGACAGTAATAGTTCAGGAGTTCTATTTCCATCTTGTCTACCTTTATCTGCAGCAGCTGATATTCTGCTCCATCCATGAAGGTTTTCCTTTCGTGTGCAGGAATGTTATTCCTTACAAGAGTAAGTACTCCTCCTTTTCGTCTATCTTGTCTGTCGGATCTGAAGCATTGATATCCCCTTATTTTAAAGGTTTGATCTGCTTTCAAGTGAGTCTCTTGGATACAGCAAACACTGACTTGCTTCTCATACAAGATGTTTTCCAGCTCTGTCTTTTTGCTGTATCCAGCCTGCTTGCTGTTCACTCCCTCTGCATTCCAGTGCATCATGACAAGTGGCACTCTGGGTTTCTCTTTTTCTGTTTTGTTTTGGTCAGTAGTTCTCCTCCGCCGTCTGTTGACTCCACAAGACGGTCTAGAGGGTCCTCCAGTAGCTGAGGGTGGGCTCTGTCGAGGCTCAGAGCCCGGCACTGCACCTGCCTGGTGGAGCTCCACAGGGCGAGCACCAGAACGAGATTTATTTGACGGTGTACTCTCCATAGAAAAAAAAAAAAGCGAGTTGCATGATACTGTGGTTTCCGGTGCGCCTTCTGGCCCAGTATCTATGACTTTAGCACCTGTTCAACGGGACAGTGGGCTCATCCCTAATCTGTTTATGTTCCCAGTAGTAGACTATTCGCAAGCAGCCTGGGGGTGTCACTGCTCTGCGCGGACCTTGTTTACCGAGGCGGCGTCCGAGCTCGTATGGTGAAAATATGGTTGCGTTATCTTCAAAATAGCCCTGTCTTTCCCGTGGCTTTTCTGCCATCCTGCAACTTTGAGTTAGGGAGTTCTGAGCTCCAGTCTCTTTCCCAGGCATTTTATCCTGGCCTGGCACGCATACAGAGGACCCCACTTCTGGTTCTAAGTTAGCAGTTGGGGATAGGTGGGGTAGCACACTGTGCATTCCCCGTCATCCAGGGGGCTCTCCAACTATGCAGAGCTTGCACAATGCTGTGCTCTGGTTCTGGGCTCTCCCAAGGAATCCTCACGTCCTGCACAGAGCCACTTCCCGATACCCACCACCTGCCAACCCTCCATTGTAGAAATCTCCTGCATGCGGCCATCCAGTCAAGAGCCAGTATTAAGTCTGGTGCCCAAGTGATCCCCCCAAGCTCAGTGTGCAATGCTGGGTTCTCATCATGCTGCAACACAGGAGGGATTGTGATGCTCAGCCATCTCTCTCAATTCTGCACCGATAAGTGACATCGGGGACTTAACTTTGCCTCAGTACTGGGAGGCCCCGTTTCCGGGTACACCACACACAGCCAATTGAGGCAACGGTCGCCATGGGCGTGATAGACGACAAACAGTGAAGAATGAGGCAAGAAAGCATTTAACCCATGAAGTGGGGGTGGATTGGTGCAGACCAGAGCATGTACCACTCGCCGGTGGGTTCTGCATCTACACCTATAGGGTTCCACCCACTCCTCAGCCCATTTAGTCTGGCCCCTCACCCAGGACCTGTCCGGCTTGGGTGACCCTGCCAGGAGTAAAACTCCCGCCGGCATAGCTCCCGGGATCATTGAGGCGCTCAAGCTCTCCAACCACGGCAAGGTAGGCTTACATGTGGAGAGAGTTGCTTTCTGAACTGTATCTTCTAGCAAACAAGTCTGCAGCTTGTTTTCCTCTGAAAAGTTTGCCACCTTCATCCAATGTGATAGTCTGCCTAGGTGAGGAACGCTCTTCATTTAGAGACTTGACTAATCTCCAAAGTTTCCTGCCGTCTTTCTCAAGGTTCAGCGATGCCGTTTTAGTTCTCCAGCTTTTCCGTTTTTCTTCTAGCTTTGTTCTCTGAAACTCTGCTACAGCCTTTTTCCATTTGTTGTGAGTTTCAAGTGAAGGCTGAGACTCTGCGTCCTTTCTAGCCCTGTCCATAGCTTCCTGACGTTCTTGGAGTGTGCTGGACCAGTATGGTATGTAGTTACGCCGGCATCCTTTGGGAATGGTTTCTTTTGCAGCTTGTAGTATGCATCTGTTAAAGTCTTTTACCACTTCATTAATGTCTCTGTTCTGTACCTTGAGGGTAGACAGCAGCGTGTTCACCTGATGCCTGAATAAACCCCAGTTGGCTTTTTTGTAGTTCCATCTTGTAATGGCTGGGCCTGTACTGAGAGTTGCACTCTGGACAGTAAGAAAGATTGGGCGATGGTCGCTTCCCCCTAGTTGGTCTCCTACTTCTCTACTAATAGATCCAGCTATATCTGGTGTGGAGAAGGCAAGATCTGGTGTTGAAGTTGTGTGCCATCCTCTGGAGTAGAAGGTAGGAGTATCTGTGGCATTATTGACTAGGATTAGGGAGTGATCATCTTGCCAAGTTTCAACCTCTTCACCTCTGTGATCCAGATGGTTATAGCCCCAGCTCTGGGAGTGGCTATTAAAGTCTCCAACTGCTATAAAGTTGGTGGCTGGTACCTGTATAGAGCTGAGACTCAGGGGTTTGTTGTTCGGACAGTAATAGTTCAGGAGTTCTATTTCCATCTTGTCTACCTTTATCTGCAACAGCTGATATTCTGCTCCATCCATGAAGGTTTTCCTTTCGTGTGCAGGAATGTTATTCCTTACAAGAGTAAGTACTCCTCCTTTTCGTCTATCTTTTCTGTCGGATCTGAAGCATTGATATCCCCTTATTTTAAAGGTTTGATCTGCTTTCAAGTGAGTCTCTTGGATACAGCAAACACTGACTTGCTTCTCATACAAGATGTTTTCCAGCTCTGTCTTTTTGCTGTATCCAGCCTGCTTGCTGTTCACTCCCTCTGCATTCCAGTGCATCATGACAAGTGGCACTCTGGGTTTCTCTTTTTCTGTTTTGTTTTGGTCAGTAGTTCTCCTCCGCCGTCTGCTGACTCCACAAGACGGTCTAGAGGGTCCTCCAGTAGCTGAGGGTGGGCTCTGTCGAGGCTCAGAGCCCGGCACTGCACCTGCCTGGTGGAGCTCCACAGGGCGAGCACCAGTACGAGATTTATTTGACGGTGTACTCTCCATAGAAAAAAAAAAAAAGCGAGTTGCGTGATACTGTGGTTTCCGGTGCGCCTTCTGGCCCAGTATCTATGACTTTAGCACCTGTTCAACGGGGAGAGTGGGCTCATCCCTAATCTGTTTATGTTCCCAGTAGTAGACTATTCGCAAGCAGCCTGGGGGTGTCACTGCTCTGCGCGGACCTTGTTTACCGAGGCGGCGTCCGAGCTCGTATGGTGAAAATATGGTTGCGTTATCTTCAAAATAGACCTGTCTTTCCCATGGCTTTTCTGCCATCCTGCAACTTTGAGTTAGGGAGTTCTGAGCTCCAGTCTCTTTCCCAGGCATTTTATCCTGGCCTGGCACGCATACAGAGGACCCCACTTCTGGTTCTAAGTTAGCAGTTGGGGATAGGTGGGGTAGCACACTGTGCATTCCCCGTCATCCAGGGGGCTCTCCAACTATGCAGAGCTTGCACAATGCTGTGCTCTGGTTCTGGGCTCTCCCAAGGAATCCTCACGTCCTGCACAGAGCCACTTCCAGATACCCACCACCTGCCAACCCTCCATTGTAGAAATCTCCTGCATGCGGCCATCCAGTCAAGAGCCAGTATTAAGTCTGGTGCCCAAGTGATCCCCCCAAGCTCAGTGTGCAATGCTGGGTTCTCATCATGCTGCAACACAGGGGAGATTGTGATGCTCAGCCATCTCTCTCAACTCTGCACCGATAAGTGACATCAGGTATAAGTGAATCAACTTAGCACACCATTAGATGATGCTGAAGAAAATAAATGCTGTTTTGCAGATACAAGCCTCAGTGCTAATAAGTCTGTATGGCTATAGCCTAAGGTGGTGCAGGAGATGGAGCATCTGGATCAAAGAAAACACCATAGGACAAGTGACAAGGACTTTCAATATTTGAAGGAGAAAGCTGTAAATTCTGATTTGCCTTCATTTTCTGCAAACAGTGGTTTTCTGGCATAATACCTGCTAGATATTGCACAATGTGTAAGTTAAGTTGCTAAGCAGCAACCACAGATTAAAAAGATGCAGCAAAATCTACCCAATTTTAAAGAAATTCATTGTGGAAGTAGGTTATATCCAAGACCAGATTTTTAATTTTGATGAAACTGGATTGAGCTGCAGCTAATGCTCTGAAGGACGTATATTTCTACTGCAAATTTGTTGCATCTTGTGCAAAAGTGGCACAAACTGCAAATACTTTTATCATGTGTTGTGGTAAAGTGGGATGATATAAATATTTATAGGGGACTTAATGTACTGACTGAGATCAGCTGTGAAGGTATCTGTATCTAATAAGTGTGGTGTGTTACAGATGACCTTACTTTGCTACCACATGTAGACCTCAGTCAGACTTATTCTGGAATATTGTGATGACTACGTTGAATGTCTAGGGTTATGATAGTGATGAAGTGTATGTTTACAACAACCAACAGACAGATAAACAATTTAATTTAATCCACAATACTTTACAACACTGTGACACTCACATACATAGAACACTCTATAAGACTATCTCAATAAGTCAAGTGTTAACTTTTAAAATATGTATTAATTCCTTTCAATAATAGATATCCTGATTCAACTACAAAGTGAACCAGGAATCACAATCAAATGAAATCACAAGTTGTATGTACACAATTTATAGATAGGATCTTTGTATTGACATATATTATTACAATATGTGTGTAAGTTGTGATGTAGTACTATGAGGTAATACTGGCTTTTCAAGCTAGGTTGTTGTTTGTCATCATGACTTCAAGTGTTTGTTTCTGGTGGAAATAATATTGGAAAGGTTCACAGTTTCTTTTATTTGAAACAAATAACTGTCCCTCTTGATTTAATGTACAGTCAAATTTTGAGAGGGGTATACACAAGATTGAGCTGCTCTGGCCAACGAAATCTTAACTTCTGGGTGGGCGGCGGGAAACAGTCTCTACTGCTCGCTTGCTTCACCGTTTTCTTGAGAAACAACACTGGTCGATATCTTGACCAAGGAGTATGCTACCAGCCTCTGGATTCAGCACAACTCAGACCAGGTGCTGCTTTAATACTTTAGTACCACGGTCCCTGAAACAAGAAGGTTGTACCTCCTACTTCAGAACTAATTTATAATCTATTTCCACACTGAAGCACAATACATAACAAACACCGAGTTCAGCACGATAGGCCAACTGCTAGCTTCTCATGTATCAATATACACCAGTATTCCTCTCCCTAATGGTTACAACGCCTCTGCAATTCCAGCATTATTTCCTTCTATTCAATAAGATAGGTGTCAAGAGTACTATTTGGCAATCCCATGCAGTTATACTCCTCTCCGACAAGTTTTGTTCATGGGGGAGCAATATCTAGGCTTTGCCTCATGTTTGTTACTGAACCACACACATACAGACATAAATTATCAATTCACATTCAATTTTCATCTAAAAGATATCAAATATGTCTAGCTTACCACAATTCAAGGAAATATTAAACAAGTACGTTGACTGGCGATGAGTTATGGCACAATTCCGATCTGCCTCTGTCCCAGGCTTTTATTAGAAATATATGAGCTGGTTCTCAACGCACTTGCATCTACAAAGTTCAATTTCAAAAAGTGGCACTGAACCGACGCTCCTAATTGACTATATTAAATGGTCTAGCCAATGAGACCATGTTTACAAAAGCTTTTGAAAAAAAGTACCCTTCCTATCGTTTCCATTAACAACCAAAAATAGTATCTGCAATCGACTAATCATGTTTAGCCTTACATATTATTCTAGCCAATCAAATCGGATTTAACGTGGTGGCCTCATTTCCTCTAAAGCAGTGTCCAAACACGCCATTATGAGCAAATATGATCCTGTGTTGTCAGACAACACCACTATAATATTTTGGCTATAATTTGTTAATTATTAGACTATTTGCTTAACACCTAACATATTCTTTGTCAGCAAGTCCTAAGGCACCCAAATATATAAGTTTAATGGAGCTAAGTGGCTGCGTTCAAAATATGTATTTTCTTCTACCACCCGCTCACTTCTATACGATGGGGTGTCTTCTGTACTGTCAGGCTAATGTCAGGATTTCAGACGAAAAACAGTATTGTGTCATGTTTCCTAAT
The DNA here is from genome assembly GCA_024509875.1 of Oreohelix idahoensis. NCBI lineage: Eukaryota > Metazoa > Mollusca > Gastropoda > Stylommatophora > Oreohelicidae > Oreohelix > Oreohelix idahoensis. The sequence continues at coordinate 90,000 of JAMPIV010011546.1, forward strand.
AAGCATTAACCATGTTTTTTAAAACCTCACCTCGTATTGGTAGTGTTTTTTATTACTGTTTATTTGAAAAAAAGCAAGCCTGCATGCCTTTCGCGTGGGGTGGCATTAATTTCAAATCGCGAAGCGACGTGGTAGTATTGCATGCGTTCCTCCGTACATCTCTCTCTCTCTTCTAAGCCCGTCTGTCTTTTCGTTTACGTAGTGCATAAAATGACATTAATGTAATATTAATTTAGGTCATTACGCAGTGTGTCTACCTCAAGGTTTTCTAAGAAACACAGTACCCGTTTTATTTTTCGAAACGCGTGTATTTGATGCAGTAGGCCTTACTAGCAAACGTGAAAGCGTTACAATTATGCAGACGAAGTAGAAAAAGGGGTTTTTCTTGTTTAACTAGCATGACGTTCTATAATACAGGCGTACGCTATTGTGACCGCACTGTTCTTTTACCATTCTTCTTTCCTTATATAGAATTAATTCGTCAGGCTTTACATTTACTTTTTAATTTATATATGTGGATTTAGAATGTTTCAAGACATGTGTATGCACTTTATTATTAATTTGCAACAGATTATATTCACGATAGGGTTTTCTACTTTAATTGTGACGTGTTAATGAGTGTTTTTAGGCATTAAATCACTATATTTCATGTGATCTGCTCCTAACCTCATGTAACTGTTATCTTTATTATGTTAATTAGCATGGTCTACATGTTTCACAGGTACACAACTATCACATTACAGCAGGTCTGTATAAGCCTTTTAAACAAAGTTGCATGATGTAAAACACCCGATGACACACAAATCAATGTTCTCCAACCATTTCAAATCTTCACAAATGTCTATTGTCTTTAAATGTCAGCTTTGACCATTCAAGCCATAAGTATTTCAAATCTGTTGTAGAAATTTCTGGAAACACTTATAACTGAATGTTTACAACGGAAATGTAATAATAAACTGTGTTGTGGATACATCTATTAAATGTTTCATATCAGATAACTAGGTAATGACTTGTGTAGACCTCAACTTACTTTTAAACTTTGAAGCCTCCAAAGCATCGTCACCAATTAATATTTTTGCTGACAGTTCTAAATTGACTGTCTTGGGCTGTTTAAAAAAAAAAAAAAAAAAGCACAGGTTAATAAATGTGTTACTAATTACCATGAGAAGAGTATGCACCTTTAGTTTTTAAGCACTCAACTCGAACAAATCCCACAGATACCCTCTAAACTTAAAATATGTGTGGTTTTCAGTCTTCACACAAAACAAATATTAGCAATTACAATTTCTGTCATCACTATTAAAAGATAATTATAAATAAACTGAAGATTTATCTGTGCTTATAAACACAGAAGTTATGACATGTATAAATCTTGTGAATAAATATTAGACAAACATAAAGGTATGTTTTTCAGGCACTTGTAAGAAATAAAGAAGTAGAAAATTAGACAACAGAAAAACAACAGACGTGAGTGGCTACCTTATGTGTTATAAATCTTGTAATACTGTAACACCAAATTTAAAATATGCACTGTAGACGACACACTTACTTTTGATACGAGAAAGAGCATCAGGAATTTCTGACTCATTATACCAAGGGATTTTTCCTTTCTCTGCAGAACTGTGAACAGGAAAAGATAGATCAACTACCTAAGAGAGAGATATATATATACTGGATAACTCAGCTAGTTGACAGTTAAAACGTAAACCCATGAGTGAAACTTTTGGACTGGTCACTGCAGTCTCATAACCATTATTAACACACACACACAAATAATACAATGAATGTTTTCAGATTTAGTACCCTCCAAATAATTTGTGTAGGTTCATATCCTTCTTTTTATCTGCTGAGGCTGTTGTTAAAATCAGTGACAGATAAAAACATTTTTTCAGTTGTCAGTTTCGACAGGGGGCGCACTCTGGTCATGACTCCCAAGTGCCAACATCCTTTTGGCTTGTGCTGGGAATTGACCCCACTGCACCTTGGATGTAGCTTTCAAATATACTCCTGGTTTTATCTATGCTGCAAGCTGGAGGCAATTGTGAAAGTAACCATTATGTTAGAAATAAATTATCGAACTGAATTCCATAGCCCACTGCAGTTATTCCACAGCCAACACGATGCCCTTTCCGCAGTTTCACTGAGCCTCTTAAGTGTCCTACTGAGCCTCTTAAGTGCCCTTCAGGGCATTTATTCTGGAATCCCCAATGCTAGAGAGGTAGAGAGAGACCAAGGAACACTACAGAAAACAGCTGGAGACAGACATGAATGGGATGAAGAGAACATGTAAAGACATTGAGCTGATAGCACCGGACAGAAAGTCTTGGCATGAGTTTGTTGAAGACATGTTTCTCGGGGAGCTGAAAGGTGATGAATTAATGAATGAATCTTATTTCCAACAACAGCTTGCGCAAATGAGCATATCCGCAACACGCAAATAGCAAGGATTGACTGTACATTTCTCATGGTTTCTTTGTGTTTGCTTCTGTATTATTTCTTATTACTTTCACCAAGAAATAAAAAATCAGTGACCAAAGAAAGCAAAGATTACTTTCAGGCAAGCATGCATACTGCATTAAGAATTAAAGTGTTAAATATTCACTAACATCCTGTGTACTCTCAAGGGGGTCTCTGAGGAGATAAAGAAAGTAACACCACTGCTCCTTATGTAAGAGGCAACACAAATGAAGTTCTCAAAGGGCTGGCAAATTCAAATAAAACAAATTTCTGCACAAATCACATGAAGGCTTTGATGCAGGCTTCCTGCGGTTCTCCATGCTTCAGGGAATGAAAAGGGAAGTAATGATGATGGCATTCACTAATACAGAGCATATTTCATTGACTCAATGTCGGACAGCGTTTTTCTTATTTAGATGAGAACATTATTGACTATTATATTTTTTAAAGATCAAAATAAATATGCTTGCACATACAATTTATTTTCTGTACAGGTACTGTATTATTTAGTTCTTTCTTAACTTTATAAGTTTTAAAAGGAAAAATACCTGTCTGGGTGCTCTCTTCTGGCTTGCTATCACTTTCACATTTCATGTCACAAATAGAAGTAGGCGAAACTCCAGACTCGTTCAAATCTTTTGCCATTTCTTGCTCTTTGATTTTTAAAAGTTGTTCCTCTATTTTTTCCTTCTTGGCTAACATCTGCTTAAAAATAAAACAAACGTTCCATTTCTGAGTTCAGTGGTTTAAAAGAAAGAAAGAGATAGGCAAATTATCTCGTATTGTTCCGTATATAGTTTTGTATCAGCATTAAGTCTATTGAAAATGTGGTATGCTTAATGAGGTAAGCTATAACAAACTTGTATGAATGTAAATTTTGCTCTATGCTATGGGTCAGAAACAAAGCATGTCACCGACAATATCAAATCCAAACACCAAAATTCTGCACTATGCCTTATTTGAATCTGTCACATCAAAGGGTCTGATAATGCAGATCTGCAGAACAGCCCCAGAGAACAACCAACACAGGCAGATTAAAGACAGACTGCTGATGGATATGACACCCCTTCAGAAAATAATAGACAACATGCCATTGACCAAAACCCACAAGGGAAGAGAAAAGCAGAAAGGCCAATGAGAACCTGGAGAAAAACAGCTGAAGATAAAGACAAGGCAACAGAGATTTCCACAAACAGCTGAAAAAGCACACACACAATCTGTAGCTAGCAAACAATTGCTGCCCCTATACTTCACATTGAACAAACATGAGTAGACAACTTTGAGACAATCATCTAATGTTGAATCACAGTAGACAGAATATGATTACTCCTCCCTCAGGCAAGTCATTAGGGGGTGACTAAAATTAGTTTGATCATGTGACTGGTAAGATATATGTAGTAGATGAGGCAAATGACTAAAGAAACCACTTATGTAAGAACATATGAATGCTTTGGTCCAGGCTTTCTGCAAGAGGACTAACTGCAGTGATGGCTGCTTTAAAGAGAGCAAATAATGGGAAACAATAATGACTTAATCACAGCATCAAACAGAGTGGTTCCTCAATGAAGAACTGTTTGGATCCATGAAACAGAGTGGTTCCTCAATGAAGAACTGTTTGGATCCATGAAACAGAGTGGTTCCTCAATGAAGAACTGTTTGGATCCATGAAACAGAGTGGTTCCTCAACGAAGAACTGTTTGGATCCATGAAACAGAGTGGTTCCTCAACAAAGAACTGTTTGGATCCATGAAACAGTGGTTCCTCAACGAAGAACTGTTTGGATCCATGAAACAGAGTGGTTCCTCAACGAAGAACTGTTTGGTTCCATGAAACAGAGTGGTTCCTCAATGAAGAACTGTTTGGATCCATGAAACAGAGTGGTTCCTCAATGAAGAACTGTTTGGATCCATGAAACAGAGTGGTTCCTCAATGAAGAACTGTTTGGATCCATGAAACAGAGTGGTTCCTCAATGAAGAACTGTTTGGATCCATGAAACAGAGTGGTTCCTCAATGAAGAACTGTTTGGATCCATGAAACAGAGTGGTTCCTCAATGAAGAACTGTTTGGATCCATGAAACAGAGTGGTTCCTCAATGAAGAACTGTTTAAATCCATGAAACAGTGGTTCCTCAATGAAGAACTGTTTGGATCCATGAAACAGAGTGGTTCCTCAATGAAGAACTGTTTGGATCCATGAAACAGAGTGGTTCCTCAATGAAGAACTGTTTGGATCCATGAAACAGAGTGGTTCCTCAATGAAGAACTGTTTGGATCCATGAAACAGAGTGGTTCCTCAATGAAGAACTGTTTGGATCAGTGACTGACTTTCTCTGTCAGGAGCTAGGGACCACCACTGTAGTTGAGACCCTAGCAGGACAAAGTTCAAAATGCTCATGCAGTGCTGGTTTCTGTTGCAATTAATTTGATAGAATGAAGTTGTTAACCCACACATAACCCTCCTCAGTGACCTTTTATGACAGCAAAGTCTACCTCGTGTAGTTTCCAGGTATCCCAGAGAAGGCAATGAAAGAATAAAACCACTGTACACTGCAGGCCTGATATAACCTGGGATAGCTTATACCATGGCCCGAGGTTGGGCTCCAATTTAGCTGACTGCACCCTTATCATGTGTTTGAAATTTGAATTGAAACACAAAATGTTTGAATGAAATCTTTATGATCGGCTAAGACATACATGAATAATATATCTTTTACTTATTTTCACTCATTCACATGTGACAATAGTTGTTTGGAAAGGGGGGGAGGATGATGAATCCACAGGCGCCTCAATGGAATCGACCAGACCCGTTACACGGACTTCGAGCTCTGAACAACGGCTGGAATTTCCATGTGCCTGTGGTAGGGAATTCTCTACTCAGAGAGGAATGAAAATCCACAGAACGAAAAAGGGGTGTGGGAGGTCATCAGGGGGAGATCAACAGCGCTCTGTCTCGACGGATAAGACGTTAGAAGAACGCAGCCAGGAGTCAATCCACAGTGCTGAGTACATTCAAGTTGATCTGCCAGATGATGATCTCACACACTTCTTGGACGGGAAGAGAGATGCAATAAAGTTTCCACCTGCCAGTGCAAAAGGGCTTTGGGAACAGCTGGACGAAGCCTTGGCAAAAGAGTTGGATAACAGCCTGAAGCAGCTAACTTTGGAGAAGAAGCTGGAAATCTTCGGCGACATAATATATCTGCACTGTCGCAAAGTGTTCGGAGTGAGGGAGGCAAGGGAAAGTAACCCACCACGGAAAAGTAGAAGACAAATTAAAATAGATGAAATCAGGAAACAGAAGAAGCATGCCCGAAAACTGTTCAAGAACGCAGTTGCCACAGAGAAGGAAGGGTTACGGCAAGTTTGGGAGCACCTGAAAGGCCAACATAATGCCCTTTGTAGAGCGGAAAGGTTGTGCAGGAAGAGAAGGAAGACTCGAAGGGATAGGGAAAGATTCTTTAGGGAGCCCTTCAAGTTTGCCAAAGAACTGTTTGAGCAGCCACGGTCGGGTACGCTAAACATCAGGAAAGAAGACCTGGAAGAACACCTTAGAATGACATATTCAGATGGTCGCAAAAATGAGCCGCTCAGCAGCATGGCAGGCCTTAAATGGCCGGGTAAGCCAGGAGCTGAATTTAACACCAAGCCCCCAACGGTGCAAGAGGTAGAAAGCATTGTCCAGAAAGCTCGGTGCAAGTCAGCTCCAGGTCCTAATGGTGTTCCATATGTGGTGTATAAAAGATGCCCTGAGGTTCTCAAACGACTGCTCCGTTTACTGAAGAATGCGTGGAAAACCCAACTCGTAAGCAAGGAATGGAGAAAGGCAAACGGAGTCTACATCCCGAAGGAACAAAATTCCACAGACATCAGTCAGTTCAGGCCAATCTCACTACTCAATGTGGAAGGGAAGATATTCTTCTCAGTAATGGCGAAAAGACTCACTACATACCTCCTGGCAAATGGGTACATTGACACTACCATTCAGAAAGGAGGTATCCCAGGTACACCAGGATGTCTAGAGCATGCCACAATGATCTGGGAAGCAATCCAAAAGGCAAAGTCTGACAGAACAAACCTCCATGTAATCTGGTTGGATCTAGCGAATGCTTATGGATCCGTTCCACACCAGATGTTGTGGCAGGCCCTAGAAATGTATCATGTTCCACAAGAGATTGCAGCAATGCTGAAGCTGTATTTCGCAGGGTTTTCTGTCAGATTTTCAACCAGAGAGTACACAACGAAGTGGATTGGCCTTGAAGTTGGAATTGCGATGGGATGTACCATCTCTCCGATACTATTCGTCATGGCTATGCAGGTAATCCTCAATGCGGCTGAAGGAATGGCTATAGGTCCAAAGCTCGGTGGAATGTGTCACATGCCACCGCTCAAAGCATTCATGGATGACACAACAATTCTGACATCAGATGAACATCAGGCCCGGAGGATGTTAGCACGCCTGGATGAACTAGTCAGCTGGTGCAGAATGAGCTTCAAACCCAAGAAGTCGAGAAGCCTATCAGTCAGGAAAGGGAAGATAGCAGAGGTCATATTCACGGTTTCCAGCCAAAGAATCCCTACTGTCATTGAGGAACCTGTTAAAAGTCTTGGCAGGGTGTACGATGCCTCTTTAAAAGACTCGAAGGCAGTGCAACAGACAATAGAAATGGCAGACAGAGGACTACAGATCATAGACCAAAGCAGACTCCTGGGAAAGTTCAAACTGTGGTGCCTCCAGTTCATGTTGATACCGAAGTTGCTGTGGCCACTGCTTATATATGAAGTAAGCACAAGTACAGTGGAAGCTATAGAGCAGAAGGTCAACAAGTTCATGAGAAAATGGCTAGGGGCACCACCAGGTCTGTCAGATGTAGCACTGTACTGCAAAAAGTCAAAACTTCTGCTTCCCTTCAAGTCAGTTGTTGAAGAGTACAAAGTTGGAAAAGCAAGGCTTGCAATGATGCTACGCGAGTCAGCTGATGACGTGGTTAAGTCCATTCAGCCCACACTGAAAACGGGAAGGAAGTGGAGAGTGGAAGAAGCTGTTGATGCTGCTGAAGAGTCACTCAAACTGAGAGAGGTAATCGGATACACACAAACGAATAGACGGGGATTTGGGCATGGTGACATCCGCTGGTGGTCCAAGGCATCAAGCAGGGAACGCAGAGACATGGTAGTTCAGGAGATACGAGGAGCTGAGAATGATAAGAGGTTGCTAAAAGCAGTGCAGCAGGTCCAACAAGGCCAATGGACTACATGGGAAGGAGCCCTGCAGAGATCCTTGACATGGAATGATATATGGCATATGGCACCTCTTAGGCTCAGCTTCGTGGTTAGATCAATGTATGACCTGCTGCCGTCGGCCACCAACCTTGTGAAATGGGGAAAGTCGGATGATGAGCAGTGCCCCCTGTGCCAGGGGAGGCAGACACTTGAACACGTGCTCTCAGCGTGTAAGGTGGCATTAGGGCAAGGACAATACACTTGGCGCCATAACAAAGTGCTAAATGAGCTTGCTGCGACAATAGATCAGGCAAGAATGAAAGCGAATAGCAAAGTCCGGCCAGACACCACAAACACATACTTTCTGAGGGCAGGAAAGTCAGCACACCCCAAACCGAGTAAACCTGGTAGCAGTTTACCATCTCTTCTTGACTGTGCAAACGACTGGGAGATGGCGGTAGACCTACCTGGACGGGGGGCATATCCAGAGAGTATCAGAAAATCGCGGAGACGGCCGGATATAGTGCTTCATTCTTCAGCAACGCTTCAGGTCATACTGATTGAACTGACCGTGCCATTTGAATCCAGATTAGACGAGCAACATTCATTTAAAGCGGCCAAGTATAGCGATCTAGCCGCGGATCTGAGACACGATGGATTCAGTGCAAGGGTCATGGCGGTTGAAGTGGGCGCAAGAGGGCTTGTGGCTGCATCAATGTATGATTTATTGAAACTGTTGGGGTTGAAGGGACAGTCTAGAACAAGGGCACTGAAGAGGCTTAGCGAAACTGCCGAAAAGGCATCAGGCTGGCTGTGGAACAACCGCAGTGGGCAATGGAGATCGTGACGGTAAACGCTGCGGTACAGAAAACACCAAAATTTTTCTAAGTCCACAGCGCTGAGTTTATATGGTGTACTAGTGAGGGGGCTGCGACTCTGGGGCAACAGGCGATGTATACTATAGGGAGTGTGTCAGGTACAGAATTTCAGTGGCGTGCGGCGCGTAGTGGCTAAGGTTCGTCGGCTGCGCGCTCGTGTCTCAGTGTGTCCTTAGTTGTGAAGGGCGACGGAACGAACGGAATAATTTGTCTTTTCTTTGTTACTTTCACAATTGCCCCCACGGCTGGCGTTGTGGATTAAAAGTTGCTACCGTAAGTGAAATGGGTTCATTTTCGATACAAGACAACAGGAAGCTGAGACGCTTGGGAGTCATGACCCAAGTGGGCCCGCCCCCCTTAGAGTGTAAAGGAGTAATCGGGCCGAAACACTTGTCAGATGGGGGGACTTCTTCTGATGATCAGATTGCTTCCTGTTGTATCGCTCTGTAAAGAGTTTCCTATCATAGTTAAATCGGGTATATAGTGAACTAGGAAGTCTAGATTTTATTGTTTAACTAGGGCTGCTGAGTTTCTCCCTCTTTAGCAGCCAATACCAAGTGGTTAATATCTACGCTGTAGATCTAGGCTTGTCCTGTGGCTTTTCTGCTATTCAAAAACATGTTGAGTTTAAATCATGAGCTCCAGTTTCTCCCGCTTGGCTTGCATTTAAAGGATCATCACATCTGGTCCCAAGCTAGGAGTAAGAAGTGCGTGGCATACTGTGCATTCCCTGCCATCCTGTAGCATTCTGCATAGCTGGTGGTCATATAAGGATGACTCCAGATATGTCTCCATGCATTGCAAGTCTAGATCACTGCCAGTGCTAGAGAATGATATTGGCAAGGCTGCGAAAATACTTTGCGCTTTGAGACAGCATGCTTAGACTCTACCAGTGTCTGAGGAAATATGATATAATAATCTGAGGGAATCTGAATTAAGGCCATTAAAAGATAAAACAGCTAATCATTTCTCCAGAAATTTAAAGGACAATGTCCAACTTCATAATGGATATCTACAACAGAGGTGTTTTACACATGAACAATAGCAGATACAAAAAACTTGAACACCAGATTAAAATGTCTTGCAAATGGACTTCGATAAACAAATTAACTTTTGCATAGACTTAAACACTGACATCTATGACAAAAGAATGGTAAAGGCGATAAACGTAACTGAAACTAACAACAAACTTTAATAGCAAACGTATTCAGAAGATTAATAGACATGATTAGTGTTACCTTCAATTTTAACAGTGTATGAGGTAGATTCGACTTTCCGTGCCATGCATACTTATTTTTGGCAGCCCTGCTAACGATTTCCACACTTTCCAACACATTAACTATGTCATATATCCTTCGTCGTTCTACTCCTGAAAAAATGAGCATTTACATAATTATTTCATATGTATGTAATTTACTTTGAACACAATGAAATAAATTAAGTTTCATGAGACATGAAACGATAAAACATAATGAACGGACAATGTGTTCTTTGATATAAGATAATTACATGTTTACAACTGTAGTTCGTATAAGCCAATTCTTTGCTACCAAAAATGATACTTCTATCTTAAAGTCAGCACAGTTTAGACCAATACATAAACTCTTCTCACCTAAGTCCTTTGCAACTTCATCAAGACATATGTCAATCCGAACCGTTCCCGGGTGTTCTGGATATCTTAATAAAAATCTGGAAGTAAAATAAAGACCTCAGAATCACTAACACGCAATAAGCACAATTCATGACGCCTTTGTAACACCAGAAATACAGATAAACAAATAAAAAGGTATTAGATCAGTTTTACAAATTAACAGTACACAATCCTGTCGCCATTGTATTTACCGCTTCTCCGTATCTTTTGCCCATAGTGTCATATCAGGGCTTGCTGTTTCGTTATTCCATTTTCTGTTTTTGATTTTTGTTGATTGTTGAATGAATTGTCATTATATTTTTTCGGTTTTTGTATTTTCCTTGCTTTATTATTGCTCTTCGCCTGTGTTGTTATATTTCAAATAAATAATTATATACACATTACATGTTGTGTAGTGTCTATAGTATATTTCTTTAACCTGTCTATATTTCTTGTCCTTGTTGTTTATTTGTAACTGTGGCTGATGAAGGGTTAAACCCAAAATGTCCTGTGTTTCTTGTGTACCATTAATTTGTAAAACTGATCTAATACCTTTTTATTTGTTTGTTTATATTTCTTCTCTTACCAGTTTTAAAGTAGTACCCTTATTGAATTATTTTGTAACACCTCATAGTTAACAGTATTCACTTTAACCTGGTTAAGAACTTCTTACCTTAACAAGGTTATACTTACAGCTAACATGTACAAACCTGCTAATTCTGTATTTAATGCTACATTTTGTAAATTTGTGATATTACTGTTACTCTCAATGAGCAACTTACTTACTTAGTCGTTCCTCTTCTACCTTGAGGTGTAGAGGTTTGGAAGAGAGAGCGCCAGACTATTCTATCGGCTGTCTTCTTCCTGGCCTGTTCCATTCTAGTCCTCGGTCCTTCAAAGATTGTCTAATGTTGTCCTCCCAGCGGTCTCTGGGTCGTCCTGGAGGTCTGGATCCCTGGCTCTTTGTTTCCCATGCTTGTCGTTGTAGCCGATCTTCTCCCATTCTGCAGACATGGCCAAACCATCTTAGTTGGGACTGTTCTACTTGGGTCTGCAGGGGGTGGGATTTAAGGCCTTGAAGTATCGTCTGGTTGCGTACCATGTCTCTTCTTGTTACTTCAACCACCTTCCTCAGATACCTCATTTCTGAGGTTTCAATGAGCAACAAAAACCAAAAATCGCACACATTTTTGCAAATTCTTTCAGTGAGTAATTTATAATTTTCACTATTATATAACAGGTAAATTACACAGATTTAGTAGTAGAAAATACAAAGAGCCTATAAACAGCCTGTCGGTTGCTCAAAGGCAGTTAACATGTTGAAGATTCACTACACCCTAACTAAAATAATAAAAAAGCGGAGGGAGGAGAATGAGACATTTCTATATAACCAGGATTTGGTTTAGTGGAGTCATATGGAGAAGGTATTATGAAGAAAAAACAGACATACTCCTTGGTCCATGTTATGCAATAATGGACAAAACAACACGGCTTCCAAGCTTTTTTTTTTAAACAATCAAAATTATAATCTTTTCCGCATAAACAAACTACTTATTCAAGATAAGAATTTTCTTTGCATTCAATGCACTTACTTGTCGCACAATCTTCCAAGTGACTTATCCTTGCGAGACGTGATAACCTCCAATTCCAAACTCAGCATGCTGTCTTGAGATGAAGCAAACTCTGTGCAGTCCCGACTGTTCTCCTCTGACGGACTGATCATCTGATTTGTTGTTGCTGTAGTAGTTGAAGATGCCACTGATGCTGTTGAAGACCTTTCTTCATCACAGCCATTTTCTTTCTGCAGCTGCATCCGACGGATTTCAGGACTTACAGCATTGCACAAAATTTTTAAGTTCCACGTTGGACTTGGTGGTGGAGTTGTCACACATCCTTCTGTACCTAACTGCTGTTTTCCACTGCTTGTGCAAGATCCTTGGTTATTGTTTGAATCAAAGAGAAAATCTTCTTGGACAGAATCACAGCTGTCCTCATTTTCAAAACTTGAATTGTGTACAATGGAAGTGTTCCTATTAGAGCATTCTAAAGGTCTTCGTTGCTGATTAGATGAGAGTATATCTTTGGATATTGTTTTTACCAATGTTCCAGGTTCCATATTTTCCTTTCCAAATTGCTTTAGACATGTACCCTGCACTGATTTTTTCTTCTTCTTAAGTCCAAAATCACTGTTTTCACAGTATATGTATGACGACTTATCAGATTTGCATCGTCGCAAGACTTGGTGTTTGTGTCCCGTTTGTGAATTTCCTACAGCAGTTTTCACACCTGAGAAAATGCTGCACACATCCAAGGCAGTCTCATCATCCATTTCTGAAATAGGAAAATTAACATGGCTGAGTCATAAGATACTACTTGTCCTGTTATTACGTCAAGGAACATGAGAACATTTAACTGTCAATTCAGGAATCTGACTAACATATTACTCTAAACTTCATAAATTATAATGGAAGATTGAATTAAGTCGAAATGATGCAGTTTATGTGAATAAGATTAAATGTAGGCTCCTATTGCACAAACAAGTCGGCCTATCAATATTTGTCAAGTGCTTATAAACCATCAGTCTGGTGAGTAGTTTGCAGTGCCATATTACTATTACTCATAACTGAAATCTAGTAACAAATAGCATTCCTTGAAACGTGTGTCGAGAACGTGATCTCAAATAGGCTACCTGCAACCTACATACGTTTTGTGTAGTAGAATAATACCTGTCAAATAATAAATTATTTTGAACTGGGAACGCTTACAACACATAGGAACATTTTGACTTAGACCTAGCGCTGATTCCTGTAAGGCTATCTTTTTATGGTTTTAACAAATGCTGGCCGAAAATACTTTCTTCATTAACGTTAGCCTACTCATTTTCCGTCGAAAAATATTTCTCATGGCCTTCTATCGCACATTTTTGCCATTTGCTTTGGACGATGTCACTTCTAATCTAAAAACATGTAGGCTAGTTAGTCTTCATGAAATCACTCCTCCTATTTGACATCGGGCGACCTATAACCGGTTTCATCTAACGGTTCTTCCTTGACTGACACGACAGCAGTCATAATTTTGAAGTGTTCTTTTTGTTTTGCTCTGCTGATTTTTATTTTCTAAATCTAAACTATGTATAGACCTCAATCTCTGAGAAACAATCCTACGCATAAGCTGACATACAAGAGGATCACTAAATTTTTGTTTTGGTCTGACCGCTACTCGGACAACGCGCCATATCGCACATTCCATAGGGCTGAGCGAAGTTTGGGTTTGTGAAACGGAACGGACATCTTTTAGAAGTTCGATTATTCCTTTATAAACAGTCGTGTAATAAATTATATTTCTTCCTTCTTTCTATCTGTCACCTACCTCTGCAGTAAAATTTCCTAAAACGAAGTCGCCAAAAGTTAGTAATAACTCCGGCTTCCGTTCGTGCCAATCTGCTGCCTGTTCTCGTCTGTCGGCCTCAGTGTAAGCGTTCGAAATTGGCGCGTGATAGCGACGCACTTTTTACTTCCCAGGCCCCTGAACGAGGATTTAAGCAAATGCGAAAACCGCGCCTCATGCAATGTTTACCTATGGCGAGAGGGCGGGTCCTTGTGATGACGGCGCTCAGCAATTTAACGGCGGCAAACTTCTAAAGAATTGTGCTGTACTCAGTCTGAGCCACACGATTCGCATTTTATTGACAATTTCACCGTACCCGGCGCTAACGTTACTCAATGTGAAGCTTAATATGCGCGCGACTATACAGGCATTACTAACCTGGTTTTTGTGGGGGTTTTTTCTTCTTTCTTTCCTTCTGTTTTAATTATGCTCCTATGGTCATTAGAAAAGAAGAACAAGAAAAAAAAGGGGAGAGGGTGAGGATAATGAAAAATTATTATCATTTTAACCTGCACAGATGTAGTCTGTTTTGAGGGTAAGTTCAAGTTGCGGGTGTTCCTCCAGTCTTACCTACGGTTGCGTATACTGTAAATATTGTGTGTTGTGAACGAGTGGGATCAAGCAAGGATGAACAATTGGGATCAGTTGTGTGAAGATTAGTTTGCTGCCCGCGGTTATTGTGATAAGATCAGATTGGTCAACCGACACAAAGTACCGGGTAGCGGATTGAATAATAATTGTTAGCGTTAATTGGGAAAACAAACTTTGATCTGAAGGCATAGGACGGATGGACATGGGAAGAATGTGATGAAATCCGTTGCTCCTGGATATAAGGGTAATTAATGAATGTGGGAAACGGCAGAAGGGACTAAAACATGTCCGGCTCTTAGGCTGTCAACATTCGTCGTTGTTCTTATTATCGTTATCTACTGCTTGCGCAGTCCGATGCAGGGCACATAATGCGGTCTGAAGTGCTTCTTAATAATGTTAGACAGCCATTCGCATTGAAGAAAACAAGTTGGCTATGCTTAAGACACACATTTAGAAAATCAACTGATAGTATAACAAGAAAGTCACTGTTATGATATTCCCAGTGTAAGAGAAATAGGGGGTATCTAAAAAGGGAATATAGAAGACTGTCAGCGGAAGGCACAGGACAGGAAGGCTTTACGTGAATCTGTTGACGTCTGCTACACACAGAGCTAGAGGGTAATGAATGAATGAGCGAAATAACTACATGTGACATTTCTTATCTTGAAGCTGTAAATATTGTTAATATTACTGCTATCTATATTCAAACTTCTTGCCCTAAGCAGCTGGTGTTTTATATTTGCATTAAATTATTATTATTACTAGCAAGTAACCCGCCAAAACATGGCAGGAAAGAATTATGTTGATCTCTGTTGGCTTTGTTTCCTGGAGACGGCAAATTTCTCCTGTGTTCAATTCCTTCTTTTCAGTGTCCTTTCACTTGATCTTGTGTAGTCAAACCGGTCTGGATGCAATTGATATAAAGCGAAGAAGGAACCCGTCAAAATCAGGGGGGGGGGGGGAAGGAGTGGAAAAAAAAGGTACAGATAAAGTGTAATTTGATTACTTAACAGCTCTTGTATTACAATGTTTCTTTTTGTTTTTGAATTTACGGTGATCTTTAAAATTATTTGCCTTCGTAGCATGTGTCCTGAGAATATACTTTAAGATTGTCTTGGTTCGTTCCTCGTGTGAGTGCTTAATAAAATTGGTTATGAGCAAAAACTGCTTCTGGCAGACATTCCAGATGGACACTGTGGATTCAGAAGCTCAACTGGAAAATCAA
Organism: Oreohelix idahoensis; assembly: GCA_024509875.1. Taxonomy (NCBI): domain Eukaryota; kingdom Metazoa; phylum Mollusca; class Gastropoda; order Stylommatophora; family Oreohelicidae; genus Oreohelix; species Oreohelix idahoensis. The sequence goes on from JAMPIV010011546.1 coordinate 105,388, forward strand.
TGGTATCATTGTGATCTTCACTAATGATCGAGTCCAGCGTCAAAATGAAAAGAATCAACCGATACAGGAGAAATGGACACGTTGAAGAAGTTGCAAACATTGGGCTTTCCCATCAATTCTTACATCGGTTAGGTGTGAATTTTTTTTGGTTTTAACCAACAGAAACAAAATATGCAGTCCTCTGTCTTAAGTTTAACAAACTGCTAAAGAGAAGGCATTGGGTGGCTCTTCTATTATGAAACTAAACGATTTCTCGGCGGGTTACTTGCGAAGAGATCTGTGAAATCCTAATGTTGTGGTTGTTGTGGACCCAGCGGCGTTTGGGCTCTCGGCCTTCGGTCTGTGAAATCCTAATAAAATGCATTGTTGGCCTCTATGTAGGTGTTCATGATAACTTTCACTCAAAGCACAACGTAATACGCGCCTTCAGCTTTTTCCTGAAAAGGTGGTGGAATTGTTTCTTCATACTTTACTACAAAGCCTGCTCTTGATGTCCCGATTATAGCAGATTTATGTTTTCATTATCCTGTGGCACCATACAATAAATGAAGCCGTTATGGCGTGTTCAGACTACACTATGTAACATTTAATAACTTCATACAGTGACATAACATTTTGAAAAAATAATTGGGGGTTCACGATGTCATGTACAAATCTAGTTGATATCTTCATAGCAAAATGTTTTGCTACCTTCATATTGCTTTGCTTATGTAACAAGATGATCAAGTTGAAGAAGAAGAAGAAGAAGAAGAAGAAGAAGAAGAAGAAGAAGAAGAAGAAGAAGAAGAAAATTTCTCTAGGCAACAAAGGAGAAAAAGGAATAGCTGACGATCTTCTTGTCTTCAGCAATATATCGCTATATTTGTTGTCTTAGTCACTGACGCGTGTTTCACAATTTCTTTTATAAGATAGAATAGTCATCGCGATCTTGCTTACGCATATGCTTGGTGATAGGAAACATTTTAACATATTATTTATATATTTAACAGGTTCTGTTGATGGAATCTGGCTCTAGAGTGGTCTTGGGAATGGTTCCAGACATGAGTGGACTCTGGTGGAGTACAAGCTGGAACTGGTTGAAGTAACAAACTGCATCTTGTAATTTAAATCACATAAACGTAAAAAGCAAACACATGAGTTAACATTATTTGAAGCACCTTATATAATCTCAAGAAGTGTTTCATTGACATGCACTTCAATCTAGCGAAAACTATTTATTTATTATATTGATGATGAAAATATCCCGTTCAACCTCTGATGGGTTATAATTAGGATATATACTGTTTTCAATTCCAAATAATATGAACAACTGCCGATAAGGGAAAGTGGCATTACACTTGTCAGATCATTGTAAATAGGGCAAATCACAATTACCAATTATGCTTGCATGTTAACAGAAAAACAAACCCAACAAAAAAATACGAGATAAAACCGAACAAAATCAAGCAGAAACTCCAAACAAGAATAATATTAAGGGGAAGGGGTGTAAAGGCCTGGTGGTTCCAGTTATATAACTGACTTTAACAGATATTTAATTGTCTTTCACCTGTCAAAAGTCAAATGCATTGTAAGAACAGCATCAGACCTTCACATTCCCAGTTATTATATATTAACCTTTGTTCGTGTTAAATATTGTTTGACTATATTATGCATATATCCCAACGGGCTGATCACCCGTTTGCCAGTCACTTCGATTACGGAAACAACAGCAGATGGATTGATTTGCCATTGCCCTAAAGACGCCAATAGGCGTGATGGGAAACAATGGCAAAGAAAACCTATCTGCTGTTGCCCTAAGACGCCACTAGGCGTAATGGCCACTGACTGCTTTGACGGTCGGTGGCTAAGGACGGAAGAAGAAGAAGATATTATGCATATAGTCTGCAGTCATTACTCAAAGCCAACAGGAGCTTCAGAGCTTGATGAATCGCTTCACCCAAGCATGCAAGGACTTTGGCCTCACAATAAGTCTAAAGAAAGCGAATGTGCTGAGTCAGGATGTGGGTGCTGTACCAGTTATCACTATCGATAACTATGAATTGGCAGTGGTGCACTACTTCACATACCTGGGGTCTACCATAAATGACAAACTCTCACTGGACACAGAAATTGATAACCGCATTGGTAAAGCTGCAGCTACCTTTGCCCGCCTCACATCGCGTGTTTGGGGAAACAACAATTTGACAAAGAAGACCAAAGCTGCGGTATATAACGCCTGCGTCACCAGCACACTCCTATATGGCAGTGAGACATGGACAACCTATGCTAAGCAAGACAGAAGGCTCAACCTCTTCCATCTTCGGTGCCTACGCCACATCCTTAGCATTTCTTGGAAAGATAAAGTGACAAATGTCGAGGTGTTGTCCAGTGCTGGCCTTCAAACATGTATACACTGCTTAAACAGAGAAGACTACGCTGGCTTGGCTATGTCAGCCGCATGGAAGATGGTTGCATCCCAAAAGATATCTTCTATGGCCAACTAGCAGATGGCAGAAGAACAGTTGGGCGACCGCAGCTGAGGTTCAAAGATGTGTGCAAGAGAGACATGAGGGTACTGGACATAAATCCAGCAACGTGAGAGGATGAAGTTGCCGATCGCACCAAGTGGCGATGCTGTCTACGGCGCCACCTTAGATTGAGCGAAAAGAAACTCACACAACAAGTAGAAGAGAGGAGAAAACGTCGAAATAAGCCTGGAAAATAAGCAGCTGAGGACTGTCACCTCAGGGGCGTATTCCCATAGTCAGTTATGACTGAAGGGGCTATTATTATATTATGCAGTTCTCTAGGTTTGTCTGTTCTTAACACTTCTTCTATATTTATAGGTAAAGTTGCTGCCTGCAAATAATCTAATATGGGTATTCTCATTTGTTCATACTTCTTACATTGTAACAAGAAATGTTCTATATTATTGTCTTCGGGCTCGATAACAAAGTTTGTTAGACATAACATGCAAGCTGCGCCTTCAAATTTTCTTTTCACAAACATATGACTACTTAAACTCCCATTTGTAATATATAATTTCACTTACAGAAAGTCTAAATGAAACTTTCACAGATAATTTAGAAATAAAAATGCTTACCATAATAGCTACATTCTTCACCAACCTCACAATGGCAGACGTATCACGACAAGTTCTTGCCAGATAAATTGCATCAAAAGAAAACTACATCAAATGTTATCTAAGAATTCACAAGAAATGCCAGAAGCTGCTGTATTGAAAACCTTCACTTCTGTTATTTCAGTTTAGTTTAAAAACAATACCACATGAAATTAAAACTGTTTTAATGCACTTCGGTACATAACCATCGTTACATTATTTCCTACTGTAGATTTATTTCGCGCGAGATGACGTAGACTTTGACGCGCAATCACGCCCACTTTAATGGCGCATCCAATCGACGGTAACCGAAAATAGGTATCAACATGTAGTAGCCAATCAGTCTAACATACTATGGGTCATGGTTCACATCCGGCACCAGAACAAGTTAGTGCAAAACATCGAATAAAACTAGTTTCCACGGTCGATTAAAAACATGTCCTGGCTAGTCAAGTCAAAGGCATGGTTGTAGCATGTGGGAGTTTTCATTGACCTCATTGACCCCGTGATGGCGGGATTCATTCATCAGTTATAAATGCAACCTCAGCTCCTTAAATTAGTTATCTTTCCAAATGTTGCAGGAAAATCCGTACGCAATTTAGTTTTGTTTTTACTTGTTTATTTTCAATTCCCACTCTGGTGTATTATCAGTTAAACAGAGAAAAGAGGGGGGGGGGGGGAATGGTATGGAGTAAGTTTTTCAAATGCACGATACATTAGAAAGACAGGACGTTTCGGGTTATACCCTTCATAGTCACAAACAGGAGACAAAGATGGAAAATATAGATTGGCTGAGAAAATGATAAAAGACGTGATAAACACGGATAAACAATATGTTTTCAGACAAACAGAGCTTCACAGCAACAACAAAAGCAAGCAAGGAAAATCAGATAAGAAAATAATATAATAATAGAACGGCATGATGCAGTACTAGAATCCGATGCTGTGGGTCAAGTAGCTCGTTTTTGACTCTCATAAAGTAGAAGATGATGACAGCTGATTGAAACGGCTGGGAATCAATTTAGTTATTTTCACATGCAAATTAATTAATTAATTTAGTTATTTATACATGTTGTATTATTATCACGATTACTCTGACTACTTGTCTTCTTTTGTTCCGTAAGGAGCAACGGGCCCCCACTGTAGTTAGCCTGCACCAAAATACTTCGTGCTCCACTTAGTTCGCGTGGGTCTGCGTGGAGACACAGACAGAATAGCCTCTCTGCTCCCTCATATGAGCCGCAAGAGGCGAATATTGTGAGGCTGGTACATGGAGCTGACACCTGTTATCTGTCGTACAACAAATGTGCTACATAAACCACCACTGCCAGAGCTTTGTTACAAGCTGCCTGCAAGGATCAGGCTACAATAGTGGTTCCCTGCAAGGATCAGGCTACAATAGTGGTTCCCTGCAAGGATCAGGCTAGAATAGTGGTTCCCTGCAAGGATCAGGCTACAATAGTGGTTCCCTGCAAGGATCAGGCTACAATAGTGGTTCCCTGCAAGGATCAGGCTACAATAGTGGTTCCCTGCAAGGATCAGGCTACAATAGTGGTTCCCTGCAAGGATCAGGCTACAATAGTGGCTCCTTGCTCCATATGGAAGGAACCAGAACATAATGAAATGAAAGCACTTTATGTCAACATGTCTGGGACAAGATGGTTTGTAGTGGTGGTTTATGTACCACTTTCTATTACATGGTGAAGTTGCTAACCTTACACATAAGCTTCCTTAGCTGTATATTGTGATACACTTTGTAGAATGTGATGGACTTATTATTTGCTCGCAATGTCTGCAGATCTGCGTGACCGGTAATTACTACACAACACCATTGTTATTATTATCACTGCTGTAATTACCAACATTGCAAGAAAACCGTTTTAAAAATTGATTAATTTATCAGTCAGGGGGTGATCAATCAGTTTTCTCAGTATGACTCGGTCATTTAAAAAAAAAAAAAAGTTTCTAAAACCGGACACAGTGACTGCGACGTGCTCGTGACCACAAACCCAGTCAACCTGCTCCCATTACAATAATTAACAATGTGTTTCTACAGTTTTTCTACATGTTGTTTGCAATGACGCATGTTTACAAATAAAAATAGTGATGCGAGACTAGCCTCATTTTGACGATGTACGTTTCGTGCGTTCGCAAGTCGGCTATATTAGGATGTTTGCAAAGTATAAAAGACTTTTAGGTCGAGGAGTATGTCACATAAATTTGTCTTACGTTGATGAGAAATTTATTTGTTACAACATAATTTTGTTTGTCCTTGCTAGCTCTTTCTCCAGTTGACATTGTTAAGTGATTCTCTTGACACATTCCCTTTTATATTCGGTCTCTATCTATAACGACTCTTCTCTCTCTCTCTCTCTCTCTCTCTCTCTCTCTCTCTCTCTCTCTCTCTCTCTCTCTCTCTCTCTCTCTCTCTCTCTCTCTCTCTCTCTCTTTTCTCTTCTCTCTGACTATTAGGCAAAGTCTTATCAGTTGTACATCCCCCCCCCCCTCCCCCTTTATTTTCTGCTGTCTATATCTTGAGTAAACTCACGTAAGTTTTTAGACTCTACTCAGCCTCTGTTGACGGTTATACATCTCAAAAATTACCTTCTATCGCAGGCAACAATAAAACTCGGCAGTATGGCTTTCAGTGTTTCCTATATGCCTTCTCCTTTCTAATTATGCAGACCATAATATCTCTTGTCACGTACCCAATAGCTATTTATCTCTTAAACTCACCCACTCTCTACCGTTTGTAATGCATTCCGTCATGCACATGCGCAGAACACAATGACTCATCTTACCGTGGTTCGTGAAATCAAAATAAACCCGGACCGTTCATGCTTGCGCGTGCCAGCCTGTAGTCTGTAACGGTATGGTATTGATAGTAGCTACGGCATCGGTCTGTGAGATCACGCAGGGGCACCGTTCCATGTGCGTTTTTTGTGCTATAAATAGATTCAATATGTGAGTGGAGTATCTCAGTGTTACATGGAAGCTTCAGTATTCTTAAATAACTCGTAAAAGACTTATTCTGTACTTTTTATTTACATGGTTAGTTTCCAAATTGGATTGTATTTACAGACTATGTGTGCTGTTGAAGCTGTCTTGAGTTCCTCTCAACCATGTTTAAATATATTGCTCATTGATTGTAAAATTGAGAGTATAAAGCTACGCGAGAACGCATGCACCGGGATGTGAGAGGAGACATAATCAATTGATTTTCCAGGAAAGTGCTAGTCGGATTGTGTGTAACCTGGATGTCGTTTGTTCACGCTGGCAAGGTATTGTATATTCTCCTTCACATCAGGACCGATAATTTTACAGTGTAGGATTTTCATACTATTTATATAGGCTTTATCGGGGTTCAAATGATTTATAATTATAAGGGTTAAATTTTCAATAGTTGTTTCTGATAAGTTAATGAGAAAAACAAAACCCGGGTCGGTACAGTATTATATGTTTATCTTTAACTCTTTTTTGTGTGTGTGCATGTCTGAATGTATAATCTGGTGATTATAAAGAATTGTCATCATCATCGTCATCACCAGTCCCGTAACACTAGGTCAACGGGACACCACTGCCACTAAATGTTCGACTAATAGTCGAAATTATTACGTCACTATTTCAGCAATCCTGCGCTACATAGTATTATTAACATCATGATTTCAGCAATCCCACTGACACGTGTCATATCTTTAAATACTGTCAGATGGATTATCTGATCGTCAGAAGTGAAGTTTCAGATCTGTCTCTTCACAGAATAAGACATATTACATGAGTCGTATCTCAGTTTTGATCCCAAATGACCAGGTATGGATGAGTCATCCTCTTTGTCCAGAAGTGACATCGTCAGAGGAGCGACCGTCAGCGGGAGTAGTTATGTTTCTGAATCTACATACCCGCAACAACAGCATCCACATTGCCACCCGCGTGTCACCGAACGCCAGCTCGGCGTGACCGCGGTAGCGATGGAAGCCGACGATCACAACTACAGGATTACGCCGGTGTGTTCCACTACTGCTACCTGTTACTCTGTGGAGGAAACGATCAAGGTAAGCCAGGTGTATTGTGTGTTCTCTTCTTCCGTGAACCTCTAGCCTGCCAGACCATAACGACTCTTCAATTTGGACATTCCCCCTAATATAACCGACAGACCTTGTGTCAAGGTTGAAAGGGAGCACCTTGTCAAAACGAGGAAACAATCCTTTACAAAATGTTCTACTGAAGGTAGTCCCATAGAAGTTACTGCCGTAGAGGAATGAAGTGTAAGAGACTTCGCTATACTAGATCCAGCTTTATGAGGGGAGGTGTCCAGTTCCCCTTCTCACTGGCTTTGCTTTCCCTAACTCAAGAGCAGAGTCATGTATCCATTTACAGCTAGATAGACTGGAGCGTGACACTACCAGGTTTTGAACCTGGTAACTTTGCTGTGAGAGGCAAGCGCTCTAACCACTCTTCCAGTCTAACGGTGGGTTGGGGAAAAAGTAATGTCTTACTAGGAAAAAAGTAATGTTTTATTAGGACAAAAGACAAGGGAAAAAAGTAATGTCTTACTAGGACAAAAGACAAGGGAAAAAAGTAATGTCTTACTAGGACAAAAGACAAGGGGAAAAAGTAATGTCTTACTAGGACAAAAGACAAGGGAATAAAGACCATGTTACGGCCACAAAGCCTTCGTCTGGTGAAGTAAAACTTTGAATGTGAACAACTCAAGTAAAACTTGATAAAATATGTTGATCAAATCTTTCTCTATACGTTGTTTTTTAATGTCTTCTCTCTTTTTCCTTCTTTGTGTGCATTATATGTTGTTTCATTGTTTGCTTGTTTTTGCATGATCGACAAGAAGCGAAGATATTGTTTTCGAAACGTTCAGGTGATGAGAAGCTGTATTGTAGTCAATTTACACAATTCTAATCTACTTTGCAATAAGTCTGTTTCTCCTGTTCCCTACATTACCGAATAACACCTTGTAGCAAAATAAACAACAAAACAAACACGCCAGACATATTACTCTACAAGCCCTTCCGTATCCGCTCAAAACTACAGCTAACATTATATTCTGCAAAATATTATTAAAATATTACAGCACAACATCCTATCCACCTTTTTTTCTAAATAACCTAAGTCTGTGTCACACATTGCAATTTCTTTCAAAATCCTTATTATTTTTTGCACTCTGATCTCTTCCTGATAAAAACATACTCTTAAGACCCGTGTCTGAGTTTGTCAGAATGTGACAACTCTGTTTTAAACCAAGCTTGGTTAACATTTCTAATACCGTTCTCCCACGTAATCCATGCCATTTCAATGCCCTTTAGCCCTTTGTGTTGAACGGCAGTTACATAAGGCCACGATAGTTATATGTACTTGGTTGTTTTCCTTTCAGTGATATCCATCGATCTTAACCATCCACAGTTATTTTGTATAATTTTCCACCAAACAATTACAGTTTCGTGTCCTTTGTTGTGAAATAACCATCCGGGGTTAAATCCCCAATTTGAAAGCAACGATTGAAAATACAAGGTAATACTAAAAGTTTGAAGGCGACAACGAAACAATGAACGTTTAGACAGGTTATATTTGTCGCTGTAGAAGATGAAGATGGCGGCTGGAGAAGGTAATATATACAACCTCGTTAGGTCTTTGTTCTGGAACCCCCATGGTAAGAGAGGTAGAGGAAGACCAAAGAACGCATGGAGAAGACAACTGGAGACAGACATGACAGGGATGAAGAAGGCATGGAAAGAGCCAGTGGCGTATCCTGGTAATGCGAGCTAGGCGTGCTGCTACTTAAAATGAATATGTACGCCTACTATTTAACTTCTTCCCCTCTTAATTTAAAAACCAACTATATTCAATTACGCAACGATAGTTATTAGGGGTATATGTCAACTATCTCCGAAATTTTAATTAACTTACAACTTGAAACTCACTGTCACTGTAATAATCTGCATTCCCGGCAACTAACAAAAATTAATCACAAAAAACACTGGACGGACACAACCGATTTTTACAGCTCGAGAGCTGCAAGACCACCGCACGCATGTTCGCATTGTATTGACGTATCTGGCCACGACCCCGATCCACACAAACCAGTGTTCAAACGTAAAACCGAAAGGTGCCGCACGCATAGTGACGGAATTACCCGAGAAACTTCGGGCGATTGCTACCAACCAAAAATACTGCACTATAAAACGCGTCTGGGAAACTGAAACTAGATATACTCGTGAGATTCTATGCGGGAAAATCCGTTATCCTGATGCGTGCGGTCCGAAAGCAGAACATTATAAGAGAAATATTTTATAGAATAATACATTAAATTTTTATTTTCCTTCGGGCATAGGTGTGCGCAGCACGCACAGCACACATAGAGAATACGCCACTGGAAAGACCTTGACCTGATGGCACGTGATAGGAAGTCTTGGTATAAGTTTGTTGACGGCCTATGCTCCATGGGGAGTTGACAATTGAAAGAAAAAGAAAAGCCTTGGGTTTCCCGTCGAGAACAGGTCTGCAATAAATACACGTCAACCCTTCCTATACTGTGCTATCCACTCAAGGTCATTTAATGTGATCTTGATCTCTGTCATGTCTCGGTTTTCTTCACTTCTCCATGTTTCTTTTTTCCCCTCCCTCTATTTCTCTAACTCCGGGACTTCCAGAACAAGGGGGGTTACTTATTCCATTTAAAAACTGCGTGCCTCAGGCTTCTCTCATGGAGGTCAAGTTAGTCCAATAGCAGATAATATAGGGGAATGATGTGTTAGAGACTTCACTATACTATGTTCAACTTTATGAGGTAAGATGATCAATTCTCTTTTTCTTTGCCTTCCCTAACTCAGGAGCAGAGTCAGGTACCAGTATTCAGCTGCATAGACCGGAGCATAACGCTCCCGCGTTTCGACCTCGGGGACTTTGGGTCAAGAAGCAGACACTCTAACCATTCTGCCACTCGACGCTCAATTTACTACAATTAGTAGTCTGTCGTCTGTTTTCTTTTCTTTTGAGTGCTGAAAGCTTTATTCTCATTTATCTCTGTATTTAAAGTCTAACTCTTACCAGTGAAATACACGGAATGCTTTCTTCATTATCCCAAGCCAAATCAAGTTTTACTTTGTCCCAATGTGAAAACTCAGCTAACGCAAGACAAATGAGACAGTGAGAAACTGAGCGACGCATCACCAATGGCAGTCGACACGCCACACGACGATGTGTCTACTATGTTGACATTATTTTGTTTCTTTTGCCACATTCTTGTACTATAGCAATTGTAAATTTATATTTTTACGCATTTTTTAATTTAACGTGTTGCCCTACTGTCACATTAGTCTATTTCCACCGCTAATTTTTCGCGTTCTACCGTAGCATTTGTCTATCACTATCTACGTTAAACTTCTGCTGTTTTTATGTTCCCACAATCGAGGCAGGTACGTGACCTGGTGACATTCGCGCACATGAACTAGTGGCATACAATAACGACCTATTGACATACAAGCCTGATTCAATGCCGGAGTGGTATTTTCTTTCATAAACAATATAAAAACAGTAAATAAAGATTACAGTATACAGAAGTGTCTTTGTATTTATTGTTAGCGCTGTTCTTAATGGGCTGTCCTCGCGTCCTCAATCAACATTTTCGTCTTCATCTTTACCCTTTAAACTCCCAAAGGGGCATAAGAATTCAACAAACGTAGGCCATGCCTTCCTGTCCTGTTTTTTTTTTTAGTTGACCTGTCCGTACTGTTTGTTGACGTTTTTGTGGTTTTAAAATTTCTACGGGATGGGGTAACCGGCCGCAGGCCCACCCTCCTAATTCGCATTTTACGACAAGCTGCGTAGGTTATAGTGTTACTATTCCTTGCTTCCCTTTCGGGTCCCGGTAACAGACGGCCGAACATTTTTTTTCTATTGATGTCATAATTTTGCGACTTCAACTTGAGCGAAGTCGTTGACCGAGTTACCTTATTTATGTTAATCACCACAAATAGCAAGGGTCCCCAGACTGGGTACGAGTACCACTAGGGCAGGGATTGGCAACCGGTCATTCTTGATCTGATCTACCGTTAGACCCAAGGTATCTTTTGATAGATCTCTATGTGACTGGGGGGGGGGGGGGAAATTTTTATCCTAGGAAATTTCGAATTAGCCCTCTCTCACCGACACTTCAAAAGATCCCCAAGTTTAAATGTACTATCGCCGTATTTCCAGTGAAAACCCGCAAACTGGCTTATTAAAATTCACGTTATTTGTGAACTGTATCAGATAGAACACGATCTATTTTTTAAGTGAAGTTAACATTCGGTAAAATATTTAGATTTATTTGTCCACCTCTTGTTGATGGGATTGTAGGTAGCTAATATTGCGTCAGAGATAAGAGTTTTATATAGGCTAGACTTATTACAGATACGGTACTCTACAAACTGAAAACAGACGATTTTGTCAAGGTAGAGCTTTGTGTTTCTAAAGTAAATCCCCCCCCCCCCCCCCCAGCTGTTGGGTTGCCTGTCGCTGCATTATGGGGCACAGCTTGTCAAGGAAAAATAATTGTTACATAACTATATATCATACTGAAATACTCCAAAAGTAGTAGTGTTGGTGAAAAAAAAAGTTGTGGATTGAAGAAACAACAGCGAGCTCTGTTCTCTACCAGTTCCAAAACAAGAAAGAAACTGGAAGCTGACCTTGATATGTGGGTATCTCTTTCAAGGACTGTGCCAACAATAAAACTGTTGGTTAACAAGAAACAGCATCAAAGTGTCTTCTGAGCTGATTTGACGGTGTTTTTATAAACATGGAACAACTTTATGATGCTAAACAGTATAGTTATGTACCGAATAATGTTTTCTTTATGAAAATTTAATGAATCTGTTTATTTATCTTCTTATGTGGATATGAGAGATTATTTGGAGAATTTACCTCCTCTCGTATTGAATAGGAGATACGGGAAGGCTTAATGAAAGCCGAGAGTGTACGAGAGGGTTTAATGAAAGCCAATGGGGTACGGGAAGGATTTAATGAAAGCACAGGGGGTATGGGAAGGTTTAATGAAAGCATAAGTGGTACGGAGACCGGAATAGGTTGGGAACCACTGACTTACAGGGTTAACAATTTTCATTTGTCTCCAGTTGCATCATCTTCTCCTTGCATTATTTTATCTACCTCGGCTTCTCTTACCGTGGGGATTCCACAAGGACTACCTGATAAGGCTATCAAGTTTTCTCAATGTGTGTCCTACCCATCGGCAGCGTCTTCTCTTGTTCCACGAGCACTTATCTGATTCTTGTTATGCGCTCCACGTGGGTGACCTGGTCATCAGTTCCACGTGGGTGACCTTGTCGTCCTTGTAATCGGCACAAACGTCCATTTATGAAAGCATGCAACGTTTACTAAGTGGAACAACAGCTGCGATATAATAACAACACAAAAGAGACAGATTAAGCCAGGCAGAAAATCTAAAAGGACAAACGATGGCAAAGAGGAAACCAAACATGAACATATTTTAATTATATATATCAGGAGAAGCATCCTATTGGCTAAGAACATCCGATTGGCTAAGCTGTTAGAACACTTGCATCTAGAGGTAATTGCTACTGGGTTCCCTGGATCGAAACTTGGTATCGTAACGCTTCAGTCTACCGAGCTGTAAACTGATGCCTCGCTTTACTCTTGAGTTAGTGAAGGCAACGGCAGTGAGGCAGAGAACTGTGCACCCGACCTCATAACACTGGACCTAGTATAGTCTCTAACACTTCACTCCCCTACACATCTGCAATGAGACTATCTTAACCTTTATATCAGAATGCCCCGAAATGGTACGTGCGGGAAGTGTGACATCTACCATAAACTTGCTGAGAGTTTACGAACTACAATACACTTCAGGTTATGAATATGCAAGCGATTCTAATCCTCATCCAAATACAAACAATATTTTTGAATCGCATCGTTAACACGTCGCCTTTCTCCTAGCGTTTAATGATTATCTGCCCATGGAGCATGCTTTACGACTGACTGATACAATAGCCCAGAAGTAGTTGTCGCAAAACGACAATAGCGCGAAGATGCCCACTCATTTCCCCAACAATGGACTGGAGTCTCATTTCGCGCCAACTGAAATCAGCAGTAATAAAGTTGGCAGGGCAACGAAACCCTACGCGCCAAAACCAGGTTCAGTCCGAACTCAACAGCTCGTGGTTTGACACCTGTCAGCAGCAATGACGCGGTTACGAACGAGGGGTGACAAGTAGCGATTAATCTCCCCGAGGCCCGCGCAAACAGCAAATCTAGTAGCACGATGAGTTGATCAGTGGAGATAAACTTGGGGTCGAATTCGAAAGTCCAGGGCACTCGAGTCCAAGAAGATGGGAGTTAACGAGAGCTGTTAATAAATAGAGCTGCTCAGAAAACGGGCGTAGAACGTTGCTGTGAGTAGGGCTGCGAAGTCGGTAAAACAAGCCCCGACTCTGACGTCTAATTTTACGAGCAACTATAAAGCCGGACCTATTAGAAACGATCCTTTTTTTAAGAACTCAGTCAACTTGAATAAAAAATTACATTTTAACATACTTTTTCAGTTTTTATTTTGTAATATTGAAATGAATGAATGAATAGTTAAAACTAATATACGAAAGACACAGATTCATTTATTCACACATATACCATACTAATACATATAACTTCATATAAATGCATAAATTTATGCCATCTGACTTGTAAACATAAACTGGAGTTGGAGTGGGACTTCCCCCTAAAACCTTAGTTGTGAACAGGGCGTTACCAAGTTGCTAGTGTAAGGGCATAATCAGAAATGTATGTATATCAATGATTCTGTCTAATTAACTTCCTTAATAATAATAATAATAAATTCTTTAAGCGCCAAACACGGCGCATAAGGCAGAAACCAGTGCTCTCCAGGTTGTTCGTTGTGACGCCACTCCTCTTAGCTCTTGCACATTATTTAGGCCCAACGTTCTTCCTTCTCTTATTATTGTTCTTCTGAGTGTTTCTTTTGGTCTTCCTTTTTTCCGCTTACCCTCAGGAACCCAAGTGAGCGCCTGTAGTGGTATTCTGTTGTTTTGCATTCGTAGGACATGACCGATATATGACCATCGTCTTTTCCTTATATAGTCGGAGACATATTTCTGCCTAGAGTCTTCTCTTATTTGTCGATTAGTCTTGAATTCTTTCCAACTGATGTTCATGAGTTTTCTAAGACATTTGTTCTCGAATGTATTCAGCTTGTTCTCCAATGATTTTGTTATTTTCCAACTCTCACAGCCGTATGTTAACACTGAGATAACATTTGAATTAAACAGACGAAGCTTGGTATGTATATTCAATGATCGTAATTTCCAAATGTTAGATAATCTATTGAAGGCGCTAGCTGCCAAAGCAATTCTAGTATGGATTTCTCTTGTTGTGTCACCATCCTGAGTCATTTTACTGCCTAAATAATTGAAACTTTCAACTTTCTGTAGTTTTTCCCCGTTCAAGATGATATCAAAGGTCTCGTTAGAAAAGTTCATAGCTTTAGTTTTAGAGGCATTTATTTGGAGACCAATTTTAACCGAGAGATGACACAAATTATTTATTGCTTCTTGGGATTGTCTTGGTGTTGAACTTAAGAATGCTACATCATCTGCGAAATCCAGGTCCCCCAGGAATTTTCCATTTGTCCATTTTATACCCAATTGTTCATTGTGGGTATAGTTTCTCATAACCCAATCAATAGCTATTCCAAAAAGTAGTGGTGACATAATACAGCCTTGTTTCACCCCTGTTTCTACTGTAAACCATTCTGTATTCCCTTTATTTGTTCTAACACAACATCTTGCATTGTCATATAGCGCTTTGATTATATTCACATATTTTGTTGGAAAACCATAGATTGTAAGTATCTTCCACAATGATGGGCGGTGTAGACTATCAAAGGCTTTTTGAAAATCGACGAAGGTGATAATAAGTGGCGATTGCCTTTCCACTGATTCTTCTATAATTGTTCTTAGTGTGAATATTTGATCAATACATGATCGTTTCGGCCTGAAACCCGCTTGTTCTTCTCTGATCTTTTCGTCAGCATGCAATTTAAGTCTTTCTAACATCATGCAACATAATAATTTTCCAGGTACTGATAATAAGAGTTATCTACCCTTCCAAGATGGAGGTGAAATTCGTTTCTCACCTTAGACGCCGAAAGAAAAACATCAGGAATGTGTATATTTCGATGGATATCACCATGTTATGTTAAATTATAGAATAAGAGATACACCAGAGTATCTAGTGGTGTAGATATTTTCCTATAACTGACCTCGAAACCCTTGAATCGGTCGGTTGGATCGGAGGGTTGATCAGTGAGTTAACAATTCACTATCGTAAAACAAGCTATTGTTACCGAAACAGAACCAGGCTCGACAGTAAACATGACTCACTCTAATATCTTGGGGGCTAAGGAGATTTCTAAAATTGGATACTGGAATGTAAGAACTATGTATCAAGACGGAAAATTGGAAGAAGTAATTAAAGAAATGGATAATTATAAGTTGGACTTATTGGGTGTCAGCGAGTGTAGATGGACGGGGAAGGGCATAAAATATATTTCAGAAGAAAAAAAGCAAATTATATACTCTGGTAGTAATGATAATCGTCACACAGAGGGAGTAGCCATCCTAATGACACAGAAAGCAGCAGCATCGCTTATCAGCTGGGTACCTATCAATGAGAGGCTAATATTAGCTAGATTTCAGACACGATTTTTCAAGCTCTCAATTGTACAATGTTATGCACCAACTAACGACGCTCTTGATACCACAAAAGATGACTTCTATGAAGCACTTCTAAGTACCATCAACACAATACCCAAGCATGACATAATAGCAGTCATGGGTGATTTTAACGCCAAAGTAGGTGACAACAACGATGGAGTACAAAGATATCTCGGTACTCATGGCATAGGCTGTATGAATCAAAATGGCGAAAGACTTCTAGAACTTTGTGAAATATCAAACCTCGTTGTGGCAGACACCATCTTTCCACATAAGAATATCCACAAGATAACATGGAATTCACCTGATGGCAGAACTAAGAACCAGATAGATCACTTCTGCATAAGCGCTAAATTTCGCTCATCAGTTCAAGACGTCAGAGCATACAGAGGTGCAGAGATCGGAAGCGATCATAACCTCTGCATAGCTAAAATGAGAATTAAACTGAAGAAGTTATACCAACCGAATAAAAATAGAAGAATAGATGTACACAGACTGCAATCAAATGATATAAAGAAGGAATATAATGTCAAAATGAACAACTATTTCGATGCTTTAGGCAAAATTGACAACGATATCACCACCAAGACAATCGATACTAAATGGGAACAACTGAGAACAGCAATGACAGAAGCAGCTGTAGCGACCACCGGATACCTAGTACATAAAAAGAAAAAATGGATGAGAGAAGATACTTGGGATAAAATACAAGAAAGGAAAACAGCAAAACTTAAACTACTAGCGGCAAGTACACATAATGCAGTTGAATCTTGCAAACTAACTTATAACTTGTTAAATAAAGAAGTGAAGACAAAAACTCGAAGAGATAAAAGACATTTCATCAATGAACTGGCCGTAGAAGCTGAAAATGCTGCAAGAACTGGTAATAGTAGGTGCCTTTATCAAATTACAAAACAACTATGTCACCAGCCTACTGCTATGGAAACACCTGTTAAAGGTAAATTAGGGAATTCAATACCAACAGAAAAAGAACAAATGAAGAGATGGGCTGAGCACTTCATGGAGGTGCTAAACAGACCACCACCAACAGTAACACCTGATTTTAATAATGAAACATCCACAACCACTTTGCCAATAACTTGCGATGAATTCACGCTGGACGAGATCAAACAAGCCGTTAAAAGATTAAAAAATTTTAAAGCTGCTGGAGTTGACGAAATTTCAGGGGAAATGATTAAAGCAGTTAATGACAACAACCTCTTGAGAATTTTAGATATTATAAATGAAGTATGGAGAGAAGAACAACCACCACAACAATGGAAAGACAGTATTATTGTAAAGCTACCGAAGAAAGGTGATCTATCAGACTGTAATAACTGGCGTGGTATATCTCTAATTAACTTCCTTGCTTCGTCTAAATGTTTGCTCTTTGCTAAATAGTAACTAGAATCTGAGAAGGGGAACGGAGATAAACTACGACCTAGAAGGGCGGATTTTTTATGGCGCAATAACCTGCAATCTCTACAAAGATATTTCACAAATTACTTGGTAAAGTCTGGGAGAGAGAAAAAGTACCAGCAGAATGGAAGGTAGGATATTTGGTCAAGTTGCCAAGGAAAAAAAGATTTGCAGGGTTGCACACATTATAGAAGAATAATGTTGTCATCAGTGCCTGGAAATAATGTTGCTATCAGTGTCTGGGAAAATATTAAGAATTATTATCCTTCACAAATTATAACAGTCTAGACTAATAACTGAGAAATGAAGAATCAGATTTTCGGCAAATGGGGGAGAGTGGAACAGATACTGTAATTATCAGATAGCTACATTGTTAATAATTGAACAAAGTTTATAACCGAACTCACCTCTTTACTTTGAATTCATGGGCAATGAAAAGGCATTTGATCAGTGGCGATTTTCTTTAATGAGCTATTGAGCTGCAGCACTCCCTAAGAAAAGGACTGCATACTGCTGTCTCTACTACATTATAATACATAATACGGACAGACCAAAAAAATTGAGGTTACACCGGAAGGGTTAAATACACCCAAAAAAAAAATTATCTAACACCGTATTGGGGGAAGGGCAGCAAACGATTACAGCTCAAGTGACCTTGACCTCTTATAAGCGAATGCTTGTCATACACACAGCTGGGACCTCAAGACGCAGCAATAGAGACCGCAGTCAGCGACTCATAGCTTGACTGCCTGCGTCAGGACCAGCGAACCAGAGCTGGTCAAGACCGCACTCCACCTCCATGTGGTGGTCCTGGAAACAGTCTGCAGCTGTGCAGTCTGGCTGAGCGAGTGTGGATCGAAATGGGAAGGCAAACCCGGTCCTAAAAAATGCCGTGCAGAAGTCGGATGTGTCGACCGAAAGGTGCAGATATCACAGCTTAGGCGTAAACAGACACAACGCAACCACCGTCCTTTTCAGGACGAACGAAGAAGAAGAAGAAGAATACACACAGCTAGAGGCGAACTACGATTGGTTTGAATTTTTTAACCAGAGCTGCAGCCATCCACAGCTCAAGTGCAATGAGCAAATTAAAGGGAAGTTACAATGGCAATTTTAAACACGAGAAATAGCAGCATACATGTCCGTGTAACCGGTTTGAGACTCGGGAAGCTGCTACGACTGACAATGATTACTCCTAGTTGCAGTAAACTTTTAAAATAACTTTTCAGAACTTCTTGACAGATTTTAGATGAGATAAGACACTAATCATTTGTGTCTGGGTTGATATTTCACATGGAAAAATTTGACGGATTCGATTTTGCCTCCTAAAACTTGGCAGTCTAGATTTTACCTACAATCTGGCTGTTCTGTCACATGACCGTAACTAGATGCTAGAGTCTAGGGTTCCCATTCGTCCCGTTTTTCCCGGGACAGTCCCGTTTTTTGATAAAATGTCCCGGTGTCCCGAATTTATTCCAAATGTCCCGCTTTTTAAGGGTCCTTCCTGAAAAAAAAAAATCGTTGGGTAACGGATTTTATTTCGTGTTTTAGTAGTGTTACTTTATCAATTTCCGGTTACAGTGGACCCTCGGTTTGAATCTCGAACAAAAATTCGAAAGTCGACCAAAACAGTGTTCAGTGAGCATCTACCAAATGATTTAATGCGTATTAGCATTATTATACAGTATTTTTATCATTTTTCTTCCGCATAATGCCGAAACGTAAGTGCAGTATAAATGATAACATTACAAGAGAATTTCCCTTCATTAAAGGTGTAGATGAAAATGTGGAATGTACTTTATGCAGCTCAAAATTTTGCATTTCACATGGTGGTCGGTGAGACGTAGTCAACCACGTGTCAACGAAAAAACATAAAGGTGCTGTTGAAAGTAAGGCTTCCAACAGCAGTATAAGTCATTTCTTAAATACGAAAACCCAGAGTGAAAATGAAATGGAAAAACAGTTATCATTGGCAGCACAGGAAGCAACCTTCGCTTATCACACGGCGGTGCATAACCACAGCTTTAAGTCCATGGACTGCACAAAGGTGTCAGTGAAAAATGGTGTGAGATGTTCGCTCATTTTACAAAGCAGGATATAAATGCTGAGAACCTGAAATGCCTAGTTAGTTTTTGTTTGGCACAGCCAGGATCCAATGCAGCTGTTGAACGTGTTTTTTCGTTAATAAATGCGCTTTGGACAGACAAAAAAAAAAAAACAGACTTAAAATTGAGACAGTGAAAGCTTTAACTATTATAAAGACCCATTTTAAGGATTTCTCTTGTGCTGAGTTCTATGTCCAAATATCAGAAGAAAAAAAACTTCTTGAACAGGCCCATAAATCTGATAAATATTCTGATGAATCTGAAATATAAACTTGACTTTTGTGTATTTTTTAAAGTTGCGATTTTTCTAATTAGACTAAGTATGTTTGTAATTTAGAATTCTTTTTAAAAGTGGAAGTTGTGTTAGTTAATGTGTGTATTTTTATACCAGTATCTTATTTTAAGTGCAACATATAATATATAATAGATTTATTTGTGCTTTACCTTAATTTTTAACATGTCCCGTTTTTTTACAAAATGTCCCGGGTTTTTTAGGTAAAGATTTGGAAATGTCCCGGTTTTTAAACAAAACATTATGGGAACCCTATGCTAGACACGATGAGAATATCTGATGAGAGGTCACAGTAACTGTGATTGAAAATGTAAAGATAGTCCTATTGTATGGTTCTGAAACATGAAGAACATGAAAAACTACAACAGAGAAGTTACAAGCATTCATAAATCGGTATCTGCGCAGAGTAGGATTGCAATGGTATGACAAGACCGCCAATGTGAATTTGATGGCACGAATCAGACAACATACAAGCGGAATAAGAAATGAGAAAAAGACAAGACACGCATTGAGGAAACCAGCGGATAGCATTACAAGGTAGTCCTTATTGGGAAATGCCGTAGCATAAGAGAGATAGAGGTACATACTACATGGAAAACCCACGGAGAAGGGGTTTCTAGACAGACATAAAAAAATTAGAAAGAAAACACGGAAAGTCCTTGAAAAGATGGCACGTGACACGTAAGCTGGGCGTGCATTTATTAAAACCGAGTGCTCCACAGGGGGTGTCACGAGATGGGTTTGGGGCGACCCCTTCTCGATCTCTCTTTCACTACGGCAGTAGTAAGATACAATTGTTGTACTGACTAATTGCTTGCTTTTCCACAGTGCCGTCTTAAGGCATGGGTACACTGGACAGTGCCCAGGGGCCCCACGATTCTTGGGGCCCCATGCTGGGATGCTGCCATATTGTTCATTGATAAGGTTGATAACGTTGGATTTTTATTCCCGTTAATGATATCCACCAAAAGATAGATATAAGTGGATGGAAGCAGACATCATCATCATCATCAGTTGATAAGATCTCTATGGTGTTGTTTGCTCCACTGTAGTGTATGGAATGTCAACTTGACCTACGCAGTGGTGTGTAGACATGGATTGAGTGTATAATGTGCGAATGATGATAAAGGTTCGTGGTGTTGACAAAAAATGTTCTTTTCTCACACTCATGTATGGCTGGAAGTCATCGACACCAACGACTGTGTACCTTTTCTAAAGTTTAATTGGACGTACACACTCGACAGCACAGATAGTGACAAATCACAGGTTGCCATAATACATCATAGTACAGTGGATAAATGGTCTTGCAATGTTACATGGGCACTCATGTAGAATAAGTGTATAATGGACTGTCAGTAGCCAAGCACTCAGTATCGCCCATGCCATTCCTTGGCAATACGACTAAACACTGGGGTAAAGCATACACGATAGGTTTAGACGACTATCACCTTCCCCACAAATACTGAGATCACTTTTTCCCCGGCGACAGACCGACATGGAAAACACACAGTCCCTATCAGGACGAAGCCAAATCACACCACACTCTAGCGACACATCCGCCGAATAGCCTTCGACCTCTCTAGAGACAACAGAACATATAGTTCGACTTAGATATGTAAAGATATACAGATATAAGACAGACTCGTCCTACTCAGACAAACAATACACATAAATTCAGGCCATAGATATTCTGAAGCAAGAACAATCTATTATTACCCAAACAACGAATAAATCGCAGTAAAATGGATTTATCCGCGGAGTTTGATCGAAAGAGCCGACACAACTTTCAAGGGAAGTAACTCAATAATGACTTTCCCTTAAGCACTAAAAAATTACCTATGTATAATATTGTAAGATATCAAAGACTGCACGTAACATTCATAAGACATCTCTTGGCAGAGTTTATATATTTATATGTTTGTGTGTTTCAAGGCTTATGTTATATTGTTAAAGGTTGTGTTGATTAATCCTCGCTTTACATACAGGATGTTTGTTTATGTTTAAACATTGATTTTGTAACAAAATTTTTGTTGAAAGTACCCTTCAATTATAAATCTATAGGTTTATTTTACTGACCGTTTAAATTTTTATTCCCGTGGATTGGATAGGGCTGGTAGAGGCCCAGTGCATTGCTTTGTCCAGGGCCTACAATGCTGTTTAAGCGGCCCTGCTTTTCCATGGTCAGCACTTGTTTCTTTCTCTGTAATGTAGCAGATATTTGATATTGTCGAAACATTTGACACCTTGTTGGTGATAATACATCACATTTGCTAGGCGCGGCACAGCTTTGCTGAGATTTCTTCTCTTCTTCTTTGATCCTTAGCCGCCGACCGTCAAAGCAGTCAGTGGCCATCACGCCTAGTGGCGTCTTGTAGGGCAACAACAAATTGATTCCACTTTGCTCGGTCGGTGGCCATCCTTCGTACAGTGCCCCAACTCTGGTTCATTCTTTGCATCTCAGCCTCCACAGTCCTCCGCTAGGTTGTTTTTGGTCGGCCTCTCTTTCGTTTTCCTTCAGGGGTCCAAAGCATAGCTGTTCTTGTGATGGCATCGGGGTCTCTTCTGAGGATATGACCAACCCAATTCCAGCGTCTGCCAGCTATGATGGTGTGCATGTCCTCTTGCTTGCTACGAGTAAGCAGATCTTGGTTAGTGATGGTATTCGGCCAAAAGATTCGGTGAATTTTTCTTAGGCATGTTGTGTGAAAAGAGGACAATTTCGACATTTCCTACTCTGTAACTCTCCAGCATTCCGCACCATAGAGGAGCACAGACGATTTGCTGAGATTAGCGCATGTAAACCCATATTGGTCTGCTTAGTTTTCGCGTAGAGTTGTGTGCTCAAGCAACAGATAACAAGATTACTCGTCTGCGAGACACCTTATAGACTGGCATAAGTGACATAATCGTTTCCTGTCCGACTATCACGAAGACATTACTTTATACGAAAGTAATAAGTTATTACATCTGACTCACATTGTCGTATGAGTTTACCGATGTGTTGGTGAGTCTGCCTGCCAGGCAATCGGATGTTTTATTACCATATATGGGAGAGGTGACCTCTGCATCACGCGCAAAATTATTCCATGTCGGAATATTTTGAAATTACCCCACCCAACAAGCATGTTTGAAATGATTGGAGTCCTGAGTAGCTTCATAAAAAATAGATGCGGGGTAGGACAGGCAATATAACCGGACCTTTTCGCAGTTTTAATTCACTGTGAGAAATCGCTTGCCAAGACGACACAACCAGACCTTGCCAGAAGTTAGAATTCAGAATTCCATTTATCAGGCCGGACATTTATTGGAGTATTTTGGAAGGACTTACACAGCCCAGGAAAAACCCTAGACTATCATTTTTAATATGGAACCGGAAACTGAGGAAACTGAAACACACGGAGTCAAAGAGGGAATCTATTATTAAAATAACGACCCTCCAAGTACACGTGTAAGATGCATCTACCAGTTCCTTTTTTCATCTGAGCAAAAAGCATGTGAGCCAAGATTGGCATAAGTTGTGCATTTTTAAATATGTTTTCATTACTAACATGTGAACTAATATGTTTATATTGCCATGTGAATATTAATATGTGAAATCGCTAGTGGATGTCCAAGTCATTTGAGGCTGGCAACCTCAGCATAAAGAATGATGATTTCATGAACCACCACTGCAAGGGCTGGTGACTGCTTTATCGCTTGTTTCTTAAAGAGAACTAAAAGCATAGGTAGTCCCAAATTCCATATGGAGCAGGGAGAGAAAGATGAAAGAAATGATGTACATTCTAAGTATAATATTTTCATTTTTAAACCAGTGTAAATGTCTATTTAAACATATTCACTTTAAAATTCTGCCATCAATGGTACCTATACCTTGTAGCGGTATGGCAGCTTGTGTACCCTGACAATCCCCAGAGCTATGCCAGTGGGAGTTTTACTCCTGGTAGGTTCAACCATGCTGGACTGGTCTGCGTGGGTAGGGGTCAGACAAAAGCTGGTACCCTGGTCCTCCAGGTTGGGGGTTTTAGCACAGGGCCGACACCCCTGTCTGTGTAAAAAAATCACACACGTTACGGAAACAGCAATAAATGGAAATACTTTGATGCGGGACGGACATCCGGAGTCTCAGGCTCGTATGACTGACAGTGGTGAAAGCCGAAAGGAAGCCACTGGCATGAAAACGGATGCCCAGACCGCAAAACACGAAACCAGAATTGGTTTTTGGAATGTCAGAACTATGAACGAGGCAGGAAAGCTGAGACAGATTACAGCAGAGATGAGGAATTACAAACTACATATCCTGGGAATAAGCGAGAGCAGATGGACAGGGATGGGGAGAATAAAAACAGCTACAGGGGAAACAGTACTTTATTCTGGTAGAGAGGACGGTCAGCACAACGAAGGTGTAGCCATTATCCTTAAGAAAGGAATGGAAAGGTCTCTACTGGAATGGAAACCCATTAACAACAGACTAATAAGAGCAAGACTAAGAGGGAGATTCACCAACACCACAATTATACAATGTTATGCACCAACAAATGACAGCGACGAAGAGATCAAGGACGAGTTCTATCAACAGGTACAAAAGGAAATGGAAACTGTACCCAGGTACGATCTTATTATAGTAATGGGAGACCTAAATGCGAAAGTTGGAACACACAATAATTATAACGAAAGAGTAATGGGGAAATGCGGCAGTGGAACAGTAAATGAGAATGGGGACAAATTAATAAGCTTCTGCAGTATTAACAACCTGGTCATCGGAGGAACACTTTTTCAACACAAAGAAGTGCACAAGTTAACACGGGAATCACCAAACGGACGAGACAAAAACCAGATAGATCACATAATGATCAATGGCAGATGGAGACATGCACTACAAGACGTGAAAGTAAGAAGAGGCGCAGATGTGGGAAGTGATCATCACCTAGTAGTAGCAAGACTGAAGGTGAAACTCAGAGCTGCTGGACCAGTTGCAGTCAAACAGAAAAGATACAACATCACGAAACTTAAGGACCCCCTCACCAGAAAAGCATTTGTGGTCGACGTAAAGAGACGATATCTGATTACCAAAAGCCAGGAAAGAACAGAGACCGACGATGTGGACCAGAAATTCAACACCATCTCAACAATATATAAAGAAAGCAGCAAGTCATGCTTGGGATTCCAGGAAAGAAAGAGCCAAGACTGGATAACACCAGAAACGCTAAACACCATAGCGAAGAGAAAGGAAATGAAAAGGAAGAAAACAGAAGCTAAGTCTCCCAGGTTAAAGGCAATATATAGTGAACAGTACAGTCAGCTGGACAAGGAAGTAAAACGTCACACCCGTGCTAACAAAAGGACATTTCTGGATGACCTTGCAAGACAGGCAGAAGAGGCAGCACTGAGAAATGAACAAAGCACAGTTTATAAAATAACTAAAGCTATCAGTGGAAAACGAGGTGCAAACAACATAACGTTAGTAAGAGACAAGCAAGGAAATCTCATCACCACAGCACAGGGGCAGGAAACAAGGTGGGCAGAGCACTTCAGAGAAACACTGAATAAGGAACCACCAGAGACTCAGCTGAATGTTCCTGAGGCTGAAAGTGACTTAGACGTAAATACAGACATTCCACGAAAAGAAGAAATTATCACAGCTATCAAAGGGCTAAAAAATGGAAAAGCGCCTGGTCACGACAATCTGAATGCTGAGCTATTCAAGACAGACCCTGAACTAGCAGCAGAACTATTAGAACCACTATTTGCACAAGTCTGGGAAACTGAGACAACACCAACAGAGTGGAGTAAAGGAACAATTGTCAAATTGCCCAAGAAGGGCGACCTTGCAGACTGCAACAACTGGAGAGGAATTACCCTCCTCTCAGTTCCCAGCAAAATACTAGGCAGGATAATCATCCAGAGAATTTCAAAAGCAGTTGACCATAAACTGAGGAAAGAACAAGCGGGCTTCAGAAAGAACAGAAGATGTGCAGATCATATATTTGCCCTCAGGAACATTATAGAGCAGTGCTCAGAATGGCAGAGACAGCTGTACATTAACTTTGTTGATTTTGAAAAGGCTTTCGACAGCATACACAGGGACAGCCTATGGAAAATTCTGAGGGCTTATGGAATCCCAGCCGCATTGTTTCCATTATAAAAAGCCTCTATTCTAACTTTACGTGCAGTGTTGGATCGAGTAATGTAACTTTCGAAGTGAAAACAGGAGTACGACAGGGATGCCCCTTATCAACAAAATTATTTTTGACAGTCATAGATTGGGTGATGCGCCAGACAACAGAGGGCAGTCCAAGAGGAATTAGATGGACAACGTTTTCTACACTGGAAGATTTGGAATATGCAGATGACATTGCACTGCTCGCGCATTCACACCAACACATTCAAGACAAAACTGATAGACTGAATAAGTATGGCCAGCAGGTTGGCCTGAACATCAATCTGAAGAAGACAGAGGTCATGACACTAAATGTGGGCAATCCTGAGCCAATAACAGTAAGGAACCAGAAGCTAGAACAGACAGACACATTTACTTACCTAGGAAGCATAGTAACACCTGACGGCGGAACAAGCAAGGACATTAACAACAGAATGAATAAAGCGAGAACAGCCTTTGCTATTCTCAACAACATTTGGAAGTCTTCCCAGTACAGCACAAACACCAAATTAAGACTGTATGAGAGCTGCGTACTTTCTGTGCTTCTCTATGGTGCGGAATGTTGGAGAGTAACAGAGAAGGAAATGTCGAAACTGTCCTCCTTCCACACAACCTGCCTAAGGAAAATTCTCCGAATCTTTTGGCCAAACACCATCAGCAACCAAGAACTACTTATTCGGAGTAACCAGGAGGACATGCACACCATCATAGCTGGCAGACGCTGGAGTTGGGTTGGCCATGTCCTCAGAAGGGACCCTGATACCATCGCAAGAACAGCTATGCTATGGACCCCCGAGGGAAAGCGAAAGAGAGGCCGACCAAAAACAACTTGGCGGAGAACTGTGGAAGCTGAGATGCAAAGAATGAACCACAGTTGGGGCACTGTACGAAGGATGGCCGCCGACCGAGCAAAGTGGAATCAATTTGTTGCTGCCCTACAAGACGCCACCAGGCGTGATGGCCGCTGACTGCTTTGACGGTTGGCGGTTATGGATCGAAGAAGAAGAAGAAGAAGAAGAAGAAGAGACTTTAAAATTAATGAAAGCTTCAAAATGTTCAACAAGTGTAGATATAAATGAAAACGTATTCAATTTATATTGTGAACACTTTTCAATCAGTGGAGATGTAAATGTAAACATATTCTATCTGTACTATTAAACTTTTCATTTAAATGTAAAATAAAGATAAAGCTATTCAATTTAAATGTAAAGAAATTTTTCTCTTGAGGGATTAAGTTTAATTCTCATCGAGGGTAAAGTCTGAGTAGATGAGATGGTGGAATAGGAGAAAGAGGACACATAAGTATGTGTCGGGAAATGCAATACTCAGGAGAGCGTTATGTTTCTATTCTTCTACCATAGTTGTTGTTGGTGGTACTAAGCGAGGGTACTATCTCTGGAACAGGAAGGGAACCGTGGCCTGAGCTTTAAGACGAGGGACCAACTTTGTAGACACTCCCTGACACTTCTGGAAACGCGCTACGCCCTACATCCTTGACTAGTGACGAGCGTTATCAGTAATCAGTCTACCGAAAACCAAAGCATCAGCGGGAGCAGAACCTACCAATGGCAGATAAGTTAAACGTTAAAGCTGCCACGTGAACTCCTTCATAAACGTTTATCCCATCACAACATTGATGATACCTTTCTTAAAAAAAACATTATTCATTCTTTTAAACCCTTGTTAAAGCTAAATGATTATTAAATTTGTTATTTGTAATTATAGAAATTTAACTTCGATTTAACCATTTTAAATGTACTGCATGTTTGTCTCAGTCAATTTACTAAATACACTCTAAACAGAGCTATACCATAATAAGAAGAATTCCACTGAGTAAATCAGGGTGGGGGGCTTGACGAGCTAAAATTAATAATTGCTTAATAATTCACAAAAGTTGTCGGCAGATCCTAGAGTTAACGTGCTCAGCCAATGCAGCATTGTTCTCGCTTTTCTGAATACCTTGTGAACACTACCTTGAAATAGAAGCGTCATTATCCTTCTATCTACAACTCTGCCCAGAGTAATCTTGTGCGAAGGTAGACACCTTTGAAGACCCATATTAGTTACTCTTGAGTTTTGGCCACTGTTGGACTACTACTGCAGAGCAGGGGAGGCAACCCGTGACAGGGGGTCGTAGGGAACTAATAACATGTGCAATAATATAGCAGATTGATAAATGTACAAAGCGTCACTGTTAAAACACATGAACTAGTAGGCCTCCGGTAAACGGCCACCGACGGAATGGCCACACCCTCCAAAGACAGCAAGAAAGAGACAAGAAGACTATTGAGACGGTCATGTCTATGTTTTTGCGGTCTCTGTGTCTTGACTCAGCTGTACGGTCAATGTTTTCTCCACGCCAGGTTGTCATTTTGTCCTGTGAAGGTCACGTGGATCTACAAAGAAAAAATAAAACTATTGCTGCCTCGGGCATCTCATAGGAGGCGACTAATATGGGTTTGTGAGTGGGGCTCACAACCTCATCATGCAGAACTAATTGCTTCACAAAACGCCGCTGCATGAGCAATATGAATATTTTGGAGCAAGCTTACTCCGAGGGAGCCCAGTTGATTCTATGCTCCGTGAGGAGTGAACAGAGAAATTAACTAATGTGGTAATTTTGTCGAGGTATTTCATCTTTTAATTCCTCTTTTTCTTTTTTGAAGGACAAGAATAAGCCCATAATTCTTTATCTGTAAAGAATTTGTATTTACTTTACGCATTTAGTTTTCCAGATTCTCGTCCACACGAGAATTTATTCACGTGAAAATGACAAATCTTTGCTACGTGGTGTTACATCTGATAAATGTGTCCTTCTTTGACTAAACAGCTGCTGGGAATCTTTTGGCTGCTAGAAGTGAATGAAAACTCTCAGCACATTTAACAATGACTAGCTTCAAGTTCCCGGCTGAAAGTGCACTCCGAAGGTCATTGAAATGTCAGTGGTCAGGAGCGCTAATTTGTCGTCTTCAATGTTCACGAGCCAGTACTGCCAAGCCGTTCGGTGTCAGAGGTTCGAATCTGTAAATTTTTATAATTCCTCTCTTATGGTCTAAGTGTAGTGTGCTCTGACTCTGTTTTACTTGCTCATGTAGATATTTTGGATGTTTATAGTTCCGCTATTGTACATCAGTTCTCAAAACACGTGACGCTTGGAGTTTGGTTCATAGGGACTTCAGTGCGTACTTTGTTTCATTTACGTCTTATCTTCATTTGCACCGTTCTTGTTACGTTTCTGTAGCCATCGACACTCAGTGCCACACAATTTTTATGTGGCTAACTCGTATAATCCGATAATCTGGGATGATGACATCATTCTTTCAAACTCTGTGGATTTACTCTGAAAGTCGAAGTAATTATTTGACATTGTTGTTCCCGCACTTAGCAAATTTTAGGACTTAGCATTGCGTTACAAAGGCAGTCGTGAAGCAAAAAAAAAAAAAAAGACATAATCTTGCAAATATCCCAAATGCTATGGCCTGACGACATAGCTACACACGTTTGACAGTACACAATAGCATGCTAGTCAAGTTTTGAACTTTGCTGCAGGCTCTTGAAGAAAGTATAATATACAAATCAACATAATTTTCCGTTAATCCCCAATAAGTTGTAAAACTCAAGAGGATTTGACATACAAGAAAAGCATTCGAATAAGGCTGTGTTAATTGTACACCAGGATATATGCGACCTGGATTACTTAAATATGCTGTCTTAAGCAACATTACCACAGTGGGCTGATCACCCGCTTGCCAGCCACTCTGATTACGGAAACAACAATTAATTTTGTTGTTGTACCAATAAACGCCACTAGGCGTAACGGAACAACAATTAGTTTCTTGTGGCCCTAAGACGCCACTAGGCGTACTGGCTACGGACTGCTTTGTCAGTCAGTGGCTAAGGACGGAAGAAGAAGAAGAAGCAACATTACAGGGAGACACGAGTGGAAATGTAAACTTTATACATTGGTCAGTTAAAAAAAATATTGAATTTGTTTTATTCTTGTAAGCACAATAAAATGTAAGATATGACGGAAAGGGGCTGGTGTTGGATAGGATACACACTGAGGGAATTCGCTCATAGCGTTACAAGTCAGCCCGTATTATGAAATTCGTAGGGAAATAGATATAGGAAGAGACGTAAAACATATAGATAAAGACCATTTAGTCAGACATAACATCGATGAAGAAGATATGGACAGGACTTAAGCGAAAGACACAGGACATGAAGGTCTGGCGTGAATTTGTTGAAGACTTCTACTTGACAGGGAGCTGTAGGTTAACAATAATAATAATGATACTCAAATACGGAAAATGACCAACGTTTAATTATAGTCCCCGGTCGTTGAGGCCTAGCCTATCACCGCTCTCAAACCACGTGAAGGAAATGTTGATACTTCTTCTTCTTCCTCGTTCGCCCTGAAAAGGACGTTGGTTGCGTTGTGTCTGTTTACACCGGAGCTGCGATATCTGCGCCTTACGGCCGACACATCCGACTTCAGCACGGCATTTTTTGGGACCGGATTTGCCTTCCATCTTCGATCCCTACTCTCTCAGCCAGACTGCAGTGATGCAGCCTGTTTCCAGGACCACCACGTGGAGGTGGAGTAGGGTCTTTGTCAGCTCTGGTTCGCTGACCCTGACGCAAGCAGTCAAGCTATGGGTCTCTGACTGCATTCTCTATTGCTGCATGTCCCAAATGTTGATACTGTGTTCAGCTGTTGTTAGCTTGCAAATGAAAGTAAAAAATCAATTATAAAACATAAAATTTGGCATTAAGAGCATACAGGGTCAGGTGTAACAAGAGTCTGTCAATACTACGCCTAGCCAGGACGACATCAAGTGTTAATTACCAGACTGAGGACTGGCCACTGAAGACTCAAATACCACGTGTTCAAGAAATTAAAAAATCGGACAAACACGTGTCCATGTGGGAAAAGCAAGCCAATAGAAGAGCTTGTCCTCCAAGGATGTCAGCTTCACGAGAAGGAACATACTCACAGCATAGCCCTCACCACTTCTTTCGGGAAGACACTATATGGCAGCGGTTTTCAACCTGTGCGCCGCGGCGACCAGGGGCGCCATGACTGACGATCAGAGGCGCCGTGGATTTTTTTCGTATTTAGCTGTAATTTTTTTTTTAATGTAAAACTTTTGCCTCGTTTTGGCGAGGCGCGTCCCGTTCAACCTAGTCGGTTATATTAGGGCGCATGTCCAATATTTAGCTGTAAAGAAATCACAGAGCTGTGGAAAATTTCATTTTGGTGTTTGTCAACCTGCGTGACCCCGGAGAAATTTCACTTTTGATGTTGGCCAGCCTTTGAAGTCCCGCTCCCCCGACCCGCCTACCAACTTTCCGCGCATTCTCCTCGCGCGACCACAGTAGGTAACACGTTGATTTTCTGTTTTCAAACGTTTTTGATAGTGTTGTGAGTTTGATATAAACTATGGAAAGATTTCTTTTAATTTGGCAAGTGTTAGTAAAAAGCGAGAACTTGTTGAGGATGACAAGGAAAGTGGTAATGAGGAAAGGAAACGTAAGTATAGAAAATACGACAAATGTTACTTAGATTTTGGTTTCACGTGCACTCTTGTGAACAATAAAGAGCGTCCACAGTGTGTTTTGTGTTTCAAAGCACTCTCTGTCGAATGTATGCTGCCTAGCAAATTGAAGCGCCCTTTAGAAAATGTTCATAAGAATGACGTGGGCAAACCAAGAAAATATTTCTCTAGAAAGCTGAGTCAAATGAAAGAATAAAAATCAGACAATGAAATAGATTTTAGTGCAGATATTGTTTCTATTATTCAAGGACACTTATCTCAACTCAGTGTTCATTTTGAAAAATACTTTCCAGAAAACTGTGACAGGTTTCAGTGGGTTCAAAATCCCTTCAGTCAGTGGTGATGCTCCTTCGGACTTCAGTACTGCAGACGAGGAAGAACTGATAGAATTTTCATCAGACTCTTCACTACAAGCAAAGTTTCCATCCATGGCATTGCCAAAATTTTGGTATTCAGTAAAACAGGAGTTCCCAAGCTTGAGCAAGACAGCACTGAAGATATTAATTCCTTTTGCAACCTCCTATCTCTGCGAGGCTGGGTTTTCAGCAGTGGCTGTCATAAAAACCAAGTTCAGATCAAGACTTGATGTGGAGAAGGAAATGAGGGTAGCTGTATCTCAATTGGTGCCAAGATTTGACAAGCTGTGTAACAACAAGCAAGCTCAAGTTTCACACTGAGGTGACTGGTGCTTTATTCATAATATTTTTTTTTAGTTTTACTGTACAAGTTTTTTGTTATG
Source organism: Oreohelix idahoensis (assembly GCA_024509875.1). NCBI lineage: Eukaryota > Metazoa > Mollusca > Gastropoda > Stylommatophora > Oreohelicidae > Oreohelix > Oreohelix idahoensis. The sequence continues at coordinate 137,516 of JAMPIV010011546.1, forward strand.
GAGATTGAATCATGAGTGCAGTATATCAGTGTATGATTTTCAGACAAAAATAAATAAAAATGTTAAAAAGAAACTACTTTATCCGTGCTGTTTTCTTTTTTATAGTAAGGGTTTTCAAAGTGCACTTTGTGTATATTTTTTCTTGTACGTGTAATTTTTTCACAGATTGTCCAGTCGCATTTTAAAAAAAAAATTACATTTAAAAATTACTTAGTTTAAAAAAGCCTTTCCAAAGCTCTCCTGCTCACAAAAAGCTAGGCTAAATGTGGAAACATCGCTAGAGTTTTTACCAGTTATCCCACAGGGGAGCTGCAGAAAGAATGTAGTTGGTCAGGGGAGCCATGGACTCAAAAAGGCTGAAAACCGCTGCTATATGGCGAAGAGGGAAGCCTGAGACAGACCGCTAACTTTATGAGAGAAATAGATGTGGTTATATGACAGCGACGAGCGAAGCTTGAGACAGACCGCTAACTATATGAGAAACATTGATGTGTTACATGAGACAGGCGAGAGAAGCATGATGCGGTCCACCAACCTAACAAGAAAAATAGATGTGGTTATATGAGAGTAATGAGAGAAGCCTGAGACAGACCGCCAAATTTATGAGAGAAATAGACGTGGTTATATGAGAGCGAAGAAATAAAAGTCATTCATCAAGGGGTGGATCTTGGCTTGCGTCGATGACATTATTTTTAAAAAATGTGACTAAAGCAACAAAACAAAAATTAGAAACAAATATACACCATTAGTTGGCTTTGACGTGCCGAGAGCTCTACAGCGGCTCAGACCACGGGGTAATTGAAAATAGTGGATGCGTTTTTGTAGGATAAAGAGAATTGCCAACGTTACAACCACAAAGCCTTCGCCAGGGGCAAACGACAAAATAAATACAAAAAGAGAAAGAAATAGCGCGAGAACTAAGAAAAATACATTAAACAAAAATAAGAAAGATACAAACCCATGAAACTTTGGGTGGTGGTGGTGGTGGTGGTTGGGGGGGGGGGGGGAGACAATAAGTATATAAAGGGAAAAGCCTTATAAATACACAAAGGAGGATGAACTGCCACTTTACTTAAGAAACAACCCGCAGTAAATGATGATGATGAATATTCCTTTCCCGCTATTTGATAATCATAGTTCCACCATTGCATTAGGGCAACATCCAGAGAAAGTCTGCATAAAACAACTTGATGTCAACTTGCACTCTTGGCATATGTAGCACTTCGTTTTATATGTTGAGGTTGTTAACCCCTCGCGCTACCTCGCCTCTTACGACATGCTAGATGGGATGAATGGTTCTGTTCTTTCAAGGGTTACCGCAGAAAAAAAACTCGTGTTCGAACATAGAGGTGTTTTACAGATGATGATGATGATGGAACTGATGATGATGAATCTATTGATGATAATCGTGAAAACTGACGACATGGAAACGCAAACCCGCGCAGCTAAGATATCAATGGGTAACCTCTCCGTAACCTCACAAAAGATAAGCTGGCAAACCCCTTATCAAATTATGAAAGCAGACATCCGCACGAGTACACCTCTGCGCCAGGTTCCTCTAATTGCGGACCCGCTCTTATCACAACGATGATAAGTGTTTACCTTCTCAGCTATCCGTGATAAGGAGTTTCCTTGCTCGCGCCTGACAGACGGATAACCATTGTAAGCCAATCAGATTTCTTGTTCGCATAATCTAGATCGATTCCGTATTCGGATCAAAAGTACACCCAGTCTTGCCTAAGAAGAAAATCTTCATCTTTATTAATATTTGATGTTAACATTTGGAAGATAACTCCAGCCAATCAGCGTTAACAGATTAAACTGAGTACTTTGGCAAATTTAAATCTCTCTCTCTCTCTCTCTCTCTCTCTCTCTCTCTTAGATGAGGAGACACGAAAAATGTTCTATACATCCCAGATACAAACACATCTAGACTATTGTTCCACAATTTGGGATGGCTGCACCATGTCCAACACTAAAAGACTCTTTTCATTACAAAAACGTGCAGTGCGCCTAATTTCAGACAAAAACCTCACACAGTGTGTAGACGCATATACATATCTTAACATATTACCACTAAGAAAGCGCCTTCTCTTCAACAAAGCCAAATTTATTCACAAAATCTTGTCACAGAATGCTCCAACGTATCTGTGGCCTATTTTCAAATACAGCGGAAGACGCAGTCAACGCTTAAATAAATTACACATGCCCAAGCCTAGGCTCGACTTATTCAAGAAAAGTTTAGCTTTTTCTGCTGCTCATCTGTGGAATACTCTTCCACACGACTTAAAAAAATACTCTTAGTCCATATTCATTCAATCACAGACTTTTCAAATACATCATGAGTGCAGATTATATGCCACCCTAATTTCGTTATGTTCTTAAATAATTACGCTGTCACCTCAGGGGCGCATTCCCATAGTCAGTTATGACTGAAGGGGCTATTATTATTATTATTATTATTATTATTACATAACATCATATGTAGGTTTTAAAGTTAATTTTGTCCTGTTTAGTATAAATTATGATACGCATCTGTAAATTTGTGTAACTGTTATTGTACTGTTACAATGTTGGGATTTTATTTTATTGTACTTTCTTGTTATTTTATTATTTAAGTAACATTTAGGATACGTGTGAGAATAAATAGATTAACTATGGAAGAAGAGAGAAAGGAAGGGCAGAATGTTAGACGGGCCTGCGTGACCAATTCTAAACCCTTTGAAAATAAAGTTCGTTCGTTCGTTCGTTCTATCTATCTATCTATCTATCTATCTATCTATCTATCTATCTATCTATCTATCTATCTATCTATCTATCTATCTATCTATCTATCTATCTATCTATCTATCTATCTATCTATCTATCTATCTAATTATCTACCTATCTATCTATCTATCTATCTATCTATCTATCTATCTATCTATCTATCTATCTATCTATCTATCTATCTATCTATCTATCTATCTATCTATCTATCTATCTATCTATCTATCTATCTATCTATCTATCTATCTATCTATCTATCTCTGATAATGTTTGTACTTTTCAACATATGTTATGTCATGCTTATAAGTAATTAATGTTAATATGAGTGTGCTATATTATTATTTTACTTTACAACGTTGAATTCCTTGAATTTGATATGTAAAATGCATATGAGAATAAATGAATTCAGTATGAAAGGTGAGAGAAAGGAAGGGCAGAATGTCAGACGGGCCTGCGTGCCCAATTCTCAACCCTTTGAAAATAAAGTTCGTTCGTTCGTTCGTTCGTTCGTTCTCTCTCTCTCCTTCTCTCTCTCCACACATACACTCTCTCTATTTCACTCTCTACATTTGTGTGTGTGCTCTTGTCATTCGCTGTCATACACTCATGAGTACCTGCTTGGTCTAATTATCATCACCCCCCATTAGACTTCAACGCCGCAATGACCACATACGTTCAGCCTGTCCCGTGCCACCCACTCAAGATCTTCTTTATCGCTTTCATTTCTGTCTCCAGTACTCTTCCCCGTGTGTTTTTGTTTTGCCGCCTTTTCTTACCATGGGGATTTCTGAACAAGGATTGCCTTGCAACGCTACCAATAGATTTCCTCATGCGTGGCCTATTTATAGCCAGCGTCTTTCGCTGATCTCCTCTTGCAGATTGTCTGGCTCTTGTCATCAATTCTATATTTCCAATCTTGTCTAATTTTCTTCTCTTTGTCGCATTGTAAAAATCAGAAGTCATCTCATTTCTCAGTCGCATCAGATGGCCAGACGTATATAGCATTTACAAATCTATGGTACAGACCTAGGCAATAACCAATACAGCGAAGGATTACAGGGAGAAAGTGGAGATTTATAGGATACCCCATGAGGAGACAACCAAACAGTATAAACACAAATACCTTTGACCTGGGAAAGATTTGGTTTGGTTTTAAGGACCTTCTTCATTGCACACTGACAACTCCATCAGTGCTCCGATCTCCTCCCTTAGACCACACAAGGAGGATCTCAGCACAGTGCACGAACTCCGTAGCACCGGCGAGGATCCCAATGTGTGTATACAGGAATTAGGTAAAGGATCCCGTTACACGACCATTGGGGCATATTGGGAATACGATGTAGGCTCGTATTTTCTTGACCATCTGGCACACTAGGGGTGATGTGGTCAGCATCACGCCGGCCGCCTTAACCTTCCCATAGTTGTTCTGGTACCCAATTCATGAGGCTGGGTCGACCCGGAGCCATGGACCACCAAGCTAGGAAGCCAGTGCACTAACCACTGTGCTACCGCGGCTCCCCGTATACAGGAATGACACATTCTTCAATATTTGGGGGTGGGTAGGTTTTCCTATTTGTTTATTTTTATTTTGCCATGGCAGCGGCTTTACGACTTCCAACTGCCGAGGGATTTTTAACGTGCGCAACTTCCACACGGGATCTCCTATTTTCTCGCCCTTATCCGAGAACGTTAGGCATCCTATCTCACTACCCATAATTCCATGGAGAGTATGACATCATTATGACCCACTGGTTCTGAAAAAAATGTCCATCAAATATATTCCATGTGCTGAGAACCGAACCCGGTACTTTTAGAATTAGAGGCGGACACCATACCTTTTAGCCACTCCGACAGGGAAAGAGAAAAGTGAAAAGATAAGGAAGAACTTGGAAAATAACGGTGGAAAAAGTAGCCCACAAAGCGGGGAGCACGAGGGCTGAGATGAAACATACGCCCAAAGTAGAAATCGCTGGGAAGCAACAGTTAAATCCCAATATTCCTTAGGAAACAAAGAGGATTGAACAAGACAAAAGAAAAAAAAAAGTTTCTTCTTATCTGTGAATATTTTTCAATTCAAATAACACAAAAATAAAGTACTGAAGTGGTTACAGCGCCAAATTTTCAACATGGGGGAATTTGATTCTCTCCTTCGTGTGCTTTTTTATTCTCCCTCTGCCTCTTGTCGTGTATGATTTTCAGATAGGTAATAGATGTTTATAGCCCTGTCTGAGCAGAGGTGATAGTGATGACAATGTGAAAGTAAGGGGTAAGTGTTGCTGTCATTGTCGACGGAGTCATATGTCAAGTTATTTGCTTATGTTTTTTCACCCTAGTCAAAGGTGAATAATTGTGTCTTTACCTTGCGATGTCAGGTTGATTAGGGGTTGTCTTCCCTGTTCGTTCATCCTTTGGGGTTTGACCTGTATGAAGATAGGGTCAAAGGTAAACAGTTCGGGCGTGTGCCCATGCGCAGGTTTTTTAAGCGCCAAGTGAATACTTCCGTCAGGCCGGGAGGTAAGCTGGCTTCTGTGGGACATGAGGTCCATTGTGTTTTCGGGGAAAACCTTCGAAGTGACTGCGTTGGCAGGTCTCCCCAGTGAATTTCTGTGCGTCGGAATGACGACAGAGTTCCTTATTGAGTTCTGAGGATTCGGTTCCAGGTAATACCGACTTTTTCCATTATTACGCTTTCGGTGGCAGAACATGTTAGAAGATTACCTAGTCTGTGAACTACAGCTCACCGGTCCTACATTTCAGAACTTATACTTTTGCGCTCAAGGTAGCCATCCAAGACTATTAGTCTTTATATTATCCAGAAGTCCAGTGACTAAGTTATATTGTGAGAACCGCAGATTGGCGGTATTTATATCTACATAAGCATTACTGCAGGGTTGATGTTAACCTGCTTAGAAGAAGTACACAGATGATGTCATAACGGGGCCTTTGTTAAGGCTAATATATTACAGCCTGATAATGTGTAATTGGCGGGGAATGCCAAGTTGTACCTGTATGTCAAAGTGATTAAGGTATCTGACGCGTTTAGTCAGAGATACCAAAGCGGCATTATGAACTGTCATCGAAGAACATTATTATTGACCATATACGAATATTGGAATGTTTACCAGCCTTTTTGAATGCCTGATGTATACCTAACTATTTCCGGTCAGCATGACCTTGTTTACACTGACTGTTCCTGTTGATGCTATGTGTGTTATCGTCAATAAATGTTTTGAAACGTGCCAGCAGTGTTCAAGTATCCTTGACTACTGCATGTGAGTGTATGGGTTGCATTACACCACAGATACGAGCCTAAACACATTCGCGCCTTCATTCGCACCCACACTCAGTTCATCATACGCCAGCACTACACACCTAACAACATGTATACTGTCTTGGGCCAGTGATCACCTCAACAAGAGAAAAAGACAGTTACATTTCTGGTAGGCCAGCTGATGGGGCTATTTTCATGAGAAGAACAAGTGCACATTACATTTTTGATCTGTGGCTCTAGGCTACACACTGGACAGAGCGAGAAATTAACATTTCCTGTGGGCTTTGTACTACGTTGAAATAATCAAGGTGGACAGCTGAAACACACATCTGTACATTTCTACACTTCCAAGTTTTGGCTACACAGGACAGAATAGACAGTGTTAGCATTTATGTTATAATGCTACATAAACTACAACAGGACAAGTACTGAAGTTTAGCATCGAGGCGTTTGCTACGTGGACCACAGCTGCATACAAGTCGAGTCCCTTTTTGTGAACGGTACCGCTGGTCGTTCACACGTCTCAGTCAACAGCAGACTTTTTTACGTCCGAGCATTCAAATCCCATGGTTCGAGGTCAAGTGTTTGTAAACAGTACGAATAAATTGTCAACATTCGATGTGCAAGACTCAAGTTCGAGAAGGTCATAGTAACTTTATGTTCGTGAAGACCACTTCATGCTACAGTGGATCTGACATTCAGTGCGCGCTTGACATTTTGTTTCTGTGTTCGCTAGGAGCAAGAGAATCGACACTATCACTTGTGATTGAACTTGTTTTGCAACACATTGCATTGATAATATTTATGTTCCTTGTACTATTGCTGTGTATTTTTCTTGTGTTCTTTTGCGGGTTTAAGGTTGGGCGGTGACTATTATAAGATATACCACGTGATAGAGGTCTTATAATAGCGTTCTGTAGGAGCAATTTTCTTAATTGAAAATTTGCTAGCGACAATTTGTGGCTATTTGTGTTAGCTGTGCCGAAACTGTACTTATCGTTGTTTTTGTAATATTTTTTCTGTTTTTCAGTTTTGATTTCATTTGTTGGTATCTGTAGGTCTCTCTTTTCTTTCGTTTATTTCTTTACACCTTTTTGTTTATAACAGTGTTGCCATTTGTCTTGTTTACTTTTCGCGGTCATCATTACAAATTTGTGTAACATTTTCTTTACTTTTTGCTGTATTGTTTATTTGACTTCCGCGAACGTTTTCGGTCATTGTTTTGTATCTTTGTCTTTGTATTTATGATTGTACTACATTATTGTCATAAACAGTCTACATACATATACTTGGTCATGTATTAGTATTATTATTAATATGGTACACTCTTCATATAGAGATTGTTGATGGAGTATTACTATATAAGATATTTATACAAGTTCTTTGTTAAAAGACTTGTTGTCCAAAGATTGAGACAAGGTGGAATACATATGAAAGTTCTTTATAAAAAAGTCTTGTGTCCACAGTGAGTGGGATATAAAAGTGTTATTTTCCACAGGTACTTAAGTGATTATTTGTTATTTTATAAACAAGATAACCATACAAGGTCTTTGACTAAGACTAAGAGAGTGAAATAAAGTCTATAGTACAGACTTGTCTCCCATTGAAGTGGGATAAGGTAATTTGTTGAATTTTTCAGGTTTCTGATCTCATTAGACAGAATGTCTACATTGGATTTCTTCATCCAGCAAGGGTTAACCCTTGGTAAATCTGGTAAAGAATTGGAAGAATATTCAACTGCTCAATTCGCCATGGCATTAAAGTCAGAAGAAAAGAAACAAAAGAGGAAATTAAATTGAAAGCAAAAGCTGAATGTAAAGTCTTGTTCTTTCCACTCTGTAAAGTTGCTTTCACACACACACTGTAAAGTATCAGTCTGTCTGCTCTGTAAGGAAGAGTGGTGTGTTGTTGAGATCAGGCATGCTCCAGTCTACCCAGCTGTAAATGGGTAACTCACCCTAGTCCTGAGTTAGGGAAGGCAAAGGCTCCAGGGGAAGCAGGCCCTAAACTTGGTCACTTCAGCCGACGCAGGATGGTGTATGTATGAAGTAGAAGTGTAGAGTGTGATTACCGCGAATGGTGTACTGTTCGTGTGCTGACCAATATAACCACTCACACTTGTGTCTACAAGGCACCAATGCAGACTGCTGGAATCTTAGTTTACTCAATTTATTCAGACGTACACACTGGGACATACGAGTACATCATGGTTCGTTGACATATCAATTTGTAGGTATACATAGCAGATCTGAAGTCATGGCACATTCAGAAATAATGGGCAGTACATCAAAAGTTCAATGTCATGATACATTATGGCCACATCCCCCTATCTGACTAAACGCGTCAGTGAAGGGCGGATCGATAAATAACCAAAGTTACTTGACGTCCATAGTTTGTAGTATAGATTATGAAACCACGAAAAGGGGGTTTCTAGCAAGATTGAGATCTCCCTGTCACTGTCCGATAATAAGATAAATAATCTGTTCTCTTGGCAGTGATCAAAACATATGATGACTGAAATCCAACATGGCTGCCTCCCTGAGTTGTCGTTCACTCATTCATAGGAAGGAGAATATAAGCCAGAGTTAATTTATAATGGGTATATAAAGGATTTCATAAATGTTTCCATACAGCTCTACGGTGATCAGTTAATTCCACGTAGCCATAACCGCTGCAGGAAAATCTGTCATCTTCGTCGATACCAAACACGACACTAGCATAACGAAGCACCAAAAGTCAAGCTAGGCCTAACCGACGAGAGATCATCAAAAATAGGAGCTGGGTTTACCTGGAGTCCGAATCATCTATATACTGACATAAGGAGAGTCTCTAACACAAACTATCGTAGAGACACCATCTCCTTCAGAAGAAAAAACCACGTCGTAAGACATTTTTTTCTGACGAAAGGACCAGCTCTTGAAAAACGTACCCCGCCATTTGTAAGCAGTACATCGGAACTCATCACGACTTGTCAAGACAACTCATACTTCCGCTAGCAAGAATCTAGTCCCTCCTACCCATCCAAAATATACAATATAGGACTGATTCTACTTGTACTAATAATATGTAATACATATGAATTCAGGCCATAAACACAATAAGCAAATTAATATATTTTCTGGCCCTAAAAAATAAGTACAAACGCAAGCGCAATATCCTTGCGCTGGATCAATATCCAGAACGATTACTCCTATAATCAAAAGTGTGAATCAAACATGGATTATCTCGCTTTTACCATAAACAGCATTTTCATACACAAATAAATGAATGTCTATATTTTTCCCATATTAAATAGCCATATCGATTTTTGTAAAATGTGCGTCAAAATATGCACGCAACACTGAACTAAAGAAGCTAGAAGCTGAGAATAGAAGATTAGAACTTGAAGAAAAAGGTATCAAAGAGAGGCTGAGGAGAGAAAAGCTCAAGCTGCTGCTGAGGAGAGAAAAGCTACTGCTGAGGAGAGAAAAGCTCAAGCTGCTGCTGAGGAGAGAAAAGCTCAAGCTGCTGCTAAGGAGAGAAAAGCTCAAGCTGATGAAAGAAAATTCCAGATGGAAATGGAGGAAAAAAAACTTCAAGCTGCTGCGGAGGCTGAAAATAGAAAAATGGAACATGAGGAAAGAAAACAGAAAATGGAACTTGAGGAAAGACTCACAACTTTGGAGTTAGAGAAATTGAAAGTGGCGAGTACGGGTGCTCAGCAAACAACTTCGAGTACGACAAAGGAGTTTGTTAGTAGGATTAAATTACCTCATTTCAATCCTTTAAAGGATGACGTAGCGGATTATCTAGATAGATTCCAATTTTTATGCGATGCGCATAAGGTAAAAAAAGAAAAATATGTCGAACAACTGATGGAATTTTTTACAGGTGACACAGTGACTACTCTTATGACAATAGACGAACATGGCAGGACTAATTATGATGTTGTCAGAGCAGCATTGCTAAAAAAATATCAACTAAAAGAAGAAGATTATCGTCTTCGTTTTAGGACAATGTTGCCAGAAAATGGAGTAGATTTCTCTGAGTTTGTTACAAAAATACGTCGTACATTTACACGATGGGTTGAGTTGTCTCAGACTGAGAAAACATATGAAGGCCTAATGGACTTATTACTTCGAGATAAGGTTTTGTCATCTGTTAATGATTCTTTCCTTGCATTTCTTCATGAGCGTAAACCCAAAAACTTAAAAGACATGGAGGAATACTGTTGCCAGTACGCCACCGCGCATCCCCATGCTACAGTTAGCAATTCTAAAGTGAAAGAAGGGTTGTCAGTTGCTTCGGCAGCACCATATGGCCCTAATTTCAATAAAAAATTTCAGGATGCTCAACAAAACTGGAATAGGAGAAGTAATCAGAATTACACTCAGAATCCGAGTAATCCAACATATAATGGTTCTTCTTCTAAGAACTGGAGACGAGATGGTAGTTCTCGTAATTTTGGTGGTAATAATCTTAGACACTTTCGCAAAGGTTATCACAATAATAACTATCTGAGCTCTCGAGATAATCATCCTCGACGTCAAGAATATGACGATGGTGAATTTAGAAACCGGGATTCAAACCGAAAGGATAACTACAATAGGCAATATGATACCAATTACAGGGGAAATGATAATCGCGGCAGACCTAGACATAACAAAAGAAGACCTTTCCAACAGGCAAACTCTGCACAACAAGAGTTTGATGGAGCCTGTAATCAAGTAAATGATAGTGGTAACTCTAAGGCTATCACTGGTTGTGCTTTCGATTTTGGGAGAGCAACTGAATGCCCCCAATGCTCAACATTGTTCGATCCATCGTCTGTATCTACTTTAATTTGTGGTCACCCTCTTCCTGCTCTACCTGCTACAGTCGCGCATGATGGGAGAGGATCTCTCATCTTGCATAAAGGTCTAATTAATGATAGTATAGTCGCAGTGCTCTTCGATTCGGGATGTACTACCGTCGGGGTTAGGCAGTCTGTCGTGAGAAATTCTAATCGACATATATAAATTCGAAAGTAAATGTAAAGCCTAACGAATTAATTCAATAAAAGGAAAGAAGAATGGTAAAAGAACAGTGCGGTCACAATAGCGTACGCCTGTGTTATAGAACGTCATACTAGCTAAACAAGAAAACCTATTTTTATGCTTCGTCTGCATAATTGTAACGCTTTCACGTTTGTTAGTAAAGCCTACTGCATAAAATACACGCGTTTCTAAAAATAAAACTGGTACTGCATTGCTTATACGACCTTGATAGAGACACTGCGTAATGACCTAGATTAATATTACATTAATGTCATTTTATGCACCACGTAAACGAAAAGACAGACGGGCTTAGAAGAGAGCGAGAGAGAGAGATGTACGGAGGAACGCATGAAATACTACCACGTCGTCTCGCGATTGAAAATTAATGCCACCCCACGCGAAAGGCATGCAGGCTTGATTTTTTTTTCAAATAAACAGTGACAAAAAACACTACCAATACGAAGTAAGGTTTTAAAAAAATTATAGCCAAAATATTATAGTGGTGTTGTCTGACAACACAGGATCATATTTGCTCATAATGGCGTGTTTGGACACTGCTTTAGGGGAAATGAGGCCACCACGTTAGATACGATTTGATTGGCTAGAATAATTTGTAAGGCGAAACATGATTAGTCGACTGCAAATACTATTTTTGGTTGTTGATGGAAACGGTAGGAAGGGTACATTTTTTCAAATGCTTTTGTAAACATGGTCTCATTGGCTAGACCATTTGATATAGTCAATTAGGAGCGTCTGTTCAGTGCCACTTTTTGAAAATAAACTTTGTAGAAGCAAGAGCGTTGAGAACCAGCTCATATTTTTCTAATAAAAGCCTGGGACAGAGGCAGATTGGAATTGTGCCATAACTCATCGCCAGTCAACGTACTTGTTTAATATTTCCTTGAATTGTGGTAAGCTAGACATATTTGATATCTTTTAGATGAAAATTGAATGTGAATTGATAATTTATGTCTGTCTGTGTGTGGTTTAGTAGCAACCATGAGGCAAAGCCTAGATATTGCTCCACCATGAACCAAACTTGTCGGAGAGGAGTATAACTGCATAGGCATATATGGGATTGCCAAATAGTACTCTTGACACCTATCTTATTGTATAGAAGGAATTAATGCTGGAATTGCAGAGGCGTTGTAACCATTAGGGAGAGGAATACTGGTGTATATTGTTACATGAGAAGCTAACAGTTGGCCTACCGCGCTGAACTCTGTGTTTGTTATGTATTGTGCTTCAGTGTGGAAATAGATTATAAATTAGTTCTGAAGTAGGAGGTACAACCTTCTTATTTCAGGGACCGTGGTACTGAAGTATTATAGCAGCACCTGGTCTGAGTTTGGCTGAATCCAGAGGCTGGTAGCATACTCCTTGTTCAAGATATCGACCAGTGTTGTTTCTCAAGAAAACTGTGAAGCAAGCGAGCAGAGGAGACAGTTTTCCTGCCGCCGACACAGAAGTTAAGATTTCGTTGGCCAGAGCAGCTCAATCTTGTGTATACCCCCCTCTAAAATTGACTGTACATTAAATCAAGAGGGACAGTTATTTGTTTCCAATAAAAGAAACTGTGAACCTTTCCAATATTATTTCCACCAGTAACAAACACATGAAGTCATGATGACAAACAACAACCTAGCTTGAAAAGCCAGTATTACCTCATAGTACTACATCACTACTTACACACATATTGTAATAATAATATATGTCAGTACAAAGATCCTATCTATAAATTGTGTACATACAACTTGTGATTACATTTGATTGTGATTCCTGATTCACTTTGTAGTTGAATCAGGATATCTATTATTGAAAGGAATTAATACATATTTTTAAAGTTAACACTTGACTTATTAAGATAGTCGTATAGAGTGTTCTATGTATGTGAGTGTCACAGTGTTGTAAATTATTGTGAATTAAATTAAATTGTTTATCTGTCTGTTGGTTGTTGTGAACATACACTTCATCACTATCATAACCCTAGTCATTCAACGTAGTCATCACAATATTCCAGAATAAGTCTGACTGAGGACTACATGTGGTAGCAAAGTAAGGTCATCTGTAACACACCACACTTATTAGATACAGATACCTTCACAGCTGATCTCAGTCAGTACACTAAGTCCCCTATAAATATTTATATCATCCCACTTTACCACACAGTCTCTGATAGATCCTTGCTGTGCCACTGGAAAAGCGATCAAATGTGTTACATTTGGTGGTATTATGGAAAGTTATCCTACTGCTATTATTAGGATTGACACTCCCTTCTTTACAGGAGATGTCCACGCGTGTCTTCTTCCTAATCCTATTGCGGATCTTATAATCGGTCGTATTCATGGGGTTAAGGAATGCACCCCGCAACAAATTTCTATTTGGGAAGAACAAAACATTCAAACGGTCAATGCAGTGGTGACAAGAGCCCAAGCTCTTAATCCCCCAACTTCATTTGATGATAGTAATGGAGTTGATAGCCAAGACGAGCACTTGGTGATTTCCCATGACTCGTTTGTTAAACGTCAAGAAGAGGATCCTTCTTTGAAGAAATTCTTCCTTCTCGCAAAGAAAGGGAATCCTAATCAGAATACGAATCATAGATCGTATATCACTATGAGGAATGGTATATTGGTACGAATGGTACAACACTCGGACAAGTCTATGCACTCGCAAATTCTTGTACCTAAGTGTATGAGAGCCTTAAGTCTTCAACATGCACACGATTCTCAGTGTGCTGGACACATGGGTTTTTCCAGAACTAAAACTAGAGTCCTTGCGTCTTCCTTTTGGCCATTTGTTAATAAAGACATACGAATTTATTGCCGGTCTTGTAAAATTTGTCAAGAGGTCCAAGACATGCTGCACCTATTCAGGCTGCAGATATTCTGATTCGGCCGTTTCAGAAAATGGCTATAGACATTATTGGCCCGTTAAAGATTAAGTCAGCCAGATGACACCAATTTATCCTCACTTGCGTTGACATGTGCACGCGTTGGCCAGAGACTATTCCTCTGAAGAGCATATCAACTGTCGATATCGCTGATGCTCTTTGGCTCATATTTTCTCGTCTTGGATTCCCCGGAGAAATACTGTCGGACCACGGCACTCAGTTAATTTCGGACATTATGTCTCAGGTAATGGCTACGCTAGACATTAAAAGGTCTCTCAGTAGTATTTATCATCCAATGTCCAATGGATTGGTTGAACGTCTTAATAGGACACTAAAGAACTTACTTGGCAAGATAACGGAGGATCATCCTGATGATTGGGACAGGGTCCTACCTGCAGCTCTCTTTGCCTATAGAGAGGTTCCCAACGAGCATACAGGGTTTTCGCCTTTCAAACTTGTCTTTGGCGCGCAACCGCGGGGTCCGATGTCCTTGTTACACGATTTGATAACTTCCGATAATATTGACGATGATACACAATCATCATATGAATATGTCATTGCTCTTAGGGAAAAAATTATCGAATCGTGCAGATTAGCAACTTCATCTTCCGAATTTGCGAAAGAAAAGGCTAGGCGATTTGCTAACAAGAAAAGACGCCTACGTCAACTTTGTCCTGGAGACAAAGCGTTTGTCTTACTTCCCCCAAGAGAGAACAGACTTCTCATTTCATGGAAAGGTCCATACACTATAGTCTCGAAAATTTCAGATGTCGACTATATTGTCGATGTGGATGGAAAGCATAAAACCATTCATATAAATATGCTAACAGAGTTTATTGAACGTCCAGACTATTTGCAGCCTATTTTCCAGGCGACGGACAACTCTCCAGTCCAACATGGTCACATCTCATCCCTGTCCGTTATACAGGATGAGGAAACTATTTTTTCTGACGTTAACTTACCTCTTTCTGCGATTCCACTTACTTCTACGGAATCATGGAAAAACGTTACCGTCTCTTCGAATTTGTCTCTTGAGGAACAGCGTCAAGTATCTTCTACGCTACAATCATTTCAGGATGTCCTTACCGACATTCCTGGACACACACGTGTCATTGAACATGACATCATACTTACTGATCGTAATCCGATCTGAGTAAGACTATACCCTATACCTATTCATTTTCAAGCACAAGTCGAGAAAGAATTGGATGAAATGATTCAACTGCAAATAATTGAACCATCCACTTCAGCTTATTCTTCGTCGATAGTTATTGTTCGAAAGAAAGACAATAACATACGTCTTTGCGTTGACTATCGCAAATTAAATCAAGTTACGAAGTTCGATGCTGAACCTATGCCTTTATTAGATGATCTACTTATTAGACTTTATAAAGCTAGATTATTTACTAAACTAGACTTGTCGAAAGGTTATTGGCAAGTCCCTTTGACGGAACACGCCAAACCTCTCACTGCTTTTTCAACACCTAGGGGTTTGTTTCGGTGGAATTTTATGCCTTTCGGGCTTATGAACGCCCCAGCGACTTTCGTGCGCATGATGCGACGAATTATATCAGATCGTGCAGATGTCATCGCATATTTAGACGACATCTGTCTTTTCAGCGATACTTGGGAAGAACACTATTTGGGTCTAAAGGAATTGCTATCTACTTTACGTGAGCATAGTTTGACTGCAAAACCCTCTAAAGCTTTTGTTGGGTTTAGTGAAATTTCTTTCCTAGGTCATCGGGTTGGTCATGGTCTGTTGAAGACAGAGGACCAAAACATTTCGAAGATATTGAATATCTCGGTTCCGAAGACAAAAAAGCAGGTGCGTAGTCTCTTGGGATTAATACAATTCTATGGAAGATTCATTGAGAATCTGTCCTCCATTATGGCACCAATTTCAACGTTATTGAAAAAAGGTTCTCCTAATATGGTGCGTTGGTCCCAAGAATGCCAATCTTCATTGGATCAGGTTAAGAATTTGTTCTCATCTCATCCTATCTTAAGACTACCAACGATTGATAAGACTTTTGTTCTTCGTAGTGATGCCTCTTCCACTGGGATTGGAGCGGCACTAATGCAGGAGTATTCAGGAACTCTGCATCCTGTAATGTATATCTCTAGGAATCTGAATGCGGCAGAAAGGAATTACTCGGTTTTAGACCGTGAATTGTTGGCTATGGTTTGGTCCATTCTTAAGCTACAAAGGTTCCTTCTGGGCGTGCATTTCTTTATGGAAACCGACCAAAAAGCTCTTACGGCTATGCAAAGTAAGGATTTGAAGAGCTCGAGATCTACTCGTTATGCTATTGCTCTTCATCCTTTCCATTTCACGGTGCGAGCTATCCGTGGTTCGGATAATGTGATGGCGGACATATTGTCTAGATGCCCACATGATTCCAATTAAATCTTGTGTCCTAGTTTTCCTGATACACTTTCAGACTTAGGTCTGTCCTTAATATCCTAATATATTGTAATACAAACGTTTTGCTATTTGGATGATGTATAAAGAATTTAATAAATTTGATTTTGTCCATCCATTAGTGATATGTTGCTAATATAGCATTGTAATTCATGATATTTGTATATTGCTATAATTATAGTATTTAATAATGTTTGATATGTGTTTTGGTATTGCCAGCAACTCAGGTTCTTTAATGATACCTCCTGAATTTGTTTTGCTTTGAGAAATATTTTCTCTTATGTTGGGAGATGATTTGTATCCTCTTCAGACGCTTTATTTGTGCGTCCATTGTACCTGATATTAGGTTCATTCTTTCATTAGCGCATAATTGATGCTTGTGCTGTCTTGCTCATAGATATAGTTAAAAAAAAATGTATCATTTTTTTTTACAGGGGGGGTGTAGTAATATGTTGCTGTCATTGTCGACGGAGTCATATGTCAAGTTATTTGCTTATGTTTTTTCACCCTAGTCAAAGGTGAATAATTGTGTCTTTACCTTGCGATGTCAGGTTGATTAGGGGTTGTCTTCCCTGTTCGTTCATCCTTTGGGGTTTGACCTGTATGAAGATAGGGTCAAAGGTAAACAGTTCGGGTGTGTGCCCATGCGCAGGTTTTTTAAGCGCCAAGTGAATACTTCCGTCAGGCCAGGAGGTAAGCTGGCTTCTGTGGGACATGAGGTCCATTGTGTTTTCGGGGAAAACCTTCGAAGTGACTGCGTTGGCAGGTCTCCCCAGTGAATTTCTGTGCGTCGGAATGACGACAGAGTTCCTTATTGAGTTCTGAAGATTCGGTTCCAGGTAATACCGACTTTTTCCATTATTACGCTTTCGGTGGCAGAACATGTTAGAAGATTACCTAGTCTGTGAACTACAGCTCACCGGTCCTACATTTCAGAACTTATATTTTTGCGCTCAAGGTAGCCATCCAAGACTATTAGTCTTTATATTATCCAGAAGTCCAGTGACTAAGTTATATTGTGAGAACCACAGATTGGCGGTATTTATATCTACATAAGCATTACTGCAGGGTTGATGTTAACCTGCTTAGAAGAAGTACACAGATGACGTCATAACGGAGCCTGTGTTAAGGCTAATATATTACAGCCTGATAATGTGTAATTGGCGGGGAATGCCAAGTTGTACCTGTATGTCAAAGTGATTAAGGTATCTGACGCGTTTAGTCAGAGATACCAAAGCGGCATTATGAACTGTCATCGAAGAACATTATTATTGACCATATACGAATATTGGAATGTTTACCAGCCTTTTTGAATGCCTGATGTATACCTAACGATTTCCGGTCAGCATGACCTTGTTTACAGTGACTGTTCCTGTTGATGCTATGTGTGTTATCGTCAATAAATGTTTTGAAACGTGCCAGCAGTGTTCAAGCATCCTTGACTACTGCATGTGAGTGTATGGGTTGCATTACACCACAGATACGAGCCTAAACACATTCGCGCCTTCATTCGCACCCACACTCAGTTCATCATACGCCAGCACTACACACCTAACAACATGTATACTGTCTTGGGCCAGTGATCACCTCAACAAGATAAAAAGACAGTTACAGTAAGAAATAGTTTTATCACGAGGTGATCGTGTAAGAGAAAGGACAGTCTCTGGATAGAATAATTTATCTAATCCAGCCTATCGATATTTAAATCAGACGCACTTTCTCTCCTTGTACGAAAATACAAGTTACACTGCACTCACATGCACACAATTCTGTGACAAATACGCACGAACATGAAAACAAACTATGTATAACATATAGTGGATAAGGGTTGACCGACACGATAACTAAAGGTTTAATAAAGTTTATTATCAATAAAAGATCACAACAATAAGCATACACATCACTAGATTATGGTTTACAGACAAAATGAAAATTAATCAAATAGGTTCTCCCCTCTGTTAAAGGAAAAGAAAGGACGATCCCAACAGAGGTTAATTAACCCAAAAGATCAAAGGTTAACAATAAGTTATGAAATAGTCAGTATGGGAAAAGAGTAGGTTCCTAATGTAAACTATCCCATGACTAATCAGATTATTGAGATAAAAAAAAGAAAGAAGAAACCATATAAGTATATGATGTTAACAAAAGACATAAGTTTCTTTCTATGTTCATTCAATTCACATACACGCCGTGGCCACTTTCAGATGCACTTACCCCAGTAGTTGTCGCAGGAATTCCGAGGAAATACACTAATAAGTAATATATATATATATATATATATATTTAGTGTGAAATTTAAGTTTGCCAAATCCAGCCCCAGACTCTCCGTAGTTGCTGACTGCAAATTTCACAGGAGTCGCTAGAGTCGGTGTTAAATTTGTACTGGATACAATAAGTTATCTATGCCTTCAGTTGGTTGGAGTAAGGTTCATGCGTGGTGATCGCCGATGTAGAATAAATAGAACATATATAGTTCCTAAATTTGGGACCCCAAGATGCAGCAATAGTGAATGCAGTCAGCGACTCATAGCTTGACTGCATGCGTCAGGACCAGCGAACCAGAGCTGGTCAAGACCGTGCTCCACCTCCACGTGGTGGTCCTGGAAACAGTCTGCAGCAGTGCAGGCTGGCTGAGCGACTACGGATCGAAATGGGAAGGCAAACCCGGTCCTTAAAAAATGCCGTGCAGAAGTCGGATGTGTCGACCGAAAGGTGCAGATATCACAGCTTAGGCGCAAACAGACACAACGCAACCACCGTCCTTTTCAGGACGAACAAAGAAGAAAGAAGAAGAAGAAGTTCCTAGGTTGTTTAGCCTCAGGTGGCGGAAACGCTAGGTTTAAGTTACACAAATGTTGCTGACACTATCTTGCGCCACAGCTGGCTGATGATATTTATATAAGTAAATCTGGTAATTATTCTGGCCCAGTTAATATTATAATTAAATGGTTCTATTCTGGTTTCTCTCAAGAAAATGAGGAAAATTGGACCGCTCATGTCACAGCAAGAAGCTCATCAATATTAAATATTCTTGGATGCTTATAATATTATAAGTTCGTATGATCATAAGTTCATATGGCCATAAGAAAAGCCTCTAGTACTCAGGTTTTGACCAGCCTATATAAAAGAGAATATAAACATTTAACCAAATTATGAATATCATATCTAACACGTGTTAAAATAGGACCTCTTCACCACTGTTATAAATTAGATTTAAAACACATGTGTCTAGCTTATCCTATCATTCTGTTAACGCGTGATATGAACACTAGTCATTTATAAAATTACATAAAATGGATAGAAGTAAATAATATATGCCGTCAGTAGACAGTTATTTAATGTATGTACTAGTCAATTTAAAACATCTCTTACTGGAAAAATAGCGAGTAATTAAATTTACTTTATGGCATGGAAAGTTAGCTATAAGTTATTTAATTAGCACAGAAATCTCAGTGAAATATATATTGAAAACTTTAAACACACTAAATCACTTCAAATCTAGTATATAAATTACCGCAATCAGAAAAATGAAACACTCCACGGAATCTATTAATTTTCACTCTGTACGAGAAGTCTTAAGATAACGAGCTAGCGAATTGAGATGGATTTCTGGCAACTGATCATGGCTATCGGAGAGACATGGTATATATTGATATGTTCCGTACTATCGTTCTTTAATGCGAAAGTCACACCACTGCCAGACCCGAGCCAATTTGCCGTTCGATTTCTTGAATCAAAGGTAATTTTACCACCTCTTGACTTTCATCATCTCCGCTTTGCCGAAAATCAGCTACGCAATTTTCACCTGAAAGTTTTACAATCCAAGGTCTGTCTCACTGAATATCGTGTGTTCCCCTGATCAAAGAATCTATTACGCCATGCTCCGCGCTTAGCTCTCTATTTCACATAGGGCTTGATTGCCAGATGGCCCCCATGTTAATTAAACTGGTGAATCCTTCGTTCATGTAGCAAAAGTATACTCTAGATGGGGAGGGGCAAAAGTGGATGATTACTGCGGCACTATTTCCATCTGTGACACCTCTCTTTCGAACATTCCAGGTGCCAAATCTGGAGATCTTTCTTGATCAGAAAAAGAAAGGAGAGAAGGTGACGTATCAGCTTAGCATCCATTCAGCTTTCTCTGTGCTGCGTCATGGGTCTCCATAAGAACTTACTTCCGTCTTGGATGACCGAGTAGAATTGAACTAATTTACTTCGGCTGAGCTGTCAATATTCACTGACGTTTATCTTTGGCTTCATGATGGCGTAGCCAGCCACTCGCCAAATCCTCCTTAGCCACATGTTTGGCTGGTTACGGTGTTACAATTCTTAGGCTCCTTTTCTAGCCCCGGTAAAACACAGGTGGAGTGTAATATTAGTGATGGAATATGGAGTATATCTTCAAATTACGATGAACGGCACAATTTGGAAGATAAGTTACTGCACTTTTAATGAGCATTGCTTCCAATCTAAGGTTGGCAGTCTTGCAGGAAGTCTACACCAAAGGACTTTGTGAGTTCTTGCAATGGTTGATTCTGCAGCAATTTGTTTTCCATGATGAGTATGTTATCCCGTGCACCGCCTTTTTGGCAATTTTGTTTGTTTGTTTTTGCGACGCAGTAGTCTTATTATTCGCGCAACATCTCCCATAATTGCTGTCCTTGGAATAAGAGCGGTCGTAAAAGCCATTCGGCTTCTTCTTCTTCTTCTTGTTGTTGTTCTTCTTCACTGATCATTAGCCACTGAGTGACAAAGCGACCTGTTGGTATAACGCCTATTGGCGTCTTGTACAGCAGCACAAACTCTCCATTTCGCTTGATTCGTAGCCATTCCACGTGTCACGGATTTGCCTCCCCTGCTTTGCAGTAGTGGTCCAACAGTGGCCAAAACTCAAGAGTATCTAATATTGGCCTTCAAAGGTGTCTACCTTCGCACAAGATTACTCTTGGCAGATCTGTAGATAGAAGGATAATGATGCTTCTATCTCAAGGGGTATCCATAAGATATTTCAAAAGTCAAGAACAATGCTGCATTGGCAGGGCAAGTGTTAACTTATATTGGTCCGCCGCCTTTTATGAAGAATTAAGCAATTATTAATTTCAGCTCGTTCAAGCCCCCCACCCTGATTTACTCAATGGAATTTTTGTTATTATTTAGTAGCTCTGATTGAATGTATTTAGTAAATTGACTGAGACAAACATGCAGTACATTCACAATGACTAAATCGACGTTAAATTTGTATATTTACGAATAACATATTTAATAGCCATTTAGGTTTTAACAAGGTTTTAAAGAAATGAATAATTATTTTTTTAAAAGTTTATTATCACTGTTGTGATGGGATAGAAATGTGTAAAGGAGGTCACTTGGCAGCTTTTATGGGGTACTTAGCTGTCAGCGACGGTTATGCGGTGGTTTGGTTCTTGGTAGACTGATCACGCTCGTCGCTGGTCAAGGTTGTAGGGCGCAGCACGTTCCCAGAAATGCCAGGGAGTGTCTACGAAGTTGGTCGAGGGCTCCTATTTAAGCTCAGACCACTTTTCCCTTCTTGTTCCAGAGATAGTACCTTCAACTGGTACCACCAACAACTATGGTAAAAGAATAGAAACAAAACGCTCTCCTGAAAATTGCTTTTCCCTATTCCACCATCCCATCTATCTCAGAATTTACCCTCGATGAGAATTAAGCTTAATCCTCTAGAGAAAACTTTCTGTACATTTAAATTGAATAGCTTTATAGGTACTTTACATTTAAATGAAAAGGTTAATAGCATAGATAGAATATGTTTACGTTAACACCTACACTGATTGAAAAGTTTTCACAAGATACATATTGAATATGTTATTGATATTCAAAAATTACAGTACCCATGGCGAATTCGTAAGTGAAGGATCGTGTTAAAAAGAAGGCTTCCTCGGCTTCTCAAATAAACAAGGGAATGAGAAGAAGCTGCGATATGAATTTTAAATTAAGAGCAATACGCGAAGCACAACAAACAAATAACACACAGGTTGCTAACAAGTTTTGTGTTTCCGAGGCTAATATACGACTTTGGCGAAAAAAAATATATGAAGTTTTGATGTCCCAGCGTATCAAGACAAGCATTCAGTGGGCCTAACACTGGGAAATTTCAAAGCATTGATAGACGTCTTTGCAAATAAATCCACGACAAACGAAACCAAGGATACCCAATAAACCAAAAGTTATTACAATGAAGGCAATTGTAGCGAGAGGAAAGATATAATGATGGTGATATTATCCTGGACAAATAGATGTATCAGATGATACCAGGATAGTGCCAGATAAGAGACTGGTCTTACAAAAAAATACCACATTCTCTGAAAAGAGTAATGGTGTATCGACATCAAAGGTATAGTCAAGCTGTATAGGTTCCTAGATGAGATGGTACTGTACTATCTTGGATTCCTATGGACTCCTCTCCAGACTAACCTTAGACAATGACTCTGCTAGGGGTAATTAACTACACAACAAGAACTTTAAACCAAATTTAAATAATTCACTGAAGACTCTGGGTACAATTTATAATTTATTTATATACAAGATCTTTTCTTCTTTGTACTTTGTTAATTTTAAAATGAAATTCAGTTGATTGCAAAATACATTATGGGTCACTTTCATATATACATAACACATTTACAGTTAATTTCTTAAACTATATATATATATATATATATATATATATATATATATATATATATATATATATATATCTATATATATATATATATATATATATATATATAATTATCAGCTCGCTTACCCTCAATCACAGACAGGCTTTTAATGGATACATAGTCTGCTCACACTTCTGCAGATGGCAACGGAGGTGATATAACTGCTGTGCTCTGTGTCTGTAGTTTGAATTAGGCGGCGAGTGTGTCTGTGTCATTCGTTCTCTCCCCTTTTATAGTGGATTTGCGAATGTACGAGATGACAACTAGGCCAAGGTATTTTTCATCCACTGCACCAATTTCCTCCATCTCAGGCTTATTTTACTCATATGAATGAGCTCTATCACTATGGATATCCACTTTATCCTATAATTTATCCGACTATTCACTGGAGCAGCCGAAACAGGGAAAAACACAACAAGGTTCATGCTCCACTGTCTTCTATTCATAATAAATTTGGCTCTACAGCACATCCAGTGAATCTATTGCTATCTGCCTAAGGCTAATGATCCCTATTATCGAATTGGGTCCTTCTTTATCTAGGTACTCCATGATTAGTTGCACACTGCCTTCCGAAATATCATCAACATCTACACTTTCGTTTTCTCCACAGGGACCTCAAGATGCAGCAATAGTGAATGCAGTCAGCGACTCATAGCTTGACTGCCTGCGTCAGGACCAGCGAAACAGAGCTGGTCAAGACCGCGCTCCACCTCCACGTGGTGGTCCTGGAAACAGTCTGCAGCAGTGCAAGCTGGCTGAGCGAGCACGGATCGAAATGGGAAGGCAAACCCGGTCCTTAAAAAATGCCGTGCAGAAGTCGGATGTGTCGACCGAAAGGTGCAGATATCACAGCTTAGGCGCAAACAGACACAACGCAACCACCGTCCTTTTCAGGACGAACGAGGAAGAAGTTTTCTCCATGCCTAGCGTATCTTCCGACACTATTTATACCAAGCTGGCGTTTCATTGGTCAGTTACATCCACGGGGTTTGTACGGTGATAATTTTTTGAATGATGCCGAGATATGATTCAGACTTCAGTACAGCACTGAAGGTGGCAAGAGAGTTTAAACTCCCATGGACCAAATTATAGTCGAAACCTTTAAATTTTTCGTGTAGAACTCCTTTAAAACTTTAGAGTCGTATTATGTGCGAGGCCGTACTATATTCGAACCAATATGTTGCTTTCCTTTAGCACGCTGCCGTCGACATATGTCGACGAAGGCAACCTATGTTCTCCCAGCTGTTGTCAACATATGTCGACAGCGTTTATCATCGTTTTCTAGCACATGACTTGTGTACACGTGATTTTCAGCCCCGGATGTTAAGTTGTAATGTCATTTACAAGAGAGTTAGCTTCCATTTCCGATCTTACAAAAGTGATGGGTGTATCCGCGTTTATTTTTTGTAAATTTTTTAAATCGAAATGAATCAGCATCGAACATGCGGCTATTTTCGTTATAATTTTATTGGATTCTGACGCCATGAGGTAAGGATGAAATTTTTGTCTTTATAAGCGCTGATATCGGTTCTCAGAATATGTTTGATGGCTGAGATTGAAACGAAAGTAGAATGGCTTTCCTGGTATGTATTTTTTTAGGGGTTAGGATTAAGTGTGTCGGAAAGGTTTAGGGTTAAGATCGAATATCACGGCTGACGAGAGCGTTTATTCCTTTGCTACTGATGATGGGTGTAACGAAAAGATCGTCATTTGATTTGTATTGGTCAAATGACTTTCATTGAGATGCAAGGGATATGGACTCTTCGTGTGTTGGTTATTTTTTTTTTATTTTTTTTTATAATTTTAAAATTAAAAATTTTTATTTTTTTTATTTTTTTAAGTGTTTTTCTCGTTTTTTTCATCTTTCCTTTCCTCTCTTCCTATCACATCTAACATGAACACAAACAAATTTTATATCATCAGATTCATCATTCATTTATTTATATAAATTCCAAAAATGATAGCAAATGACCAAGAAACACAAAAACTATAGAGTTTACAAGTCACCCACTATAACAATGGGGGGTTGTGAAAAAGAATGCAGCGGCAGGAGCATAGTTTTGGGAAAAGAATGCAGCGTGCTAAAGGTATCCAGTGGTGTACTGTGTGATCAGCCAGACTTTGGCCTTATTTTTCATTAACTTAACACTGGACGATAGCTACCGGGGGGAGAATAGAAAAAAAAGGGGGGGGGGGGGGGTAGAGAATTTATATAATTAACGCAAGACATACATTTTTAATGAATGACTGAAAAAATAAAATTTTGCCACGCACATGCAACATGTTAATGCAGAGTAACATGTATTTCCAAAACTCACAGGTCGTTGGTTGACACATTATATACCACAAAGCTAGTTGAAGATGTTCCCTCTTTTCTTGACTCGGTTGTTCGGCAGCTGTTTGGTGTCCAAGATGTAAATAACATTTCACAGATGATACTGTATCACATTCAGCAAGCGGCTTCTATTTCAGGTTTAGTGTCATGTGATGGTAACTGTAGCAAAGTTGTTTCCATCATACATACTGGGACACAAAGAGAATTGGGTGAATACTGAGATTTTTTATATTATAAATTCATGGTTTTACCTCGTAATATTAGCTTTATTTTGTAACTTAAATAAATTCATGGTTTTACCTCGTTATATTAGCTTTATTTTGTAACTTAAATAAATTCAACAAGCGGTTCTGAAAACTCGGCAATTTTTAACAACCCGTTCGGGGAAACAGCGATAACAGGCCGAATAACACCACTAGTTATATGTCCAAGATAAACCACCCGTCTACTTTATGAACATTCATTCCCTCTCATACAATAAAGTGTACATAGTAGATTATATGATGTTATTTAGAGTTTGATTCCATTAACTAAATGTTTTCATCTAGTGATGCCAACCTACATACAAACGTTTATAACACAAATATTACAATGACACTGCCACCATACATCAACCAGTCATGCGTGACAACCCTCTGACATCGAGAAGCCACCTAAACAAATAAATAGTTTCTCCTTGCATGCCTTTTTCTGTTTTCTTTCTTTTACACGGAATATTTTCTGTGCGCTTAATTGATAATCATTTATTTTTAATAGCAGTCTCGCATGCTTGAGTGCGGAAATGAGTTTCTGAAATTCTAGAACAACACTTTAATCTTAACAAATTACGAATGATTGCTAGGAATAATCAGGTTAGGAGGGGCAAGCTTCGATTGAGTTCTTGTAGAAAGCAACATTCGCAATTTGGTATGTATCTGATGTTAGATTGTCAAACTTCCGAATATAATTTTTTATAATTTTGCCAGAAAGGAAACAAAAACTATAAAAAAAATATGTTTACTGTTATCGACTGTGCTTAGTTAGTCAACGTCGTATTAGTAAAAAAGGAACAAAAGAAATACTTACGTTACGATCAGAAAATCTTCTTTCTTTTATAAATGAATCAAAACAGTAGAGACAAAAAAAGTGAGAAATCTAAGCGCATTAAAAAAAAAAATTATAATAATTAAAATAGAAATAACTTTGTCAATCCGGTAAATCCAGATGATAAATATTACAAACACATAAACATATGTTTTCAGGCACTCGTGAATAATAAAGAAGTAGAAAACTAGACAACAGAAAAACAACAGACGAGCATTCAGAGGGCTTACCGGGGAATTGAACCCAGGACCTTCCGTGCGGCACCTCCGCCTAGCTATTAGAGATGGCTAATGTGTGTGTGTGTCGAAACAATGCTTCGAAACAGCGTTGAGTCCGTAAGATTCGAAACACAGCCTGCTTGTTGTTTCGAAACAGTTTCAGTTCCTGTCTGCCTCGCTGTTTTGCAGAGACACACTATCTCACTGTCTCACCTTCCACGGGCCTTTGTAAAATTTGAGTCAACCGTCCAGAACATTAGTATGGAATATCAAACATGTCATATTTTTCAGGGCTGTGTTATGATGACTTGATTTTACAAGTGATATTATTTTTGCTGAGAAGTTATAGACACTGGAAATTGTGTCAGTGCTGTAGTTGTCAATGTTTTAGGCACTATGCTAAAGTTGAAAGTGTCCGTGTGTTCGTTTAAATGTAATGGACACTTTATTAGCTCTGCTGATATCTGTGTACTCGGTGTGGATTTGAATCATTGTCTACCAAAACTAGCTTACTCTAGTTTGATATCATGTGTTATTATTACTGTTATTATTATTGGTTTTTTTATTTATTATTTTCACATATACTGCACAGCTATCATCATATCTCCGTTTTATTTCATCATAATGAAGACTTGTGTAAAAATATTGAATTGTGGTCACACGAAACGCCATAGATTTTCACACACGCCAGTAGCGCGCAAGAAAAAAACAGAGGAGATTGTCTCACACAGTTCATGTATAGTCAGTGTTGCCATAGCTGGGTGTTTTTTACTAGATCTGTGTTTTTTGGGTTCTGTCTGGGTATCTTGGTATTTTCGCCCAAATCTGCATTAATCTGGGTATATTTGACAATTGGCATTTACAATGTATGTATATTCTGTGCTTCACTACACCCGTGTGTTACCGGGGCCCGAAAGGAGAGCAAAGAATAGTAACACTGCACCCTACCACGCATGTCGTAAAAGGCGACTAAGGAGGGTATGGGCATGGGGCTGTTTACCCCATCCCATAAAAACTTCGCACAGTGGGCTGATCACCTGCTTGCCAACCAATCTGATTATGGAAACAATGATAGATTGTTTGGTCTGTTTTTGTTCCACAAAGACGCCACTAGGCGTGGTGGAAACAGCGATAGATTGATCAATTTGTTGTTGCCCTAAGACGCCACTAGGCGTACTGGCCACATACTGCTTTGCCGGTTGATGGCTAAGGATGGAAGAAGAAGAAGAAGATATTCTGTGCACTGAGCATTATACATTATATGTATATTATAATTAAATGTCAAACATTATGTGCTATCTATTTTTTATTCCACTTAAATTTAATTCTTGTTTTTAACCACATCAATGGCGTTGTTTTTTTTACTCGTTTACATCAGCTATCTATTTCCTGTTATTCTGTTAATGGCTGTCATCTACAATACTCAGTCATTTTTGCGATGTGTTTTAAAGTATTTGTTTTAAATTTTAGACTTAAGCGATGATGAAGGTATGCTACGTAGTTGTAGCAGCATGACGACACACACGCCACTGCATAAAAAAGTGAAGCCATGGTATCAGCAGGCTTTTTGTGAGGAATGGCTAACAGACAGCGAACTAAAGGATTGGATAAAGCCGGACTCTGGCAATCGCTATGCTGCGATTTGTACGGTCTGTTCCTGCACATTAACTAATGCCAACAAAACAACTTTATTGACCCATAAAAGCACAGAGAAGCACATGAAAAACTGCATAGCCAAAATAAAAACTCTGAACATTAACACGTTTTTCATCAAATCAAAAGAGCCATGTCTCCAAGACAAAATTGCTTAAGCGGAGATACTGTTATCGGCTTTCATGTTACTGTTAAAATATCTCATTTTCAAGAGTTCATATATTGGGGTGTTAATAAAATCATTTTTATATAATTGTGAATTTTTGGTAATAAAAAATAAAATAAAAATTAAGAAATAAATACAAATAGGTAGCATACAGCTTATTTGTGCTAAAGTTGCACTATAAGATTGTTGTAAGCATCGTCTATCCCGTGTATTTGAGGCATGAAATAATCTGGGTATTTCTGGGTTTTTTTAGAAGAAAATCTGGGTTTATCTCTAGAACTTGAGTGGCAACCTTGTGTATAGTAATGTATACTGTCTATTAGAGACTTCTTTCTCCCTGATACGGGCAAAAGTGCCGTTGTGTCGAAACAGTGTGTCGACACAGTTTAAATCACTGAGCCGAATGTCTCGAAACAGCGGAGTGTGTCGATTTGCCCACCTCTACTAGCTATGGAAGCGAATCACACTATCCTCCCTGCCAGCTAAGCACCACAATAAATGATGATTCGATGACATGGATTATTAGTGCGACCAGCAACATATAACACCGGACATTCTGTTGTCTAGTTTTCTACTTCTTTATTTTTCACGAGTGCCTGAAAACATACCTTTATGTGTTTGTAATATTTATTTACTGTTTACAGGCCTTAGGTTTCCCTTCTTTATGTGCTTAAATCCAGATGAGAAAGGCCGCGAGAACACGAATGAAAACTAAAAAGGATACTAACAAGAAGGTAGCATTTCTCAGACTTCAGGCACTCGCGTTATGATTCTTGTGTATTCACATACCAAATATGTTAGTTTTTGCGTTGTTTTGAGATAATTATTCTAAAAACTAGTTGCTGACCAAAGACCACAACAGAAGATCAACACACGTGAAAGGAGATACTCGAGAAGCGCAGACATCAGCGCCCTAAATGGAACAGTAGCAGTGGAGGAATATATCGA
Organism: Oreohelix idahoensis; assembly: GCA_024509875.1. NCBI lineage: Eukaryota > Metazoa > Mollusca > Gastropoda > Stylommatophora > Oreohelicidae > Oreohelix > Oreohelix idahoensis. The sequence continues at coordinate 166,987 of JAMPIV010011546.1, forward strand.
GAAAGTCAGTTGTTTTGGCGAGGAAGAGCTCCGATAAAGTAGCATACTGTCATTCCGGATCAGAATGGAAGAGACTTGGTATGGAGAATGACACAGAAGGCGATGGATCAAGGGGCGAGAGACATCATAAAGAAACATAACATGACAGCGCGTCAAGCCACAACACGTGAACTGGATGAAAATAGAAATGATCGATCTAATCTGCAATGCTTCTTGATGTAATCAGTAGATTTAAGAAGAAAGATTCAAGATATATATGATCGTCTGCGTGCCACCCAAAATCATCTCGACCAGGCATAGACAGAAGTTTTCTTATATCAAAATACAATTGGCTTTCAAAACGGAGAAAGAAAGAGCGAGAGAGGTGCGAAAGAGAGAGAGAGAGAGAGAGAGAGAGAGAGAGAGAGAGAGAGAGAGAGAGAGAGAGAGAGAGAGAGAGAGAGAGAGAAAGAGAGGGAGAGAGGGAGAGAGAGAAATATAGAGCTAGAGACAGAACTCTGTAGGGCCTGTATGAACTTGATAGCAGCGTTGAAAATACCAAACCCTGAAAATGACTAATACCGGTGTTGTTTAACCAGAGCTGCTGAGCTTTTTCGCTTTGTTGCAGCCAATATCAAGTTCAAGAGTGCTTGGTATTATCTACACTTGTAGATCTAGGCTTCTCCTGTGGCTTTTCTGCCATTCCGAAACGTGTTGGGTTGAAGTCACGAGCTCAGTTTCTCCAGCTTGGCTTGCATTCAAAGGATCATCCCATCTGGTCCCAAGCTAGGAGGAAGAAGCGTGTGGCATACTGTGCATTCTCAGCCATCTAAGGGGGCTCTCCAACTATGCGGAACTAAAATACCGTGAATTGTCACGTCCTACACAGAGCCACTTCTCAGCTCTCCTTGCCTATTATGGGGTCTACAGCGAGATCCTCCTGCATTCTGGCAACCAGGTAAAAGCTAGAGTCACGTGTGCGGCTGAAGTGACTCGTCCAAGCTTAGTGTGCCATGCTGGGCTCTCAACATGTTTCATCACAGGAGGGATTCCTGGAATTGTGTGGACGATTTCTAGAGTCACTGAGGATGTAATTAGCCTCATAAACAGAGGTTCGCGTCCAAATCTACATACTATAGCATTGTTCATAACTGGTGGTCATATAAGGATGACACCAGATATGCCTCCATACATGTCTAACAGGTAGCACGGTGAAGCCCTGAAGCGGACTGCAAGTACTCTACAGGAGTCAAGAGATAGTTCTAATACAGGTGGTATCTGAAGCTTGCGGTATAAGAAAGAATAAGGGTGTAAGATATTCTGGCTTTTTGGGGCTACATTTGTTTGATACGGTAAGAATTTTATGAAATTTTGCAAACAGGTAGTTTTAAGGTTAGGACCAGCATTATGCCGTGTAACTGTCCATGATTGTAGATTACCCATACATGATTTATCAATTACCAAGGATATGAGACATCTCTTGAAAGTATGTTATTCATGCACCAACTGTAAATAAATCACCTTCCGTATTGACCTAATAAACAGGTGAGTTGTTCAGTTTTCTGTGTCAATACAGCCACTAGATATGATCGTCATTCGTAGACGAACAGCACCACACCTCTTTTACTCCATTCTCATCCTCTTTATCGTTCTACTTCTCAATTATTTGTTCTCCTCCTCCTCCTCAGGTCTTAGTAAATAAATCTATCTATGAGCGTGGTCACGTATTTCTCCATCTCTGACACACACAGACCAATGCGAAAGCCAGTTTCCGTCATTGTTGAGATAAGTCACAATCGTTTGATAAGGCTTAGATTCCTATAAGGCGCAGGAATTTGAGCCTGGATAAACAATCGGAGGGACTGTTCGCATACGATAAAACTTCTGGCATTTTCTGTTGAGAAGAAGTTGATGGTTATATCATGTACCAGGCAAAGGTACCGAGATTAAAGAAACAAAGTGGTAGTCACAAGGAGAAATAGCAAAATAATCCTCGCACTTGTCAGCAATTGAAAAACAGCACTGTTTTAACATTTCCATAAGTAATAAACAATTAAAGGAAATCAGAGTTACATAAACTTTAAAAACTATACAGGCTAAAGAGATACACACCTACATACATACCTACATACATGCACACCTACATACATACCTAATACATTCATTCATTCATAACCCTCCACTCCCAAAGGAGCATAGGCCTTCAACAAACACATGCCAAGTCCTCTTGTCAAGGGCCATCATCTCAAGTTCTTTCCACGTTCTCTTTATCATTTTCACCTCTGTTTCCAGCTCTCTTCTCCATGTGCTTCTTGGTCTACCTCTGCTTCTCTTGCCCTTGGAATTCCAGAACAAGGACTGCCTTGTAATGCTATCAACATGTTTCCTCAGTGTGTGTCCTATCCATCGCCATCGTCTTCTTCTCATCTTTTGTTCCACTGGCACTTGTCTAGTTCTTGTCATCAGTTCCACGCTGGTAACCTTGTCATACTATTTTAATCCCTCTATTCTATGCAAGCCCCCATTTATGAAAGTCTGTAGCTTTTTGGTTGTTGTCTTTGTTGTTCTCCATGTCTCAGAGCCATACAATAGGACTGACTTCACATTTGAGTTGAAGATTCTTATTTTCGTGTTGGATCCGATTTCTCTTGATCTCCATATATTTCCCAATGCAATGAAAGCTCCTCTTGCTTTTTGTATTCTTATTTTGATATCACTGTCTGTCCCTCCAACTTTGTCTATATTGCTGCCAAGATATATGTACGATTCTACATCTTGTATTGGTGTTTCTTCAAGTTCAACCCTGTTATCATTACCTGCATTTATTCTCATTATCTTTGTCTTTTCCGTGTGTATTTTCAGACCCAATTGCTGTGACCTCTCATCGAGTGTTTTCAATTTGTCCTGCATCTGATTACGGTTATGGGACAGAAGAGCCAAGTCATCAGCAAAATCCAGATCATCCAACTGCTTAGTCAGAGTCCACTGGATTCCATTTCTGTTGTGTGTTGTCGATGTTCTCGTAACCCAGTCTATTGCTAGTAAGAAAAGAAATGGAGACAAGAGGCATCCCTGTCGCACTCCTGTTCTTATTCCAAACGGTTCTGTAAGCTATCCTTCATGAAGAACTCTGCATGTCATGTCTTCATATGTTTTCTTTATTAAATTAATGATCTTCAGGGGAACTCCATAATGCCTCATCAATTTCCAAAGTGATTCTCTGTCTACACTGTCAAATGCCTTTTCGTAGTCCACAAATCCAATGCATAGTGGAGAATTCCATTCCAGACCCCACTCAACTACCATTCCCAAAGTGGCCATCTGGTCTGCACAGGACCCGTCCCGTCGAAAACCCGCCCGTTCACCCCTCAGCCTCCCGCCCATGGACTCCCTCAATCTCTCAAGGATAATCCCGTCCAACACCCCTCCTGGCACCGAAAACAACACCACTCCTCTACAATTTGTGCACTCCCGCAAACCTCCTCCTCCCCCCCCCCCAGGAAACCTAACCAGACGTCCCTCCTTCCACTCCGCTGGCATCCCCCCCCCCAGACCCTACCAAACAACCTATATAACATCTCTGTAGCCGCGTCGACATCTGCCCCGATGGCCTCCGCTGGAATGCCATCAGGTCCAGATGCCCCTCCATCTCTCAGAAGCCCCATGACCCTCCCTATCTCTTCCTTCGTTGGTCTTTCACCGTTAATCTGTAGCTCTTCTTCCGCTGGCCGGATGTCCGGGCGGCTATGCGGAGCTGGTCCACTGAGAAAGTATACCTAATACATACACACCTACATACATACCTACCAACGCAAAAAAGGACCCAAAAAAGCACTGTTCTCACATTTCCATGAATAATAATAAATTAAAATGAATCAGAGTTGCATAAACATTAACAATTATCTATGGTGAGCGATTTCAAGACCAGCATACAGAATGCTGAGGTGCCGGAAGACTGACTACACAGTTACCTTCGGCCACTTTCTAAAGCTGGCAAAGACCCACTCTGAAGTATCTGGGAGTAACGTTTGATCGTGGGCTATCGTTCAAATATCATGTCAAACTGAGCATACAGAAGTGCAAGCGAAGACTGGCAGCCTTAAAAACAATGGCTGCTGCGCGCTTGGAACAGAGATTATTGTGTCTCCTGTATCATCAGCTCGTGATTTCAGTAATCGAGTACGGGCTAGGAATACTCACGCTGTCAGTGTCACAATGTGAACGACTGGAACGCATTCAAAAAGAAGGGATGCGACTAGTTTTGGGCTGTACGCGTGACACCCCCATTGTGACAATGAGATACATGCTCGGATTGCTGTCGATTTGATCCAGATATGCGATGGCCCAGGCAAAAGTCTATATGCGGGTAATCAGCGACAGACCGCGACATCTCCTACATGAGAACGTAGCTGACATCAAAGGAGCTAGAATCAAGAGGGGGATGTCTTGGATGGCACAGGCAGAGGTTAGGATTGGTCAGGTGACCAGGGTTGAAAATGTATCCAAAGGGGAAGAGTGGAGTAAGTCAGGGGAGAACTGGCTAAACTTCCAGCAGGTCATCATTAGCGTTGGCAGAGAGTGCAGATCTTGGGCAATGGAAAAGCAGAGCAGGAGATTAATCAGCTGATATGTGATCATGCTGGGGGATGATGGGTCTGTAGTGCGTGGTGAGACATCAGGATGGGACTTCTCTGCGAAAATAAAGGGCAGGGTCGTTGTCGTAGATTTTAGATAAATATTTAAGATATATTTTGGTCCCGTCTGAATAGAACTGAAAAAAGGTGGTGCTCAGTGAGAGGTAAGGTAAAGAAATAGATTTCACGAGTGAAATGGTGAAAGGTAGAGTCTGTCCCTGGATTGAGAAGATACTCTAGTCCAGCCTATCTCTACAACAGATATTTGTTGATCAGACAGTATATCTCTCTATATATATATTAATATATATATATCAACCACTCACACACACACACACACAAATAAGTGACGACAATTAGACGCACAAACGTGAAACTATATTTATGGGTTAGGGATATTGGGACGAGCTGACCGACACAGGTAATTAAGTTTTATGTTACTTTTATTTACCATAAAGAAACTTTACAACAGTTATTATCAATATATCAGAATCATAGGTTACAGAATTAATAAAGGAATAGACACATAAGCGCAATCGCCTCTGTTGAGACAAGTTCCCACAAGAAGAAGTTAATTAACCCCCAAAAGATCAAAAGATTAGCACTATGGTATAGAATTTGACTATACTGTAAAGAACAGAGTTTCTAGTTAGTCTATTCTGAAAAATGAACAGTATTAGCAAACATAAGAAGAAAAAAACAAAGTGAGTATATTAGTTATACAATATAAGAATTATTCATCCCTGCTTTCACTCGCTCTGACAAACGTGTGATCACATTTTATTCTCGCTTACCGAATAAGTGTTTGACAACAGCTTGAACATATCTCCATGCTCCAGGTAACAGATTCAGTGTCGGTTCTTTTGGCAAGATAAGCCCCAGTTCTTCAAATGACTGTTTAATCCTCTTATTTGATGAACGCCTATTTTGTTATTTTGTTTTATTGACTCTGTTCATGTCACAGCAATTAGTCCAGGTATGAAACACAACTTCGAGATCAAAAATGGTCACGGTGTACAGTAGCTTGAAATATTCGATAGTAAAATAGAATGTCAGGTAGATAAATCTTTTCTTCAGGATAAATCCTCGCCACAACACAAGTGGTCGGTAGGCAGGTAATGTTAAATTTGCTATTCTTCGCCACAGCTGGCTGAATGTAGATGAAAATGGAAAAAGGAAATTAGGATAGCTATAGGTCCAGTTACAATTATTCTTATTGTCTTTTGTTGGTACTCTCTCTCTTTCTGGATAAACCAAGAGAGCCGAACAGGTAAACACCAAAGACCCGCTGGGTGCATAAGAATGTTTGTTTGGCGTCTATTGTACTTAGACCCGTTTTCTCAGATTTATATTGAAGCCGCTGGTAGGTTTTGGGTTGTGACCCGTACTAAATTTATAGGAAGAAAAATGCAACATTTAACCACAATCAGTATTCTATCCTAAAAATAACCCGCGTAGAGGTATAATTTAATATCCACTCGGCTTTTAAATTTAAACTAGAAAAACACAAGTGTATATCTTATTTATCGTTTAACAAAAAACCCCGTGAAATAAGCGCTAGTCATTTATAAAATTGCTCATAATGAATTAGAAATAAATATTTATTTCGTCAGTACTCATAATGGATAGTGCATTTACTAGTTGACCAAAATATCTCTTACTAGTTAATAGCAAGTAATTAAATTAAAAAGTTAGCTCTATGTTGTTTTAATTCGCTAGTCAATTAGCACAAAAATCCTAGTGAAATATCATGACGGACTTTAAAAATTAAATCACTCAACACAGAAAAATCTTAGTGAAATATAATACCGGACTTAACAATTAAATCACTCAAGGGGCTATTATAAATATTTACCGCAACACAAAATGACTTTCTCCAATCTAAAAAAACTAAGAAATTCCACTGTTATAATGGATCTAGAATATCGAAGCTAGACGTCTGAAAGTTTGTGGGTACTAGATAAACTGAGTTTGAAAGCTGGAATATATATATGAAATAGACAAAAAGTCGCTGACCAGTGTGAGACAACACCTTTGGGGAATTCCGTGGTCAAATTTTGAATCAAAGTTAATTTTGCCACCTTTTGCCGACCGCCAGAACCCGGCAGCGAGCAAACTGTCTTTTGATCTCCGCTCATCTGTAGCCAATTACATCCACGAACGAACGATGAAAGGGGGGGGGGTAACTGTGATTGATTATCTCCCCTTTTCTCTTTCTACGTGCATCTATCAAAAGGTACAACTTTTGAATTATCGCTCTTGATTCTACATATATACGACCCGTCCCATCTCTCTACACGTGAAACGGTCTGATTTTAAACATTCCTAGTGCCTGTAAGACAAAAGAGAAAAAAAAAAATTAGGCGTGGCTAAATTATGAATGAAACAGATGAATGAATCGGAGTTTGGGGTACTGCGTTAACCAAACGTGCATAACTAATAAGGAAGAAAAGGTGGAAAACATGTGGAAGCAAAAACGTGTAGATATCATGTAATATATTTACATACTTCTGTCACAGTCGTCGCTGAACAGAGTGGAGCCTACATGACAACAACCTCCAGCATGCGAATTGAGGTAGAGGCAGTTACTGCAGCACTGAGGTGGCTGTCTGAAACTACATCAAGCCATGCTTCGGACAGTTCAGAACGAATGGCTGCGGCAGGAATGGAAAACATCAATAGAATCCTCAAGTCTTCAAGAACTGGTGTGGATTTACTGTCCTGGTCATGCAGGGGGACGTGGCAATGAGAGAGCTGATAGACTGGCCTCGAGAGCACCCTTAGTGTGGACACTGGACATGGACAAGAGAGAGATACTAAGGGCTATTAATGATCGCCTGCTGGATAATGACACTGCAATAGATGAATCAACAAGGGTGCGACAGTTGGAGTTTGGCATCAAACGTGGGACTAACAGAAATGGGCGTGAGAGATGATGCATCCGTCGTATGTACAACCAGCATGCTACAGGTACAATTAGCATTCATACTCTTCGACATTTGCTGAGGGAGACTGAGCACATATGGGTTTGCCCGGAGTGCAGTGAGGTTTATTCTGATTAACAATAACAATTAACAATTATCTGAGCTAAACAGATACACATATAGACACGCAAACAGACCCAAAGACAAAAACAAACTCGTAAACAATCAGATAAAGTTAGGCGCGAACACAGCACACATACAGACGGTGTGCATCCCAACACACAACAGATGCACACCACATACAGATACGCATTAAAACATACACACAAACCCAGAACACAAACGTTCACACACTTCAACACAAACTTTCACACGCATACACATAGATCTAGTATGGAGTCAGTTTTACAATTAATTTAGTTGTTAAACTGACTGTACAAGATTTTACTGATTTATTTCTCAACAGGAGGCGGAGACACTAGGGAGTCATGACCCAGGTGGGCCCGCCTCCCTTAGAGTGTAAAGGAGATTAAAGGGCCGAAACACTTGATCGACGGGGGGACAAGCTTCTTATGACCAGATTGCCTCCTGTTGTATCGCTATGTATAGAGTTTCCTATCATATTCTCATCTCATATCTCCCCTTTTTTACATCAGCCCCTTTCATTATTTCCACATATAGATTTAGAATTCAGGTGAAATAACTACGGTTGTTATAATAGTGAAAGATTTCACGGAAAGTTTGTATGTTAATTATTCTATTGTTGCTTTATTTGTTTTTTAAATAAACTCATTTACTTTGTTGTAGTAGAAGTCTGCTGTAGGGGAAGACTTTAAAAGCTGGATTCGAGACACACTGAAAACCATAATATAGCATAGCAAGACAGTAATAGCTCTAGAACCCGCATGTTAGAAAAAAGGGAGAAATTTCTCAGAAACACAGGACAAAGAGATTTGAAAAAAAAAATGAAAGACAAGTAGAAGGGTAGTTAAAACCCTACGCTCAACACGAAGCAGTCGGAATCGACAAAAAAGAAGCACGTAAACAAACACTTATACACAATAGTCTGTGTTTGCCTGTGTGTGCCAGTGTGTGTGCATAGGTGCGTGTTTTCGCGTGTATATCTATGTGTGTGTCATCAGGTGCATCTCTTTCGGGTCTGGCACAGGTACATACGTTTAGAGTAAGTCCAGATGAAGTTTTCAAGATTGGCAATCACTTGTCTGTTATTATCTTCGCCCCGTCTCAGATCTGGTTACCTACATTTTCTGATGAAAGATGTCTGTGTATTTCACTTATGTCATAAATGCCTGATGTTTTTATTTATAAGACATTCAGGCGCGACCGAAGACTGGCGTAAATCAGCTCGGTAGTCGTTATCTTGCGACATCAGTGAAGTCGTAAAATTGTGGTAGGTTGTGAGTGGCGTGTTGGTGGTCTTTGCTGACAAGGTTATCTTCTGTGTTTAGGTGAGGCGAGGTAACATTGTTGTGGATGCAGTAGCGTTTGTTGCCTTTGATTGCTTACTTACTCGCGAACAGGTCTCTACCGCGTACAAAGAAAAAAAAAATGGCAACATACAAAACGCACGCGCGCGCGCGCACACACACACACACACACTTACACACACACACACACACGCACACACACGCACCACACCTCACAATCTTGTCACTGTTTTATGGTTTTGATAATTTTTTTTTCATTAAAAGAAAAATTTCATTAATTTATTTTCTAAAAAAAATATCTTTGGGTGTTTTTGTGTGTGTGGAAAGTAACATTACTACGCATAATTACTTTAAACGTTTAAAAACACGGACAATTTTCGTTATTAATTAACTTGTATACAATATTGAAATAAATGGTTAAAGGGAATTTTTCTTCGACATCTGCTCGCTCATCTTCATTTGGCCCATAGACAATGACAAAGTTGACTATGGTTTCTCCTTCTTTAGCTTTAGCACTATAATGCGCTCAGAGGCAAAATTATATTCCTTTATGCTATCCTTTTGGTTTTTAGCCACAATACAACACACACCCCGTTTAGCTCTCTCAGAAGTTTCCATCAAAGCCAGGATGTCTAATTTTGCTTTTCTCATCTCCTCCACCATCTCCTCCTCTTTCCTATTGATACTCCTAATATTCCATGATCCATAAATGGTAGTCCGTGCCAGTTTATCGCCTTTAAGATCAGTCCGGTTTTCTCTCTTGCATCCAGTTGTAATCGTATTTTAAGGCAAGCAGGTGATTGTCCTGTTGTGCCTTTGCAATTTAACACAAGTACGGTAGTCGTAACGATATTTCTCATATATATAGTCGTAAAAGTGAACTCTAATGTAATCAAACGAAAAACTAGACAAACAGTAGTAGTCCACTGTACTTTCACTTTGTTGAATTTATAGCTTGTTTCCATTAGTGCCTCTGACAGGCTGGAGTTCGTGAGGAACACTATTTTGGCTGTAGCATAATACGAGGTTTGCATGATCGTTACTGCGGCTGTCTTTAGTGTTTCTGTCTCTGAGAAAAGAGAGAAATACAGAAATAGACCAGAACAGTTAGTATGAAAGAAAGTGAGGAGAAGACGCTGTATAGACACATGAAGAACAAACCAGTTGATAGCATTACAAGACACTCCATGTTTCGGAATCCCCGAGGTAATATATATAGAATGAGATAAAAAAATCTATAAAAAAAAACTTGTGGAGAAGAGAACTTGAGACATACATTAAAGGGATAAAGACGACATAGAACAACATTGAGCGGATGACACAAGACAGGGGGGAGAGGGGGGCAGTTTGGCATGTTGTTGTTGAGAACCTATGCTCCACGTGGAGCTGAAAGATATTGACGACGATGACAATGATGATACACCAACTACTAGCGCAACCAGGGTTGCCAGATAAAAATTGTGAAAAAAGCCAAATTGGCAACCCTAAGCGGAACTATGATAGGAAACTCTTTACAGAGCGATACAACAGGAGGCAATCTGATCATCAGACAAGTGTTTCTACCCAGTATACTCTTTTACACTCTAAGGGGCGCGGGCCCACTTGGGTCATGACTCCCAAGTGTCTCAGCCTCCTGTTGTCTTGTATCGAAAATGAACCCATTTGACTTTGGTAGCAACTATAAAATCCACAACTCCACCAGCCGTGGAGGCAATTGTGAAAGTAACAAAGAGAAGACAAATTACTCCGTTCGTTCCGTCGCACACAACTAGAGACAGACACGGACACACTTGCGCGAAGCCGACGAGGCTAGTCACTAGTCACATATATCGCCCTTGCCCTAATGACACCTTACACGCCGAGAGCACGTGTTCAAGTGTCTGCCTTCCCTGGCACAGGGGGCACTGCTCATCATCCGACTTTCCCCATCTCACAAGGTTTGTGGCCGACGGCAGCAGGTCATACATTGATCTAACAACGAAGCTGAGCCTTAAGAGGTGCCATATGCCATATTTCATTCCATGTCAAGGACCTCTGCAGGGCTCCTTCCCATGTAGTCCATTGGCCTAGTTGGGCCTGCTGCACTCCTTTTAGCAACCTCTTATCATTCTCAGCTCCTTGTATCTCCTGAACTACCATGTCTCTGCGCTCCCTGCTTGATGCCTTGGACCACCAGCGGATGTCTCCATGACCAAATCCCCGTCTATTCGTTTGTGTGTATCCGATTACCTCCCTCAGTTTGACTACAACTTTCAAGTAAATAACAAGAAACAAATTGGAGATAGAAGAAAGATGGTATGGAAATCCGTTTTACACATGAAAGATAAACTAGAAACATGGAAAGTTTGGTAGCAGTGTACTTCATCGCTGAATTCCCCCTTTTCTTTGCCTTGTGTTCTGTTTCGTTTAATTTTTGTTTCGTTTCTAATTTAATATTTTTCTTTTGCTCTTATATTGTTTCTGCCCAACATGGAGTAGCATGTAGCAACAACCTACTTCTCTCCACGAAAAACTGTTAGGAGATGTCAGGAACCTTGAGTTGACTTCTACCTTTATTAGAGTCATTAATGTAGAAGTCTGAGTGCGAATGAGATGTCAGGAAGCTTGAGTTGACTTCTACCTTTATTAGAGTCATTAATGTAGAAGTGTGAGTGCGAATGAGATGTCAGGAACCTTGAGTTGACTTCTACCTTTATTAGAGTCATTAATGTAGAAGTCTGAGTGCGAATGAGATGTCAGGAAGCTTGAGTTGACTTCTACCTTTATTAGAGTCATTAATGTAGAAGTGTGAGTGCGAATGAGATGTCAGGAACCTTGAGTTGACTTCTACCTTTATTAGAGTCATTAATGTAGAAGTGTGAGTGCGAATGAGATGTCAGGAAGCTTGAGTTGACTTCTACCTTTATTAGAGTCATTAATGTAGAAGTCTGAGTGCGAATGAGATGTCAGGAACCTTGAGTTGACTTCTACCTTTATTAGAGTCATTAATGTAGAAGTGTGAGTGCGAATGAGATGTCAGGAAGCTTGAGTTGACTTCTACCTTTATTAGAGTCATTAATGTAGAAGTCTGAGGGCGAATGAGATGTCAGGAACCTTAAGCTGACTACTGCCTTTATTGGATTCATTAATGTAGAAGTCTGAGGGCGAACGACGAAGAAGAAGATATTCTTTCTTGTGATTCACTTCCGGTTCCTGTGTATGCCGGTTAAGAACCCATCATCTTCCTACATTCGTTTCATCGCTGGAAATCTCTTCACTATCAAGCGTTTATGTGAGATCGTCTGCTGCGTTATTATAGCTAATTTTTTTTTAATCTTCATAGTTTTTTTCTTGCTTAGTATTTTTATTTGTTAATTAATGTTTTTTTTAAACCTGTCTGCTGTCTATTGAAGTGTCGAGTCTTACAATGGAAAGCGTGGTAGGTTCTCCAGGTAAAATTACCGGGTTCAAAACTTGGTAGAGCCAAGCTTGAGTCCACCCATCTGTACATGAGTACTTGCCCCTGCTCTTGAGTACTTGCCCCTGCTCTTGAGTTAAACAAGCGAAAGGTAGCAAGGACGGTCAACCCATCTCACAAAGCCGAGACTTAGTAGAGTGAAGTCTCCAACACTTCTGTCTCCTACCACAGTATCTGCTATGGGACTATCTTCACCGTTACCTTCCGCGTCGTCCTTCGCCATTTCCTCTAGCCTGTCTTTTTTCTGTTTTTGTTTCCTGTTCGTGGCTGATGAAAGGTAATTCCGAAACGTCCAGTGTTGCTCGTGCATTATTCATTAGCAAAACAGAGACTCCAATATCATTGTTCGTGTTTTCTTTTTGTATGTTATCATTTTCCCAGTCGTCCCAATCATTATTTATACACGAAGTACCAGCTTCAGGAAGCTGTCACATGCGCTGGTACGCGTGTCATGATATAGACCAGAGGTTTTCAGCCTGGGGCGCACTTACCACCCAGGGGTACGAGAAGCTTATCAAGGGGGTATGCGGGATATGTGGCAAATAAGTATATAACCCTATTCAAAAAAGTAGTATGTTTATTTAAAAAAAAAAATTATTATGGATTAAAGAGAAAACTGTGTGTTAAGTTCTCGATCAAATCCAAATTAAGAAAAACATTGGAGGCTGAACATGATATTTGAGTATCTCTTTTAAAAAAAAAATAAAGTACCACAAATAAAACTGTTGGATAACAAGAAACAGGATGAACGGTCTCACTAATTTATTTGACTGAGTTCTGATAAACTTGTAGTAAATTTATGATGCTAAAGTCATGGACGAATAAAGTATGTTCATTTATTTACCATATTTTTTTTTAAATGCACGATGAACTCTAGAATATATTTCCTGCCATGTTGAATAAGCGGTACGGGAAGGTTTACCAAAAGTCAAAGGGGTATGGGAAGGTTTACCAAAAGTCTATGGGGTGCGGGACGATTTATTAAAAGGAAAAGGCGTACAAGAAGGTTTACCAAAAGCAAAGGGATACGGGAAGGTTTATCAAAAGCAAAAGTGCTACGGGAAGGTTTACCAAAAGCTTAAGGGGTATGGGAAGGTTTACTAAAAGAAAAAAGGGATACTGGATGATTTACCAAAAGCAAAAGGGGTACGGGAAGGTTTACCAAAATGTTAGGGGATTGTCACAGATGGAAATAGTGCAGCAGTCATCATCCACTTTTGCCCCTCCCCATCTAGTTTATATTTTTTTGTGTGGGTGCTACATGAACGAAGGATTCACTAGTGCAATTAACACGTGAGCCGTTTGGAAATTAAGCACGGTGGAACACAGAGAGAGAGAGAGCGCGGAGCATGGCATAATAGATTCTTTGATCAGGGGCGATGTTAAGTCTGAGACGGACCTTCGATTGTAAAACTTTCAGGGGAATTAATTGCGTACCTGATTATTCGGCAAGGCGGAGATGATGAAAGTCAAGCCAGAGAGGTTGTCGGTGGCAGAGGTGGTAAAATTACATTTGATTCAAGAATCGAACGGCAAATGGGCTTGGGTCTGGCAGTAGGTGTGACTTTCGCATTAAAGAGCGATAGAACGGAATTTACGGATATATACCATGTCTCTCCGATAGCCATGATCAGTTGTTCAGAAATCTATCTGAAATTTACTAGCTCGATATCTTAGATTTCTCGTACAGAGTGAAAATTATTAGATTTTCGTGGAGTGTTTCATTTTTCTGATTGCGGTAATTTATATACTAGCCTTTAAGTGATTTAGTGTGTTTAAAGTTTTCATTATATTTCACTGAGATTTTCTGTGCTAATTAAATAACTTATAGCTAAATCCTTTTCAGCCTTAAAGTAAATTTAATTACTAGCTATTTCCCAGTAAGAGATGTTTTAAATTGACTAGTACATACATTAAATAACTGTCTACTGACGGTATATATTAGTTACTTCTATCCATTTTATGTAATTTTTTAATATGACTAGTGTTCATATCACGCGTTAAAGAACGATAGGATAAGCTAGACACATGTGATTTAAATCTAATTTATAACGGAGTGGTGAAGAGGTCCTATTTTAACACGTATTAGATATGATATTCATAATTTGGTTAAATGTTTATATTTTCTTTCCTAAAATCTATGCTGATCAACCTGAGTACTAGCGGCTTTTTTATGGCCATATGAACTTATGATCATACGAACTTGTAATATTATAAGCATCCAGGGATATTTAATATTGATGAGCTTCTTGCTGTGACCTGTGTGGTCCAATTTTCCTCATTTTCATGAGAGAAACCAGAATAGAACATTAAATTATAATATTAACTGGACCAGAACTATTACCAGATTTACTTATATCAATCTGTGGCGAAATATATTGTCAGCAACATTTGTGTAACTTAACCTAGCGTCTCAGCCACCTGAGGCTAAACAACATAGGAACTATATATATGTTCTATTCATCCTACGTAGGCGATCACCACGCATGAACCTTACTCCAACCAACTGAAGGCATAGATAACTTATTGTATCTGTGGTGGATTTGGTGTTATAGATGTTATTATTTAATAGTATCTGTCTACCCAAGTGAGGTCAGCTGTGTAGGCCCCTGAGGTTAGTAGTTGATGGTTAAGTATTTTCAGGGAACCTAGCTGCTACCACCATATGATCTCACTTGGCTCTATATTTTTATTTATTAGTTATGTGACTACGTCTAAGTGTCTAGAGTAACGAAGATATAATGCAGTGTAAGACAAATCAATACAAATACACTTTAATTCTATCACATAAATAGGACTGGGTCAATACAACAACCACATACAGACTAACACTCTATGATATATCTTATAGAAGTCTGTGGCTGAATATTATGTAATAGAGTATATTACAATTTTATTTGCCCTGATTCAGACTTTTCTGAGTCAGGACCAACAACAAAATGAAAATTATGGTTTTATTTACATAACATTAAATACCACAATGGATCTTCTGTCCATATAAAGCAATATTACAATCTAATTATATTTAGGTATTACTATAGACTAAGTTAACACTGGTAATTAATGGTGGGTTGGGGTATTTTCATCATACCCTCTCTTTTCTCTATCTCTTGTGGAATGTTTATTCAACAGTCTATTATTTTATTTATTATGTTTTAATACAAGTGGATGAACTCTTAGTGCCGACACAAGGGCACTTATCTTTCTGTTGGTAGTAGTTATGATGCTGACAATCTCCTATATTTCATGGGTTGATTCGTGGTAGACAGCGTGTACCAGCAAAAATTTTAACCAAATGACCAATCTGACAGAGTCCCTGGTGTAGTGTGGTAGACAGCGTGTACCAGCAAAAATTTCAATTTCTCTCACTAAGATAAATACACCAGGGTTCTGGCACTAGCTTAGTACCAGAACAAAAACCCTGAAACAAGGTTATGGTTCGTTATAACACAGCTACAATATCATTCCACAAGTAATAAATGGTATAATGCAATAAAAAGAAAAGGGTCAGATCCCTCTGACCAACCCATTTCAACCATTTTCATCTGAGATAACAACTCATACCAGTGCTCATATTCTTCTCCCTAATGGCTACCACGCCTCTGACACTTCAACAATGATCCTCTCCCATAGGATAATGTGGATTAGCCTTCCCACTGGTAACTGTGGAAATCATTTTAAGTTATACAACTCATGTCAGTTCTACTGCGTGTGAGCAACACCAAAGGCTCTGCATAAGTCTGCTAGGGGACCTATGTACTTAGTCACAAAACATTCCCAATAAAGCAGTATCTCATACACCAAAATTTTTGTAATAAAAAGGTTAATAAATTCGTTCTTACCACAATTCAATGGAAATATCACAAACATACGTTGACTGGCATTAGCATTAATATATAAGTTCAGCTTTGCCCTCGTCCAGACTGCCAAGGTTTTTTATTTCACTCTTAGCACTGCTGTTCTCAACGCAGCTTGCATACTAACAATTATGTATCAAATGGCGACAAGCCTTGGAAGCTTTTTGCCAATATCACTAGACTGGCACAATCGCAGCGAGGGTCTAGCTATTCAATTCAAATTTGAAAAAAACAAAACTCCAAACATACTAGGAGTGAGTCTGCAAAATATATTTAGCTTTTTGGCCAACCAATACCCTCCTTCCTATACTCCTATACTAACCAATCGGATTTGAATCACTCTAATTCCTTTGTTTTTCTTGCGTCCCCAAATAATGTTATAAATAGAATGAGCAAAAACAACAGTCTTACCGTTCGTAGATATATAGTATTATTTCAATATCTTGGTTAATAATTGGGCTGCTATGTATATTAAAACATATTATTGATCAGGAGACTCTAAGCTATCCTTATATATGATTTCTATGGCTATATTCATTGTCGTTTGGATTTTCACATTCGTCACTGTTAGTCGTCAATTATATACTTTTCCATAAGTCGGCCATCTTTCCCCCCTTCTCTATCATTTTTTATTCAAAATAAAACAACTTGTTTGGGTTACGTCAGAAATACACTACTAGGCAGGAAATGAGAGCTGACTGTGTGTGTGTATATACATTTCAACTGCGAGAATATAGTACGATGCATGCATGGGGCTTTGCGTCTTGTTTTTCAAATCTGCTAAAGGCAATACTGTCGCGCGCTCATTACAATTTGGCGTTTCAAAACCCAAACGCGTGACAATGGTAGCATTCCTTCTGTCGCTCCTTCATCCACCTCCCTTCTTCTCTCTCTCGGTCTTGGAACAAATACTCCTTGACCCTGCAGAAATGTTATTTTTAATTCTCAAGGACGACTAGGAAAGCGTGTAAGATTTGACGGCGAGATCATTTTCTAAGCATTACCACTGTACAAAATTCAGCGCTCTACTGGCGCAGAAGACGACGATAGGCAACCACACACGGGCGGGTTTATTTATTTTCATAGGAGTAAAATCTTATTGAATTTAGCGATTATCTCACAGATTTCGCTACAGTATCCAGGACAAATTTAATCACCGACTCTAGCGACTCCCGTGAAATTTGCAGTCAGCAACTACGGCGAGTCTGGGGCTGGATTTGGCAAAACTTAAATTTGACACTAAATAGTCTTATTACTTATTAGTGTATTTCTTTGGAATGCCTGCGACAACTACTGGGGTAAGCAAAAGCATGAAAGTGGCCACTGAATGGGTGTG
Source organism: Oreohelix idahoensis (assembly GCA_024509875.1). Taxonomy (NCBI): domain Eukaryota; kingdom Metazoa; phylum Mollusca; class Gastropoda; order Stylommatophora; family Oreohelicidae; genus Oreohelix; species Oreohelix idahoensis. The sequence continues at coordinate 184,622 of JAMPIV010011546.1, forward strand.
AATTGAATAAACGGAGAAAGGAACTTATGTCTTTTGTTAACATCATATACTTATGTGATTTCTTCTTTCTTTTTATCTCATTAATCTGAGTAGTCACGGGATAGATTACATTAGGAACCTATTCTTTTCCCATACTGACTATTTCATAACCTATTGTTAACTTTTGATCTTTTGGGTTAATTAACCTCTGTTGGGATCTTTTCTTTTCCTTTTACCAGAGGGGGAGAACCTATTTGATTAATTTCTTCTTTTGCAATTTGTCTGTAAACCATGATCTAGTGATGTATGTGCTTATTGTTGTGATCTTCTATTGATAATAAACTTTATTAAACCTTTAGTTATCGTGTCAGTCAACCCCTATCCATTATATGTTATTCATAGTTTGTTTTCACGTTCGTGCGTATTTGTCACAGAATTGTGTGCATTTGAGTGTAGTGTAACTTGTATTTTGTACAAGGAGAGAAAGTGCGTCTGATTTAAATATCGTCGTCCAGATAGGCTGGATTAGATAAATTATTCTATCCAGAGACTGTCCTTTCTCTTAACGATCACCTCGTGATAAAACTATTTCTTACCCCTTACTTTCACATTGTCATCACTATCACCTCTGCTCAGACAGGACTATAAACATCTATTACCTATCTGATAAAATATACGACAGGGATACTAGAAGGTTTACCACAAAATAGGTGTACGGAAAGGTTTACCAAAAGCCAAGGGTGTACGGGAAGGTTTACCTAAGGCCTATGGGATACGGGAAGGTTTATCAAAAGCCTAGGGGCGCAGGAAGGTTTACCTAAAGCCTAGGGATACGGAAAGGTTTATCAAAAGCTAGGGGCTCAGGAAGGTTTACCTAAAGCTTACGGGGTACGGGAAGGTTTATCAAAAGCCCAGGGGATACAGGAAGGTTTATCAAAAGCCTAGGGGGTATAAGAACGTTTTCCAAACGTCAAGGCGGCACGGGAAAGTTTGCTAAAAGCCAAGGGGCTCGGTAAGGTTTACTAAAAGCCCATGGGCTACAGGAAAGTTTACCAAAAGCTAAAGTGGTACGGGAAGGTTTACAGAAAGCCAAGGGTCTACGGGAAGGTTTACCAACAGACAAGGGTGTACGGGAAGGTTTGCCAACGTTCAAGGGAGTACTGGAAGGTTTACAAAAAGGCAAGGGTGTACGGGAAGGTTTATCTTCAGACAAGGGGGTATGGGAAGGTTTACCAACAGACAAGGGGGTACGGGAAGGTTTAATAAAAGTCAAGGATGTACGGGAAGGTTTACAAAAAGCCAAAGGTGTACGGGAAGGTTTACCAACAGACAAGGGTGTACGGGAAGGTTTACCAACTGACAAGGGGATACGGGAAGGTTTACCAACAGACAAGGGGGTACGGGAAGATTTACAAAAAGCCATAGGGGTACGGTAAGGTTTACCAGAAGCCAAGGGAATGTAGGAAGGTTGATAAAAATGCCAAAGGGGTACTGGAAGGTTTACCAAGAGCCTAGGGGTTACGGTGGACCAAAAGCGGTTGGGAACCTTGGAGTAGACAGTAGGTAAATGACGGTGGTGCGCGGACCATACATTAGTATTATATTTTTAAAAAATAAGAAAATGAGAAGGGTTGCAGTAAGACTATGATACAAGAAAATGAGAAGGGTTGCAGGAAGACTCTGATACAAGAAAATGAGAAGGGTTGCAGTAAGACTATGATACAAGAAAATGAGAAGGGTTGCAGAAAGACTATGATACAAGAAAATGAGAAGGGTTGCAGTAAGACTATGATACAAGAAAATGAGAAGGGTTGCAGTAAGACTATGATACAAGAAAATGAGAAGCGTTGCAGTAAGACTATGATACAAGAAAATGAGAAGGGTTGCAGTAATACAATGATACACGATTCATTGCTCATTATTTGCCTTTGTCCTTTTTACGGAGCATGATGTCACTATTGCAGCTGGTCCCTAGCAGGAAGACTGCACCAAGTATTCATATCTTTTTGCAACAATGGTTTATGTGGCAATTAATTTTACATGATGAAATTGCCAGCACCATACCGAACTTGTATATTAGTCTCCTGGTACGACATGCATGAGGATTCAGTAGGTGTATTCTTTGGTTGTTTGTTTGTTTTTGTCTTAAACACCCGAGAACTACACGAGGACTACACGATAAGATAGACTAAAATTAGTCGTGTGAGAATTACTGGGACAAAATAGGCCATCGTTTCCACTACAATGTCTTCGTCAATGACAAACACATAAAAAGAGCAGAGAAACGAAAGTTAAAACAAATCTACTAGATTGACAAGAGTAACAACAACGAATTTCATTGGACAATTCGTGTCATCATCGCTCTTCAGCTCCCGACAGAGCACGGGCATTTAACAAGCAGACGCCAAGTCTTCCTGTCACGTGCCATCCGCTCAAGGTCTTTCCGTGTCATCTTCACGCCCTTTATGCCTGTCTCTAGTTCCCCTCTCCACGTGCTGCCCAGTCACCCTTTACCCAGAATCCAGAACAAGGACTGCCTGGCAGTGCCGTCAACAGGCACCTTCAACGTGCGTCCCACCCATCTCCAGCATCTTCCTCCCACCCCCTGCTCCACTGTCACCTGCCACAGAGCCACACAGCAGGACCGACCTGACACCCAAACTCCGTCGGACTTGACCTCCCTTGATCTTCACATATTTCCATAAAAGTGCTCGACTGGTGTAAACTTTTTTATCTCGGCATAAACTTCCGTATTCCTCTGTAACTTAAATAATAGTGTATGTACACCCTTACTTTATTTGATACTTACAAGTGAGAGTGCATTATTTGAAGTTCTTCTATAAAAGTCGACATTCATTCACTTTTTCTTGAAAATCATATGCAATTCTGGATACTTCAAACCTTGTTCAATATGGCTCCTCTATAATATCTCCAGTTTCCTTCAAATGTTTACAGCCTTTTGATACTTTACAGATAGTCGTTATATGCTCATAACCATCCGTTTTCTTGGTACATAGTCGTAAAGTACTCATACTGAAGTGACAAACCGTGCTTCTGCAAGATTCTCCTGTAAACAAAATTCTATTCTGTGCAAAATATAATCTCAGTTCAATACTTACAAAAAAATCACAGCATAAACGCTGTTCTCCTTTCAGAAATACACCTTAACTGTGAACTACAGAAACAAATACTATCTCCCGATAGAATAACACTGGCTAGTGATGGCTTGACATCTAAACATTATTCACATAAACACTATCTGTAAAACCACAGAAGGTTCCTCTTGTCCGCACAGCGATCACACCTTCTTCCTGAAGCACAACTCAGGACTCAGTGTCATCTTAAATTTATTGGTCGAGCCTTTTTTTTCTTGTTCTCGAACTTTCTATTTACAACTCAAGATAATCACTCACTATTAATCAACGTGAGCCGGTATTCTGAACCGTTGTCAGTTAGCAATACCATTATTTTCATTCATTATTTTCTCCTGTGAGCTGTCCTAACTGTTTATCTCACCTTACAATAGCATGAATAATGCTAGGGCAAACCCCACGGTGACACCAGTGGCGTACTAGGGGGGATGCGAAGGAGGGTTCCGCCCCGGGTGACAGCCAGGAGGGGGTGCCATTGGACACTTTTATGATAGTAATTACTGTTAAAAATATATTTGCCCTTGTGTTTCTTTGTGGGGGAGGGGGTGCCAAAGGTAGGATCCGCCCCGGGTGTCAAATACTTTGAGTACGCCCCTGCCCCTTATATTACAACTTAGACACCATTTCAGTAAAATGTGTTGTGTTCGGACCTTCAAATAAAAACCTCCAGCTTCTTTCAGAACACCCTCATCACTCTTTTAGGCGGTCCATAGTGTGCTTGACCTACTTTTGTAAAACCACATCTGTGTGATCTCCATGCGTTTTCCTGCTTGTTTACTAACTGTCCATGATCCACTTCCCTATGTCAGGGTTGGGTCTATCCAACATTGAATAACTTAAATCATTTATTCTAAAGTGCATCTTCCATCTGAGGTTATTAACGTGCTTAGGTATTTGAATCTATTGACTTGTTCAAGAATGGTCCATTTACTCTGATGGTGCATTCTGGAGAAGCTATTGTCTTTTGGATGCCCGACACTTCTGTCTTGTACTTTCTTATTTAGGCTAAAACCCTAATTTTTACTTTCATTTATTGTTTTATCAATAATTTCCTGTGTCTTTTTCACTTGCTGCAGTTGTCATCAACGTATCTCAGGCTGCTTATATTATGACCACCAACAGATATCCCTGACACGTCCTCTGAACGGATCCGGGATGGCACACAGGCCAACATAAGAGCCTCTTGTATGTGCTGCAACTTTCGTGTTTGGTTGAGAATTTGAGCTGCAATTTGTTGTTCGTCATTTTTTTTTAAAAGAAAAAATACCTCTTTTGGGGCGTAAAGTGAGGTCTATTGTCTTTATATATATGTATATGTATAGTGATATGAAACTAAGAATACAAAAAGCAAGAGGAGCTTTCATTGCATTGGGAAATATATGGAGATCAAGAGAAATAGGATCCAACACGAAAATAAGAATCTTCAACTCAAATGTGAAGTCAGTCCTATTGTATGGCTCTGAGACATGGAGAACAACAAAGACAACAACCAAAAAGCTACAGACTTTCATAAATGGGTGCTTGCGCAAAATAGAGGGATTAAAATGGTATGACAAGGTTACCAACGTGGAACTGAGGACAAGAACCAGACAAGTGCCAATGGAACCAGAGATGAGAAGAAGACGATGGCGATGATAAGGACACACACTGAGGAAACCTGTTGATAGCATTACAAGGCAGTCCGTGTTCTGGAACCCCCAGGGCAAAAGAAGCAGATGTAGACCAAGAAGCACATGGAGAAGAGAGCTGGAAACAGAGGTGAAAATGATGAGGAGAACGTGGAAAGAACTTGAGATGATGGCACGTGACAAGAGGACTTGGCATGTGTTTGTTGAAGGCCTATGCTCCTTTGGGAGTGGAGGGTTTATGAATGAATTGTCTTTATTGTGCAAAATATGTTTGATATCGGCCCTGGCTTAGACACTTTGATCTTAACCAAAAGGCTTAAACTTGTTAGGTTATCTTTTACGCCAAAGACTTCAATTATTTTCCAATGGATGGGTGTGAAAAAAAAAAATCGAAAAAAGGTGAGTCGCGCAACGTCATTTATACGATCATATGTAAACGTTGCTGCAAAACCTATATTGGCCAAACAGGCAAACGATTTGGTGACAGATTAAGCCAGCACTTGAATGACATCTCTCAGCAAAAATCGACACCAGTTGCCATACACTTTAATGGTCCTGACCACCATGGTCCCATCGACATCCAGATCCTGCTCCTCTGACACTGCTAGACGAGAATAGCTTGAGAACCGTCTTATCCACCGCATGGGTGTCTAAAACCAGCTGGTCTTAACACTCTGCACACCTTTGTCTGAGGTCACACTTTCCTCTCTTGTTCTATTTTGACTCTTTCCTCTCTTATCCTGTTTTTCTATTTTTCTGCCGCCTTCTAATAATATGTATGAATATAATACACACTGTTTTTAACATGTCTTGATTTTTTATTCCATATTTATTTATCTGAGGATGAAAGGATATTAGTATACATGATGAGAGAGAGAGGAAGGGCAGAATGTCAGACGGGCCTGCGTGCCCAATTCTTAACCCTTTGAAAATAAAGTTCGTTCGTTCGTTCTGTCCTCTTCTGTTTCCAGTCCCCACTAATATTACGTTTGGGTAGTTTATTGTTTAGTTTCGTTTTTTAGTTTCTTAGTATGTATTGTGTACATCCGGTAGTGGCAGTCATTTCCTTTTCACGGCACGCTCGTTTAATTATTTTCCATAGCTGATTGCTTGTTCTTTATATTAGCAGTATGTAATAATAGTTATGGGGCAAATTTAAAAAAAATAAATAATTATACAAGTAAATAAAAATTCTTATGTTCTAACTGGGCGCACATGCACGCATAAAGACATAATAATTTAATTGCCTTTTTATTTATTTTGCTATAAAAAAAAAAAAAAATAAAGCAATACAAATGATTATATAGATAATTTAAACAAATTTGCAGCGATATAGGGTGTCTCTCGATTAAATACTGTTATTGTAAGGGAAAGAACCCATGAAATTAATCTCTGGTACATTAAATTTACCTAGTAACATCCCTTGGTTTTATTTCTTCGCTTGTCTTACAGCCACGACCATGAAGTTCCTGGTCGTCTTTGATGAGACAAAGGAAGAAAATGATCACTGCTTGCTCAGACATGTCGTACAAGGCCATTAGTATCAAATTATGCACGTGGCTGGCAATCTCATCATGTAGAATACGTAACTACAGAAACCACCCCACCACAGCAAGAACCTGAGAATGCTTGGTGCAGGTTTCCTGCAAAGGGATCAACAGCAGTGAGGTGCTTCATGCTCCATAAGGAGTGAAAAGTAAAATAATTATGATGATGATGTATGACTGCCATAGAGAGCAATAACTATTGTTTCATCATCTTCATTAGTTTCAACGTTTAAACGTTAAACATGCCTTATGATTCAAGCAAAGGCTAACTAACAGCCAAGGCTGAGTACAACCATGTGAGATACAATGAAAGAGCAGTACAGAATCTCACGCGCTCAAGCACCAAGGTATCATTCCAAATGTGTGCTGTATTTGCAAAATACTGGTTTTACAATACATACAAGGGGATTGACATAAGTCTTGGGCCTGACCATGAAGGAGTCACAGGAGGAAGATGAAACTTAGCACATTTAAAGTTCATCATATTTGCACTGAATGTGTGAAGTAAGCGTTTGTTTCTTCAATGGGTTTTCCCGCTACGGTGCACGGCGCAATGTACCCTACTGACCGGATCTGCTGCTCCAAAGATTTGACAAAACAATGGAAAAGAATGAGGCCAGAGCTGTGATAAAATTTCTGATGTTTCAGGGAAAAACACCTACAGAAATACACAGGGAGATGGAACCAGTGTTTCGTGATTCTTGTCCTTCATATACTTGGGTAAAAAAACTGGTGTCAACAGTTTAAGTGCGGCCGCTCAAATGTTGCTGATCTGCCAAGATCTGGTAGACTAGCCTCAGAGTGCAACGATGAAAATGCAACAAGAGTGAAGAAAATCATTGACCAGGATCGAAAAATGACAATTGTGGAGATAGCTAGTAGAGTAAAACTAAATGAAAGAACAGTTTATAGAATTTTACACAACAGACTGAACATGAGAAAAGTGTGTGCACACTGGGTTCCGCGACTGTTGACACGTGAACAGAAGCAAACGAGGGTAAATTGCTGTCCACAGTTGCTCAAAAAGTGTCAGTCAAAAGTTTGTTTGGAGACCATGGTGACAGTAGATGAGACTTGGGTACACCATTATGACCCCGAATCCACGCCCTCTCACAAAGCACGGCTTGTGCAGCTAGCAGTTAACGATTTGAATATTGAAATTCTTCCACACCCACCATATTCTCCAGATTTGGCTCCATCAGACTTTTTTCTATTCCCAAATCTTAAAAAAAAACAGCTAAAAGGAAATCATTTTGACAGCGATGAAGAGGTTATACTGGCATGTGATGGCTGGTTTAGTTTGAAAAATAGGGTGTTCTACTTCCAAGGTCTTTTCAAGGTCAAGCAGAGATGGCAGAAGTGTGTCAATTCAGACGGTGGCTATATTGAAAAGGAATAAACACTATACAAAATTTCAGCTCTCTGTAACAAGTCTTTCAAGGTCAGGCCTAAGACTTATGTCAATCCCCTTGTATCATGAAATCCGATTTGCCCTCCACAACGGACGCCAATTGCCGTGACTTATCTGATGTGTCGGCGTCTGTGGCCTAATGGATATGAACGCAGTTTCATAATCCAGATATACCAGGTTCGAAACCTGCTGCAGGCGGTTTGGTAGCAGATCGCTTTGTGTGGATTTTTAACAATGGTATAAGCGCCGTACCGTTCAGAAAGCAATGGCAAACTACTGAATGAAAAAAATTGCCTAGAAAAATCACAAACAGCCAATAAAAGCTGGGGTTGATTGCCACGTCCTGTAAGCAACTAACTTTTTTTTTTTTATCTGATGCACTGAGGAGTAAAATTGACAAAAGAGAAGAGTAAGTAAACATTAAAACACTCAGCAAAAACTTAAGGTAAGACAAACAAGTATTTTTCAACGGCGGCCAACAAAAATTAAACAGGGAAAAATGTCATTGCAAGACATCGCCAGTTGTCAGTGACGATGTGAAAATGATGTCTGAACAAGGGTGGTAAAATATGGTATGTTACAATGAGGTAACAAGTAGAAATGAGCTCATTGTGAGATAAGCGTGTAATGAAAAATTTATCACAGTTTAAAATTATTTATTTAACTCTTTATGATAAAAACAGGGATAGTTTAGTGTGCAGGCTGATTACAGTTTCATTTATGAAGGAAATGTTTTTTTATTTTAAAAAAATAGGTACTCCTTAGTAAGAAAAGAAAAAAAAAGAGGACGCAAGATTGCACTAAAGTAAGAAAAGTAATATTCACTTCGGAGATAAGATCTAGGTCTATTGGAATGACGCCATCACCTCGCTACAAGAGTGAACATGTTACGACATACGACCAACTAAGCGTCCGGAAAAAAGTGCAATAAGTATGGTACTGGCCTTCAAATACAATGTGCATCTATGGCTTGTTTTGGACTATCCGGACATGTGTATGGAGATTTTTATTTCGAAAGTTTTTTTTTAACAAGACAAAGCCTGAACAGTCATGCCTAGTAAATCACAGAAGAATATGGATAATAGAGAATAACATTGGTTGGTTCCAGTAACGAGTGAGTAAACACAGAAATAAATAGGAAATCACACGGAAAAAAAGAGGCCTGTAACAAGAAGTGCAAAACATTTCTTGACAATTTTGGGTAGATATGACCCGGGGACACTCTTGTCGTGTCCATCATGATGATCACCATTATCATTAGTTGCCCAAGGTTGATAGTCCTCCAACAAATTTATACCAAGCTCGCTTCTCCTGTACCATCAGCTCAAGGTGTTTCCATGTCTTGTTTATATAAGACCTTCCTTCTTGGATGACTGAGTAGGATTTCAATTATTTACTGAGGTTGACATTTGTATACTTGCTGAAAATTTGTGGCTCAACGTTTTTACAGGAAAGAGCTGGTCCATGCCCAAATATCCCTAGTTGGCTTTTAGGACATATGGCAGGAAGCAGTTTATGGGAAGATCACAAACTGTGATTTTTTTTTTTTTTTAACGTACGCCCGCTTTTACTCGAGGGTAAATCTCCGGTTAATATGTCTAACCTGAGACTGATTTTATGTGAGTATCCCTTTTTTCCCTGTACAATGACAGGTGTCCTCTCGCAGATACTCGCCCATTTCGGAGGTACCCATTAGAGCTGGGTCGGCTCAGGAGCCGTTCAGGTTATTCCAGTCCCTGGTCGACGACACTTCTTCAAATGTCTTCACCAGGGCTCGAATTATTGCAGTCCAAGTCCCGGTCGACGACACTCTTCAAATGTTCTCGTCAGGGCTCGAACCTGGATCACCCGATCGCCAGCGCAGTGTGGTAACCATTACACCAGCGCTGTGTAATGGCTCCCGAGGTTGTTGTTTTTTTCCCTTAACCAGCGGCACTTGGGCTTTCAGCCCTTCGGCCCAATGACATGTCATTGCGAGGCTGGGGAGCCTGTGGACTTTCCTTCCAACCCGGTCCACAGAGGGTTTATCTCAGGAGCCGTTCAGGTTATTCAGTCAAAATCCCGGTCGATGACACTCTTACAAATGCCAACACCCGGGCTTGAACCTTGAACACCTGATCGCTAGCGCAATGTGGTAACCAATTACACCAGCGCGGCTCCCTCCCGAGGTTGTTAAAGTCTTCATCCTTTTCTTATAAAATTTTTCTGAATCTACATCGACTATATGAACTTTCTGGATATCAATCAACCAATCAATCAATCAATCAATCAATCAATTAATACCCTTTAGCTTTCCATGGAGCATGGGCCTTCATGAAACACATGTCAAGTCCTCCTGTCACGTGCCATCAGCTCCTCATTATTTTCATTTCTGTCTCCAGTTCTCTTCTCCATGTGTTTCCTGGTCTACTTCGGTCTTTCTTACACCGGGGGTTCCAGAACAAGGACTGCTTTGTAATGCTATTCACAGGTTTCATCAGTGTGTGTCCTATCCATCTCCAGCGTCTTTTTCTCATCCCTTGTTCCACTGGCACTTGTCTGGTTCTTGTCATCTCTTGTTCCACTGGCACTTGTCTGGTTCTTGTCATCTCTTGTTCCACTGGCACTTGTCTAGTTCTTGTCATTAGTTCCACTGGCACTTGTCTAGTTCTTGTCATCAGTTCCACTGGCACTTGTCTGGTTCTTGTCATCAGTTCCACTGGCACTTGTCTGGTTCCTGTCATCAGTTCCACATTTGTGAGTTTGTCATACCACTTCAATCTTTTTATTCTACGCAAGCACCTTTTTATGTAACTCGTCATGACTCCCTTTCGAAAACGATCCTCCAGGGAACAGTCGAAGGTAAACGGAGAAGAGGAAGGCAAAGAAAATCCTGGGCTGATAACATCAAAGAATGGGCAGGGCACGGTTTTTCCACACTTGTACGCATTGCTGAGGATAGAGAGCAGTGGAGGACCCTGTCTGCTGATGCTTCCACCATGGCACCCCTACGACCCATGACGGGTTACGGGTTGAGATGAGATGATGCTTCCACCATGGCACCCCTACAACCCATGACGGGTTACGGGTTGAGATGATGATGCTTCCACCATGGCACCCCCCTACGACCCATGACGGGTTACGGGTTGAGATGAGATGATGCTTCCACCATGGCACTCCTACGACCCATGACGGGTTACGGGTTGAGATGATGATAATTTCTTGGTTGTTGCTTTTGTTGTTCTCCGCGTTTCAGAGCCATATAATAGGACTGACTTGACATCTGTGTTGGAGATTCTTAGTTTTATGTTGGATTTGATTTCTCTTGTTGTGTTTCTATACATGTTGAATTTGATTTCTCTTGATGTGTTTCTATACATGTTGGATTTGATTTCTCTTGATGTGTTTCTATACATGTTGGATTTGATTTCTCTTGATGTGTTTCTATACATGTTGGATTTGATTTCTCTTGATGTGTTTCCAACACCACAATTATACAATGTTATGCACCAACAAATGACAGCGACGAAGAGATTAGCGACGAGTTCTATCAACAGGTACAAAAGGAAATGGAAACTGTACCCAGGTACGATCTTATTATAGTAATGGGAGACCTAAATGCGAAAGTTGGAACACACAATAATTATACATGCGGCAGTGGAACAGATGGTGGGGACAAATTAATGCTTCTGCAGTATTAACAAGATCGGAGGAACACTTTTTCAAACAAAGAGTGCGCAAGATGTGGGACCAGATGATCATCACCTGGCAGATAGTAGCACTACAACGTGAAGTAAGAAGAAGGTGTGGGAAGTGATCAAACTAGCAGACTGAGCTCAGAGCTGCTGGACCAGTTGCAGTCAAACAGAAAAGATACAACATCACGAAACTTAAGGACCCCCTCACCAGAAAAGCGTTTGTGGTCGACGTAAAGAGACGATATCTGATTACCAAAAGCCAGGAAAGAACAGAGACCGATGATGTGGACCAGAAATTCAACACCATCTCAACAATATATAAAGAAAGCAGCAAGTCATGCTTGGGATTCCAGGAAAGAAAGAGCCAAGACTGGATAACACCAGAAACGCTAAACACCATAGCGAAGAGAAAGGAAATGAAAAGGAAGAAAACAGAAGCTAAGTCTCCCAGGTTAAAGGCAATATATAGTGAACAGTACAGTCAGCTGGACAAGGAAGTAAAACGTCAAACCCGTGCTAACAAAAGGACATTTCTGGATGACCTTGCAAGACAGGCAGAAGAGGCAGCACTGAGAAATGAACAAAGCACAGTTTATAAAATAACTAAAGCTATCAGTGGAAAACGAGGTGCAAACAACATAACGTTAGTAAGAGACAAGCAAGGAAATCTCATCACCACAGCACAGGGGCAGGAAACAAGGTGGGCAGAGCACTTCAGAGAAACACTGAATAAGGAACCACCAGAGACTCAGCTGAATGTTCCTGAGGCTGAAAGTGACTTAGACGTAAATACAGACATTCCACGAAAAGAAGAAATTATCACAGCTATCAAAGGGCTAAAAAATGGAAAAGCGCCTGGTCACGACAATCTGAATGCTGAGCTATTCAAGACAGACCCTGAACTAGCAGCAGAACTATTAGAACCACTATTTGCACAAGTCTGGGAAACTGAGACAACACCAACAGAGTGGAGTAAAGGAACAATTGTCAAATTGCCCAAGAAGGGCGACCTTGCAGACTGCAACAACTGGAGAGGAATTACCCTCCTCTCAGTTCCCAGCAAAATACTAGGCAGGATAATCATCCAGAGAATTTCAAAAGCAGTTGACCATAAACTGAGGAAAGAACAAGCGGGCTTCAGAAAGAATAGAAGATGTGCAGATCATATATTTGCCCTCAGGAACATTATAGAGCAGTGCTCAGAATGGCAGAGACAGCTGTACATTAACTTTGTTGATTTTGAAAAGGCTTTCGACAGCATACACAGGGACAGCCTATGGAAAATTCTGAGGGCTTATGGAATTCCCAGCCGCATTGTTTCCATTATAAAAAAGCCTCTATTCTAACTTTACGTGCAGTGTTGGATCGAGTAATGTAACTTTCGAAGTGAAAATAGGAGTACGACAGGGATGCCCCTTATCAACAACATTATTTTTGACAGTCATAGATTGGGTGATGCGCCAGACAACAGAGGGCAGTCCAAGGGGAATTAGATGGACAACGTTTTCTACACTGGAAGATTTGGAATATGCAGATGACATTGCACTGCTCGCGCATTCACACCAACACATTCAAGACAAAACTGATAGACTGAATAAGTATGGCCAGCAGGTTGGCCTGAACATCAATCTGAAGAAGACAGAGGTCATGACACTAAATGTGGGCAATCCTGAGCCAATAACAGTAAGGAACCAGAAGTTAGAACAGACAGACGCATTTGCTTACCTAGGAGGCATGGTGGCACCTGACGGCGGAACAGGCGGGGACATTAGCGGCAGAGTGAATAAAGCGAGAGCAGCCTTTGCTGTTCTCAACAACATTTGGAGGTCTTCCCAGTACAGCACAGGCGCCGAATTGGGACTGTATGAGAGCTGCGTGCTTTCTGTGCTTCTGAATGGTGCGGAATGTTGGAGAGTGACAGAGAGGGAGATGTCGGGACTGTCCTCCTTCCACACAATCTGCCTAGGGAAGGTTCTCCGAATCTTTTGGCCAAACACCATCAGCAACCAAGAACTACTTGTTCGGAGTAACCAGGAGGACATGCACACCATCATAGCTGGCAGACGCTGGAGTTGGGTTGGCCATGTCCTCAGAAGGGACCCTGATGCCATCGCGGGAGCAGCTGTGCTATGGACCCCCGGGGGAGGGCGAGGGAGAGGCCGACCGGAGGCAGCTTGGCGGAGGGCTGTGGAGGCTGAGATGCAGGGAGTGGGCCACAGTTGGGGCGCTGTGCGAGGGATGGCCGCCGACCGAGCAAGGTGGAATCAATTTGTTGCTGCCCTACAAGACGCCACCAGGCGTGATGGCCGCTGACTGCTTTGACGGTTGGCGGTTATGGATCAAAGAAGAAAGAAGTTTCTATACATGTTGGATTTGATTTCTCTTGATGTGTTTCTATACATGTTGGATTTGATTTCTCTTGATGTGTTTCTATACATGTTGGATTTGATTTCTCTTGATGTGTTTCTATACATGTTGGCTTTGATTTCTTTTGATGTGTTTCTATACATGTTGGATTTGATTTCTCTTGATGTGTTTCTAGACATGTTGGATTTGATTTCTCTTGATGTGTTTCTTTACATGTTGGATTTGATTTCTCTTGACGTGTTTCTATACATGTTGGATTTGATTTCTCTTGATGTGTTTCTATACATGTTGGATTTGATTTCTCTTGACGTGTTTCTATACATGTTGGATTTGATTTCTCTTGATGTGTTTCTATACATGTTGGATTTGATTTCTCTTGATGTGTTTCTATACATGTTGGATTTGATTTCTCTTGATGTGTTTCTATACATGTTGGATTTGATTTCTCTTGATGTGTTTCTATACATGTTGGATTTGATTTCTCTTGATGTGTTTCTATACATGTTGGATTTGATTTCTCTTGATGTGTTTCTATACATGTTGGATTTGATTTCTCTTGATGTGTTTCTATACATGTTGGATTTGATTTCTCTGGATGTGTTTCTATACATGTTGGATTTGATTTCTCTTGATGTGTTTCTATACATGTTGGATTTGATTTCTCTTGATGTGTTTCTATACATGTTGGATTTGATTTCTCTTGATGTGTTTCGATGTGTTTCTATACATGTTGGATTTGATTTCTCTTGATGTGTTTCTATACATGTTGGATTTGATTTCTCTTGATGTGTTTCTATACATGTTGGATTTGATTTCTCTTGATGTGTTTCTATACATGTTGGATTTGATTTCTCTTGATGTGTTTCTATACATGTTGGATTTGATTTCTCTGGATGTGTTTCTATACATGTTGGATTTGATTTCTCTTGATGTGTTTCTATACATGTTGGATTTGATTTCTCTTGATGTGTTTCTATACATGTTGGATTTGATTTCTCTGGATGTGTTTCTATACATGTTGGATTTGATTTCTCTTGATGTGTTTCTATACATGTTGGATTTGATTTCTCTGGATGTGTTTCTATACATGTTGGATTTGATTTCTCTGGATGTGTTTCTATACATGTTAGATTTGATTTCTCTTGATGTGTTTCTATACATGTTGGATTTGATTTCTCTTGATGTGTTTCTATACATGTTGGATTTGATTTCTCTTGATGTGTTTCTATACATGTTGGATTTGATTTCTCTTGATGTGTTTCTATACATGTTGGATTTGATTTCTCTTGATGTGTTTCTATACATGTTGGATTTGATTTCTCTTGATGTGTTTCTATACATGTTGGATTTGATTTCTCTTGATGTGTTTCTGTACATGTTGGATTTGATTTCTCTTGATGTGTTTCTATACATGTTGGATTTGATTTCTCTTGATGTGTTTCTATACATGTTGGATTTGATTTCTCTTGATGTGTTTCTATACATGTTGGATTTGATTTCTCTGGATGTGTTTCTATACATGTTGGATTTGATTTCTCTGGATGTGTTTCTATACATGTTGGATTTGATTTCTCTGGATGTGTTTCTATACATGTTGGATTTGATTTCTCTGGATGTGTTTCTATACATGTTGGATTTGATTTCACTGGATGTGTTTCTATACATGTTGGATTTGATTTCTCTTGATGTGTTTCTATACATGTTGGATTTGATTTCTCTTGATGTGTTTCTATACATGTTGGATTTGATTTCTCTTGATGTGTTTCTATACATGTTGGATTTGATTTCTCTTGATGTGTTTCTATACATGTTGGATTTGATTTCTCTTGATGTGTTCTATACATGTTGGATTTGATTTCTTTTGATGTATTTCTATACATGTTGGATTTGATTTCTCTTGATGTGTTTCTATACATGTTGGATTTGATTTCTCTTGATGTGTTTCTATACATGTTGGATTTGATTTCTCTTGATGTGTTTCTATACATGTTGGATTTGATTTCTCTTGATGTGTTTCTATACATGTTGGATTTGATTTCTCTTGATGTGTTTCTATACATGTTGGATTTGATTTCTCTTGATGTGTTTCTATACATGTTGGATTTGATTTCTCTTGATGTGTTTCTATACATGTTGGATTTGATTTCTCTGGATGTGTTTCTATACATGTTGGATTTGATTTCTCTGGATGTGTTTCTATACATGTTGGATTTGATTTCTCTGGATGTGTTTCTATACATGTTGGATTTGATTTCTCTGGATGTGTTTCTATACATGTTGGATTTGATTTCTCTTGATGTGTTTCTATACATGTTGGATTTGATTTCTCTTGATGTGTTTCTATACATGTTGGATTTGATTTCTCTTGATGTGTTTCTATACATGTTGGATTTGATTTCTCTTGATGTGTTTCTATACATGTTGGATTTGATTTCTCTTGATGTGTTTCTATACATGTTGGATTTGATTTCTCTTGATGTGTTTCTATACATGTTGGATTTGATTTCTCTTGATGTGTTTCTATACATGTTGGATTTGATTTCTCTTGATGTGTTTCTGTACATGTTGGATTTGATTTCTCTTGATGTGTTTCTATACATGTTGGATTTGATTTCTCTTGATGTGTTTCTATACATGTTGGATTTGATTTCTCTTGATGTGTTTCTATACATGTTGGATTTGATTTCTCTTGATGTGTTTCTATACATGTTGGATTTGATTTCTCTTGATGTGTTTCTATACATGTTGGATTTGATTTCTCTTGATGTGTTTCTATACATGTTGGATTTGATTTCTCTTGATGTTTTTCTATACATGTTGGATTTGATTTCTCTTGATGTGTTTCTATACATGTTGGATTTGATTTCTCTTGATGTGTTTCTATACATGTTGGATTTGATTTCTCTTGATGTGTTTCTATACATGTTGGATTTGATTTCTGTTGGTGTGTTTCTATACATGTTGGATTTGATTTCTCTTGACGTGTTTCTATACATGTTGGATTTGATTTCTCTTGATGTGTTTCTATACATGTTGGATTTGATTTCTCTTGATGTGTTTCTATACATGTTAGATTTGATTTCTCTTGATGTGTTTCTGTACATGTTGGATTTGATTTCTCTTGATGTGTTTCTATACATGTTGGATTTGATTTCTTTTGATGTGTTTCTATACATGTTGGATTTGATTTCTCTTGATGTGTTTCTATACATGTTGGATTTGATTTCTCTTGATGTGTTTCTATACATGTTGGATATTATTTCTCTTGACGTGTTTCTATACATGTTGGATTTGATTTCTCCTGACGTGTTTCTATACATGTTGGATTTGATTTCTCTTGATGTTTTTCTATACATGTTGGATTTGATTTCTCTTGATGTGTTTCTATACATGTTAGATTTGATTTCTCTTGATGTGTTTCTATACATGTTAGATTTGATTTCTCTTGATGTGTTTCTATACATGTTAGATTTGATTTCTCTTGATGTGTTTCTATACATGTTAGATTTGATTTCTCTTGATGTGTTTCTATACATGTTGGATTTGATTTCTCTTGATGTGTTTCTATACATGTTGGATTTGATTTCTCTTGATGTGTTTCTATACATGTTGGATTTGATTTCTCTTGATGTGTTTCTATACATGTTGGATTTGATTTCTCTTGATGTGTTTCTATACATGTTGGATTTTATTTCTCTTGATGTGTTTCTATACATGTTGGATTTGATTTCTCTGGATGTGTTTCTATACATGTTGGATTTGATTTCTCTTGATGTGTTTCTATACATGTTGGATTTGATTTCTCTTGATGTGTTTCTATACATGTTGGATTTGATTTCTCTGGATGTGTTTCTATACATGTTGGATTTGATTTCTCTGGATGTGTTTCTATACATGTTGGATTTGATTTCTCTGGATGTGTTTCTATACATGTTGGATTTGATTTCTCTTGATGTGTTTCTATACATGTTAGATTTGATTTCTCTTGATGTGTTTCTATACATGTTAGATTTGATTTCTCTTGATGTGTTTCTATACATGTTAGATTTGATTTCTCTTGATATGTTTCTATACATGTTGGATTTGATTTCTCTTGACGTGTTTCTATACATGTTGGATTTGATTTCTCTTGATGTGTTTCTATTCATGTTCGATTTGATTTCTCTTGATGTGTTTCTATACATATTGGATTTGATTTCTCTTGATGTGTTTCTATACATGTTGGATTTGATTTCTCTTGATGTGTTTCTATACATGTTGGATTTGATTTCTCTTGATGTGTTTCTATACATGTTGGATTTGATTTCTCTTGATGTGTTTCTATACATGTTGGATGTGATTTCTCTTGATGTGTTTCTATACATGTTGGATTTGATTTCTCTGGATGTGTTTCTATACATGTTGGATTTGATTTCTCTGGATGTGTTTCTATACATGTTGGATTTGATTTCTCTGGATGTGTTTCTATACATGTTGGATTTGATTTCTCTTGATGTGTTTCTATACATGTTGGATTTGATTTCTCTTGATGTGTTTCTATACATGTTGGATTTGATTTCTCTTGATGTGTTTCTATATATGTTGGATTTGATTTCTCTTGATGTGTTTCTATACATGTTAGATTTGATTTCTCTTGATGTGTTTCTATACATGTTGGATTTGATTTCTTTTGATGTGTTTCTATACATGTTGGATTTGATTTCTCTTGATGTGTTTCTATACATGTTGGATTTGATTTCTCTTGATGTGTTTCTATACATGTTGGATTTGATTTCTCTTGATGTGTTTCCATACATGTTGGATTTGATTTCTCTTGATGTGTTTCTATACATGTTGGATTTGATTTCTCTTGATGTGTTTCTATACATGTTGGATTTGATTTCTCTTGATGTGTTTCTATACATGTTGGATTTGATTTCTCTTGATGTGTTTCTATACATGTTGGATTTGATTTCTCTTGATGTGTTTCTATACATGTTGGATTTGATTTCTCTTAATGTGTTTCTATACATGTTGGATTTTATTTCTCTTGATGTGTTTCTATACATGTTGGATTTGATTTCTCTGGATGTGTTTCTATACATGTTGGATTTGATTTCTCTTGATGTGTTTCTATACATGTTGGATTTGATTTCTCTTGATGTGTTTCTATACATGTTGGATTTGATTTCTCTTGATGTGTTTCTATACATCTGAATCAAAATTTAATTGAATAAAATGACCACATGAGCAATTTAGTTACGTCATCATGGCATGCAGCAGATAGAGCTCAACATGATTACATCTCGTCATGTTTTGGCGGGTTACTTATTCATGGGACACTCACCTGTCAACAAGACGCAGTCACGTGTCAATATATCTAAACAACACTTGTCTGTTGCTGAAAGAGGCGTGTTTGAAGGAAATGAGGTAAACAGTTTAATAAATGTGCGCCACGATAATAACCATCATCATCATTATCATCCACAGCATACTCACTACCATTACTATTATCATTAGTTTAATCATCATTAACACCACAAGCATTGTAAGCATTAATATTAATATCAACATAAACAGTGTCATCATCATCACTACCAAATCATATATCAGCTTCATCGCCGACACCCTCGCCATCATGAAATCATCCCCATTATCAGCACTATGCAGAAAAAGAAAGAAAAAAGAAGAGAACATCCTATATCATATTATGAGTATTTTCTACCTGCGTGAGGATGATTGACATTTCACCCAACAGTTCAGGCCTCAATGTTCGCTAGAACTTAGAACAAGTACGCGTCATAAAGTGATAAATGTCAACTCAAGCATCTTCTCCGCCTCCGAAGCACTCA
This sequence comes from Oreohelix idahoensis, assembly GCA_024509875.1. NCBI lineage: Eukaryota > Metazoa > Mollusca > Gastropoda > Stylommatophora > Oreohelicidae > Oreohelix > Oreohelix idahoensis. The sequence goes on from JAMPIV010011546.1 coordinate 204,214, forward strand.
TTTTCCACATACCTGGCAGAAAACATGGTCGATGACCCACATTCACATAACGAGCACAATATTCACAGTGATCGGCAGACGTCAGCAGGATTTTGGAAACATAATTAATACGGGTACATAATTTTTGTCTTCCTGCCTTGCCGGGCAGAAAGGGCGGGGGAGGGGGGGGGTGGGGGGGGGGGGGGGGGAAATATACACAGTTAATAATAGAAACAGTTTCTGAAGATAAAAAACAAAAAATCTGCCCCTTATGATTCGGGAAAAGTGGGGGGGGGGGGGGTTTGTCTATGTGGGGAAGAAAATAATATAAGGTTGTGCATGCGACTGGCAACGTCATGATGTCAAACAAATGGGTACATAAACTTTCACTACAAGAGAGACGTGAAGGCAGGCTTGGTGCAGGCTTAAGTAACCAGGCTTCGTAAGGAGTGACAAGGGAATGTTGTTGACTGAGAAAAAAAAATATTCATATAAAGACATTCTTCCATAACACATACTTTTCATCATGTTTTCAAGGTCACATGTGAAATGTCACAAAAACCAATACCAGCACAGGTACCCATTTACAGCTGGGTAAACTTGAGCTTGACGCTACCATGTTTCATGCCTGGTAACTTTGCCTCGAGAAGCAAGCAATGATGATGAATAAACTATGATGGATAAAACTGTGTTGGATAATCTATGACGGATAAGCTATGTTGGATAAGCTATGATGGATAAGCTGTGATGGATAATCTATGATTGATAATCTATGATGGATAAATTATGACCAATAAGCTATGATGAATAAACTGTGATGAATAAGCTATGATGGATAAACTGTGTTGGATAATCTATGATGGATAAGCTTTGTTGGATAAGCTATGATGGATAAACTGTGATGGATAAGCTTTAATGGAAAAGCTATGTTGGATAAGCTACGATGGATAAACTGTGATGGATAATCTATGATGGATAAACTAAGATTAATAAGCTGTGACGGATAAACTGTGATGGATAAGCTATGTTGGATAAGTTTTGATGGATAAAATGTGATGGATAAACTACGATGGATGAACTGTGATAGATAAACTATGATGGATGCGCTATGATGGATACGCTGTGATGGATAAACTATGACGGAAAGCTGTGATGGACAAACTGTGATGGATAAACTATGATGGATTAGCTATGATGGATAAACTGTGATAGATAAACTGTGATGGATAAACTGTGATTAATAAGCTGTGATCGATAATCTATGACGGATAAAATGTGATTGATAATCTATGATGGATAAACTGTAATGGATAATCTATGATGGATAAACTGTGATGGATAAGCTGTGATTGATAATCTATCACGGATAAACTGTGATTGATAAACTGTGAACGAACGAACGAACAAACTTTATTTTCAAAGGGTTGAGAATTGCGCACGTCTGTGTGATGGATAAACAGTGATGGTTAGGCTGTGATAGATAAGCTGTGATGGATAATCTATGATGGATAAACTGTGATGGATAAACTGTGATAGATAAGCTGTGATGGATAATCTTTGGTGGATAAACTATGATGATAAGCTATGATGGATAAGCTATGATGGCGTAACGAAACACTTTCGCTCTCTTTTCTGGTCTTCAATCCTCTCCGGCAGTACACACTTGACCACCCCACCAGCGTGCGAATTCTTTCATATTCTATTGTTTACGCTGTCCCCGACTGAGGTCATCTTGTCACACCTCTCACCCACCCCTCGCTTCTGGTTACTTTCTCCTTTGTTATTCGCGACACTTAGCAAAGGAGCGAACTTGCCACACTGACTTTTCGTGTATCGCCAGCTCCAGACGGAGTAAGAGTCTACTCTGATAAGCATTCCTATTGTTAACCCAGACTTTTGCCTTGGAAGATACACGAAACCATGTTGTCACATGATAAGGTGCTAGTTCGCAAACATGACATGCTCAAATTCACGGTCGATTTTACTGGGATGTCGGATGAGGACAATCTTTGTAAAGATTAAGACACCGACAGTGATGTAATACTTCCAGCAGATGGAATTTGTTGTGATAATCAACTACCGGAAAGTAACATCTTGGAGGAGATTATCGGCGATAGATTTGTGAAGTAGTGAGTTGGTAAACGTGACATGCGAAACAGAAGTAGCGAGACCGTATATTGTTATGTAGTTTGAAAATACCATGTGAAGGGCAATATGCTATGTTGTCATGTGTTAATGTTCTACATGAGGGCAGTGGTGGAACCCCTACCAAAATCAGACACTGATTCGCAATTGGTTTGGCATTTGAGATGCTAAGATAGACTGCTCATAATTGGACTTCTCCTCCAAGTAGCAACCTGGGTGTGTAGGCAAAAATCTCTCTTATATTCTATAGCGTTGTAAGACTACTTCACTGACTTCCAATTTCGCCAAGAAGAAATCATAGACTGCCAGGAACACGTAATATTAGGATCGAAAATAGGAATTGCTGGCAACTTGAACCACAAACTGAAAGGAGACAAATGCCTCTGCTAAGAATTCTGTCTCAGGACATAGTCATCAGGCGACCCCCGCTTGCATCCACCACTTTATCTTCCTAAAAAATGTTACCCTCTATGAACGTTTATTTTAACCCCAGTGAGTCGGATGAAATTGCTTTTGGACAGCGGAAATCGACGATTAGAACACATACATATACATATTAAATTTACTAAAGTGCGTGTCATAATAAATATATACACCATGATATCATCACCCACTCCCTTCTCTCTGTGGAGCCTGGGGCCACCTCTGCTGTTGGTTCCTTATGAGGAAACCGGCACGAAACAGCCACCAGCTCTTGCAGCGGTGGTTCATGCGTCATGTTATTTGCAGTGATGAGTGTGCCATCTCTACATGCCACTGTACATCCACACGTACTTTATACATGTCAGAATGCAAATATAAAGTGATAAAATGTCCATATTTCAACTTAACTTCGAGTTTTTTTGGTCCGAATATTGTCGTGCGACTGTTTCAAGATGCGGTCTCTTTCAGGTGAGTTAGTTGTCTAACATAGAGCACTTGAAATATGATCCTAGAACTTAAGGCGCAAAGTGATGTCTTTGGGGTTAATCTCTTCTAATCTTAGAATTCATGTCCAGTCCTATGGCCTGGGTTATATTTGTGTCCAAATATTCCCGGTTCCTGGCTGTCTATGATTTCTTCTTGATAAAACTGAAAGTCAGTGAAGTAGTCTTACAACGCTGTAGAATATATACGAAGTTTTCGCCTACACGCCCAGGTTACTACTGGATGAGAAGTCCAATCAGAAGAAGTCTATCTTAGCATCTCAAGCGCCGAAAAAAATTGAGAATAAGTGTCTGATTGTGGTAGGGGTCTATTTCCCCACTACCCTCCTTCCATGTAGAACATTACTGCATAAGATATTATCCTTTACGTGTGGTTTTCAAACTCCATTACCATGTTTTGCCACTTCCGGGGGTATTATTCATGTTTACAACTCACTACTTCACAGATCTTACATTATAATCTCCAAAAAGGTATTTTGTTATAATTGTTTACCACAACAAAGTCCATTTGCCGGAAGTATTACATCATTGTCTGTGTCTTAATCTCTACCGAGATTGTCATCATCCTACATCCCAATGAGTTCAGTCACGTCATGTTTGCAAATAGCACCTTATCATGCGACAACATAGTTTCAAGTACCTTCCGCCAGACAGAAGTAAGGGTTTACAATAGGCATGCTCAGTGTAGACTCCGCCTGGAGCTGGCGATAAGCGAAAAGTCAATATGGTAAGTTCGCTCCTTCTCTAAGCGTCGCCGATAACAAATGAGAAAATAACCAGGAGAGAGGGGTGGATGAGAGGTATGACAAGATGTGATAAGAAAACCTTTAACGATGAAAGCGAAAACAACGAATGCTGGAAGAATTAGGACGTAAACTGAATGGTAAAGTAATGATGCCGGAGAGGAGTTAAGACCAGAAAAAAGAACGAACATATTTCATGACACTATGATGGATAAGCATCGTTTAATTGTTTAAAGATGGCACGAAATCGCATACATTCATCTAGAGATCACCTCTCATTTTATGCAGAAAGTTCCGAAGACTTCCCCGATCACCTGAAACGAGTTTAAACAATTTACAGTAAAACAAACAAATCCAGGTTTCAGGTTTTAAACAAACAAAACGCTAAAAAAAAAAAAATTGTTAAAAATGTGAACTCAATTTTACCGATACTTAGCAGAGCGTTTTGATAAATCTCTGAGGCTAATGATGAGGCGTAGACATAAAAACATTTCACGAAATTGTGCACACAACTGGCAAGACGTGGGTGCATACAGCCAGCAAGGGGCCTTGTTTTAAAAACACACACATATACACACAGAAAACATGGCATCCCTCAACACTTGAAGCCTGGCTTCCTGCAGCTCTTAACATCCCTTCGACCTGTTGTAAATGTCTGAAAACCAGGTAGGCAGACACAGATAGGCAAAATGGATGGACAGGTAGATATGAAGGTAGATAGATAAAGGGAAGGATACATAGACACACATAGACAAAGAGATAGAGCTACATGTTAAAGACTAAGAGAGGGACACTACTCAGGTGATCGTTACTAATTATATCGTTAATTAAAGCATAATTTCAAAAATAAGTTCCGGTTACCTCCCATTCTTTCTTCTTCGTTTTATCCTCTTCCAGAGCAAAGGGCCAGCACCAGTAGTTGATCCCATTATCTCCTTTCATCCCCCCCCCCCCCCCTCCCTTCCCCAGTTTCATGTGCTCTTGAGGTGGTGATGTCCTTATCAATCTTCTCCATTTGACCAAGGTGTTGTAGGTAGGAAAATCAAACTGACTTCCCCTTACTATAAACAACCTTGAACTTAATTAGTATTGTTGAGTAATAATGCCTATAATTACTATTTCTATAACTTTGGTTCTTTTAATTTTTCTTATAATTGTTAGTTATGGTAACTCTTATTATAACGTTGTTACTTTATTTCCAAAATTGGGTCTTTCAGATTCGAGCAACGTTTAGGAAATTAAAATGGACGCACGTGCAAGGGGTGTGTAAACCATTAATATAAAACGCCACCTTTCTGGCAGGTTTTGAAGAATCACGCGGAGAGAATGAAAATAAGAGTGAGAAACAGAGACAGAGAGACAGAGAGAGAGAGAGAGAGAGAGAGAGAGAATTTGAGTTGTGAATATAACAACAGGAAGCAGTTATAGACTTACATGACAAGACACTTTCTCTATAATCACTTTTTTAATACACAAATTTATAATGATTTTTTCCATCGTATAAGTGTAATTTGAAACGTGTCAACCCAGCTGTAAATGGGCACCTGACTGTTCATGATTTAAGAAAGGCAAAGGCAGCAAGGAAGGGAACTGGTCACCTCCACATAAAACAAGATAGACCTTGTATGGTGAGGTTTTTCAATTGTTTCCGTCATGATTAAGATATTTTACAAGACGCCACCAGGCGTGATGGCCACTGAATGCTTTGACAGTCGACGACCAAGGGTCAAAGAAAAGAAATATGGTCAAGTCTCTAACACTTCACTCCCCTTTGACTGTTTCTGCAATGGGACAACCTTGACATTTTGATAAGAACAATCGTGCCTTAAAGTCGATAATTTGACCAAGCTAAAACCCAACACACATAAATACCTTACTTACTTACTTACTTAGTCGTTCCCCTTCTACCGTGAGGTGTAGAGGTTTGGAAGAGAGAGCGCCAGACTATCCTATCGGCTGTCTTCCTCCTGGCCTGGTTCCATTCTAGTCCTCGATCCTTCAAAGATTGTCTAATGTTGTCCTCCCAGCGGACTCTGGGTCGAGACCTCGGGGTCTGGATCCTTGGCTCTTTGTTTCCCATGCTTGTCGTGGTATCCGATCTTCTCCCATTCTGCAGACATGGCCAAACCATCTTAATTGGGACTGTTCTACTTGGGTCTGCAGGGGGTAGGATTTAAGGCCTTGACGTATCGTCTGGTTGCGTACCATGTCTCTTCTTGTTACTTCAACCACCTTCCTCAGATACCTCATTTTCTGAGGTTTGGATCTGGCTTTTGTGGGTTGTAGTCATTGCCCATGACTCGCATCCATATGTCAAGACTGGGACATAGGTGGAGCGGTATACAGCCATCTTCGTTTTCTTACCAACCTCTCTCTTGCTGAGGAATCCTCGATTTATGGCCTGAAAAAGTCTCCCAGCTGCTGCTTTTCGAGTGGCCAACTCTTCTTTGATGCCTCACATAAATACCATCTATTCAAATACAAGGGTCTTTTACCTCTTTTGATGATGAAAATACAAACTTAAAGAATAAATGTTAATAATGTGCTTATATTTTAAACTTGACAACTGACATTAAAAAGAAAATTCGGTTTGGAAATGATGCAAGATTTAATACAATTAAAAAAATTAACTAAAGCAGTGACTCGGTTTAATAATTTAATTTTATTGTACTGTATAACGAGTCTCAGAATAGTATTTTTATTTATAGGTAAAAAAATATAAATATTTTCTTTTAAAATAAAAACTTATTTTTGTTTCTGCTTTTGTTGTTGTGTTTGTATTTTGTTTAAACAATGCCTTTTGTATTTTGTTTAAACAATGCCTTTTGTATTTTGTTTAAACAATGCCTAACAGCAGCGAAGAGTCAATCCCGTCCCAGCAATGAGTGTATTTACGTTGAAAAAACAATTGTTTTTATGAGTCACAATACAGTCGTCAACACAAAGGGAAGTTATCGTGCTAGCACCTATGTTTAACCAGTGTAAGCGACTCACGGCTTATCGATTGCATTTGGGCAATCAGGTGGAGTGTGTCTAATATTCTATTATTTTACCTAAAATAATAACAACAATAACAATAAACGTATAAAAACAGAAAGAAGAAAAATAAACACTCCCTCAAAATTGTATAGTCTTGCGTGACGCCAAAAGCCAGGCATAAGTATTTCCAAGATAGGTGGCATGGTTGTGCGTTTCAAACTTTCTTTCCTACCAAAACAATTATACTTGTTTAGATAAATAATACATTTTTAACATTGAACAAACACTGAAACGCTCTATTGCACATCGCCAACCCAGAATAGTTTCAAGTGGTCTCTTAAGAGAGAATATCCAACATCTCCCGTCGGAAGCTTAGAGACTGAATCCTAAAATGAACCAGTCACTATCACACAAAGCCATGCGATCTTTTTTACGTGTACAAGGGCTCTAACGATGGCCCCCTAGGGTGAACGAGGTACGGCTAACAGAAAATGAGGCAAAACTCCTCTAAAAAATGCTAAGAGAAGCCAAGGTGATGCTGTGCAGAGATGAAGCGCTATTCACACGCATTAGTCAAGTTTCAGCGAGTAAAAAGCCACTATCTGTTTTCATCGAAAGAAAGTCAGTTAATGTTTTTGTCATGCCTCGACTGTTGTCGTGACAAGAGCGATGGCAAGCTTAAGGTATGCTCAGCAGTGGAATGGCGACCAGAGAAGTTGCCAGACATTTCAATTGTGACCAATCCACTATAGTGAGGCTGAACCAGCGATTTCGGGCGACAGGTACCACCAATGACCGTCCCAGGCTTGGTCAACGGCATTACACGGTATTAATGATGGCTGTGACTGAATGACAGTGAGTTCGACTTTTGTTTTTACACCTAGGGTTGACAACTGCTTAGGAGCCGGTTCTGAATTGTCTCATGTTTAATAATACAGCAAATTTGGGTTAGTAAATGGATCAGAAATGTAAAACCAGTGGTTTCATGTATTTTAAATTTAGCACAACGAGTTGTGGTTCATAAACTAATGTGATGCGTTTTTAATGGCGGCTAGTGTATATGTGTAAATATTTTGTTTACCTGATTTTCATATCCTTCATGAATTCTTTGTAATTTCTCCTTTTTGGAATGATTTCGTCATTTGTTATGATCTATTTCCGTGACATCTAAATATCAAATTGTCACAAGATACTTTGTTTTTCTTCCACCAATTTCTTCATTGTCCATATTTATGCTCCATAGGGTAATAACGGGTATTTGTAACACATGACGACTCTCATTTTAAATTAGTTAATTGTTTACTTGGATGTTAACATCTGTCCCACATTGTTAAAACAATATTTTTAACGATTTTTATTTTGTCCTTGACTTCACCATGCATTAACTCATAATAAAACATTTAACACACAACATAAAACACACCGTTAAAAATATACAGCACAACGTAAGGCCAGAAATTTGAGGAAAATCTAAACACCCCAACAAGCCAACCATAACAAACCCAATCCGATTTCAGATAAGATAAATCAAACGTGAGGAAGTTATGAAACAAGACCCACCTTCTCTTTAAAAATGACAAATAATACACCATCATACAAGTAGATGGCGCTAAGCAGCAGGAAGCGATAGTTAGTGACGTCAGCACAGACATTTCCGCACGCTCAGCTCGGGAGTGCAGTTTTTTTGCGAAATGGACGCCAGGTGCTATTTCCCGCCTAAGGTAGACTTGTATAGGCTTACCTAGAGAAACTGCACGGATTGAAGGTCAAATCCACAGATGAGCTAAAATTTAGATTTGTGTACCTGTACCTGAAAGACGTCAAGATATTGCTTTGGGCCAGTTAGTGAAAACGAAGGCGTGGAGTCAAGTTTGTTCTTCTGTAGAAAGACTTTACGTTCTGGAAGAAAATTGTGCCTGGAGAATAGAAGATTGTAGTTTGAGAATGGTTTAAATTGTAAACAAAATATCGAAATTGTAAGTTTAAGAATTAATTTACATAAATGATTGAAACAGTCAATTTTAGAAGTGCTTTTAACCGAAGTGCCGGGATAAGTTTTGAGAAGTGCTTTAAATGAATAGCCGAAATTATTCAGTTGTGGTGTACCTTTCATTTAAGTACTGCTAATGTTAGTTCGTCAATATGGTACTTCTATAGTAAGTTCGTGTGGTGATTTAAATTAGAGAAATATTTGAGACTGTAGTGTTAAGACTTTCATTCATTCTCTTTTGCGCTCCCTACGGAGCATGAAGACATCTTTGTCGTGATGAGACTTTAAGTCCAGTAAAAGGTTGTGCATGTTACTTTCTAAGTACATTCGTTGTACTGTAAATAAAATATGCATATCTAAAGTTTGAGAACCACCCGAACTACTTTATAATTACTATAGCTACTGTATACATACACACACGCGTGCGTGCGCGCGCACACACACACACAAACACACACACACACACACACACACATATATATATATATATATATATATATATATATATATATATATATATATATATATATATATATATATATATATATATATATATATATATATATATATATATATACACTGTATAGTAAGGGTGAACTTGATCGAATATTCAATCCCAGATGCGGTAATACCCGACCTGCCTGGGTATTAATCCCGGAAACTTGGCCAGGTTTTCGACCCTACAAGAAGAGTGAAGCTAGCTACATTACAGAAGTTGTTAATGAGGATGTCCAGGTGCAGGTGGTCCTTGTCGGGACCAGCCACTGTTAGAGCTTTATCATGCTTAACTTGTGGTTAGAGTGGCTAAGAGGTATGACGTCCGCCTCTTATTCTAAAGGTACCGGGTTCGGATCCCTGTACAAGGAATATATGATGGACATTTTTTCAGAACCAGTGGTTCCTATTGATGCCATACTTCCCCTTGGTCACGTGGGTAGTGAGGTCGGATGCCTGGTCTCATGGGTAGTGAGGTCGGATGCCTAGTCTCATGAGTAGTGAGGTCGGATGCCTGGTCTCATGGGTAGTGAGGTCGGATGCCTGGTCTCATGGGTAGTGAGGTCGGATGCCTAGAGTTCTCGGATAAGGGCGAAAACATAGGAGGTCCCGTGTGCAAGTTGCACCTACCCACCACAAAAATATTTATAGAATGTGTGATTCCTGTATTCACCATTAGGATCCTCGCCGTTGCTACGGAGTTCGTGCACTGTGCTGAGATCCTCTGTGTGTGATCTACGGGACGAGATCGGAGCACTGATGGGGTTGTCCGTGTGCAATGAAGATCGTCCCTAAAACCAAAGCAAACCATGCTTATCTGCTAGACACTAATAGTGGTTGTCAGGACCAGCCACTGTTAGAGCTTTATCATGCTTATCTGTAAGACATGGGAGCCGCGCTGGTGTAATGGTTACAACGTTGCGCTGGCGACCAGGTATTCAAGGTTCAAGCCCGGGCGTCAGCATTTGAAGGAGTGTCAACGACCGGGATTTTGACTGAATAACCTGAACGGCTCCTGAGATAAATCCTCTGTGGATGGGAAGGAGCGAAGCTCCTGACCGGGTTGGAAGTAAAGTCCACAGGCTCCCCAGCCTCGTAATGACATGTCATCGGGCCGAAGGGCTGAAAGACCAAGTGCCACTGGTTAAGGAAAAAAAAATCTGCAAGACATTAGTAGTCCTTTTCAGGACGCTGTGTGGACTTGCGCTGTGATATAACCGAAAAATTTATGTCTGTGGTTGAAGGAAAGTGCTTTGCCACAAGAATGCAAACATTTCAAAGAAACAGTTGAAATAAAAACAATGAAGTTTAAGGTTAAGGATTAGGGTTTTTCTGTTTTTTTTTTTGGAGGCCGGTCGAACACACGGCCCATTATGTTTTAATTCTACCCAAGGGGGAAAGAATTACATATCCTGAAATAACCGAATAACATATGCCTGTGGCAGAAGAAGGCGAGCCGCGTGGCAACTACTAAAGCATCGAAAGAAAACAAAAACACGTTATGAATTGTTACTTATACCTAGTAAATAGTGCTGTCACTGTTGTGTGTTAGGTCTGCTTCCATGACAACATAACATATTTAATGAGACCCGACGACGGTTTGTTGTACTGATGTACACGTGACCAGTAGGCGTCCTCTCAGTTTTAATCAATGTGCTAGTGGCGTCCCATAAATGTTTCTTCTTTGATGTTTCATTATTATAATACGCGCAAGTAACCCGCCAAAATGTCAGGGGGAAATAATTCATTATGCTCTCTCTGCTGCATGTCCTGATGACGTCACTAATCCTCCTGTGGTCATTTTATTTCTTTCTATTTCGTTTTAACTTCACGGCATCATTGTAGTGAATGTTATCATGACTTATGGTCAATAATCAATGTACCACAACAATACAGAAGGGTCTGCGTGTTCTTTTAAGGGTGTTCTATTTAGCTTTCACGGCGCAATGCGCGTCGTTTCCTTATTTTAATATAAGATGCAGGGATTTTTTTCATTGTTCGTTACAAGACTTTCGCTTAGACAATTAGTAATATCATTCGTTCGTTCGAACCGCAGGGAATTGAGTTTTCACTATTTACAATTGCGGAATGTGGGGATAGGTTCTTGGGCTTTCTTGCAACACCAGTGGACTTCGCCAACTCAGAGAGCTCAACATAGCTGGAGGTCACACTAGACCCACTAATTGGCTAATTGGCGAGTGATGCAATACCACGAGTTGGATGGTACTCTACCCTATAGGGCAGAGGTTTTCAAACTGTGCGTCGCGGCTCCCAGGAGCGTCGCGGCCATCGGCTAAGGGCGTCGCGGTGGCTTGGGAAAAGTGTTGGGCTCGATATTATGAGCCAAGGTCCATCAATAAATATAGATCTTCGTAGTATAGAGAGGAGCCGCGGTGATTTATGCACAGGTCAAGGGAGCCGCGGATCAAAAAAGTTTGAAAACCTCTGCTATAGGGGGTCCAAATTAATTCATACTTACTTACTTACTTAGTCGTTCCCCTTCTACCGTGAGGTGTAGAGGTTTGGAAGAGAGAGCGCCAGACCATTCTATCAGCTGTCTTCTTCCTGGCCTGGTTCCATTCTAGTCCTCGGTCCTTCAAAGATTGTCTAATGTTGTCCTCCCAGCGGACTCTGGGTCGTCCTGGAGGTCTGGATCCCTGGCTCTTTGTTTCCCATGCTTGTCGTGGTAGCCGATCTTCTCCCATTCTGCAGACATGGCCAAACCATCTTAGTTGGGACTGTTCTATTTGGGTCTGCAGCGGATGGGATTTTAGGCCTTGACGGATCGTCTGGTTGCGGACCATGTCTCTTCTTGTTACTTCAACCACTTTCCTCAGATACCTCATTTCTGAGGTTTGGATCTGGCTTTTGTGGGTTGTAGTCATTGCCCACGACTCGCATCCATATGTCAAGACTGGGACATAGGTGGAGCGGTATACAGCCATCTTCGTTTTCTTACCAACCTCTTTCTTGCTGAGGAATCCACGATTTATGGCCTGAAAAAGTCTCCCAGCCGCTGCTTTTCGAGTGGCCAACTCTTCTTTGATGCCTCCCTTTCGGTCTATAATAGCTCCGAGATATCTAAAGTGGTCGACCTGCTCCAGGACCTGTTCTCCCAACTTAATCTGATGTTTTCTTTCTTCTCGTGATATCACCATGGATTTTGTTTTTAGAGCTGCTTATGACCATCCCTCTCTTCTCCAGCTCTTCCTTCCAGACTTGCAGGTTGGATTGGAGATGTGCCTCTGATTTAGCAATCAGGGCAACATCATCAGCAAATGCCAGCTCTGAAATATAGACCTGTCTCATCTTCCAGTACCCCACTGAATACTTTCTTGTTCTCTCCTTACATGCCTTGATGACATCGTCCATAAGGAGTATGAAGAGGTAAGGTGATAGGATATCACCTTGTCTTACACCAGTGGTGGTCCTGAACTCTTCTGACTTATGGTTTGCTGTCCTCACATAATTTCTGCAAGACTTGTAGAAGCTCTGTATAGCATGAATCAGAGGTGCTGGAATATTCTTCCTTGCCAAACAGTCCCAAAGTTTGCTCCAGGGGACCCTGTCAAATGCCTTTTCCAGATCTATGAAACAAAGATGGATCTCACTCTTATACTCAAGGGCCTTTTCACTCAGCTGTCTGAGTGTGAAGATTAGGTCTTGAGTACTTCGGTTTGCTCGGAATCCGCACTGGACCTCATCCAATTGTGGCTCAGCTAGGCGTCGGAGTCTCTGCTCTAGGATTCTAGAGTAGATTTTACCAGGGACACTGAGAAGGGATATGCCTCTATGGTTTCCACACTGTCGATTGTCACCCTTTTTGAAAATTGGTGTTATGATGGCAATCTCCCAATCCTTTGGTATGGTCTTGTTGCACCATGCTGCCTGTAGGACCTTTAAGAGTAATAGGTCGCCTGATGCTCCCATGTACTTAACCATTTCTGGTGTTATACCATCATGCCCTGCTGCTTTGCCCATCTTGATTTTCTCTAGTGCTGCCCTCAGTTCTTCCATCTTTATGTCATCTTCACCATCATTGGTTTCCTCTTCTGTGTCAGTGGTTATCATTTCTGATGCTTCATCATGCTCACCATCCAGGAGTTCTGAGAAATATTCTTTCCATCTTTCCATTACTTCCTTCGGGTCATCAGGTCGTTCTTCTGTATTGCTCACTGCTGTAGCAATAAGCCCCTGATATCTGGTCTTAATTTCTGGCTCTCTCAGCTTGTAGGTCCTAATGCTCATTTCTCCTGTTCGTTTACTTTGTTTCTTGCGTGATGTTGGGCAGTTCCTAGGCTGAGCAACTCTTTCAGTTGTTCGTTTGATTGTTAGCAGGTAGTGATCACTTCCAATCTCTGGCCCCCTCCAGACTCTTGCATCTCGGACATATCTGAATGAGCTTCTCCGAACAATGGCATAGTCGATCACTGACTTCTCATTCTTGGTTGGTTCACATCTAGTGTATGCATGTATGCGCTTATGGGGGAACTTTGTGTTTGTAATGATCAGATTCTGCTCACTGCAGAATCTAAGGAGTCGCTTTCCATTGTCATTGAGAGTATCTTCTCCATATCTTCCGATAACTCCACCCCATCTAGCATGGTCATTTCCAACTCTGGCATTAAAATCTCCGAGCATAATAACTTCATCTAGGCAGTCATCCACTGTCCTTTGAAGCAGCTCGAAGAATTCCTCCTTGACCTCTGCTCTCTCATCCTCATTTGGCCCATACACTATGACCAGGTTGACTATGGTTTCTCCTTCTTTTAGTTTTACAACCATAATGCGCTCCGAGATAAAGTTCCATCCCTTGATACTATCTTTTTGATTTTGGGCCACAATGCAACCCACGCCCCCTTTAGCTCTTTCAGATATGGGTACACCACTGTAGAGCAACGTGTTGCCATCGAGATCCATGACTCCTTGTCCTTTTTTCTTCGTTTCCGTTATAGCCAGGATTTCTAGTTTTGCTTTCCTCATCTCTTCCACCAGCTCCTCTTCCTTCCCATTTATACTTCTTGTGTTCCAAGTTCCATAAGTCGTAGTCCGTAGTCCGTTCCAGTTCGTCCCCTTTAGAATCAGTCCGGTTTTCTCTCTTGTAGTTCGCGTAATCATGATTTAAAGCAAACAGGTGATTGGCCTGTTGTGCCTTTGCATGGTGGAGGGGCTGCCTCCTTACGGCCTCCATGCAGGCCGCCCTCCTCCTTTTTCATCCGGGCTTGGGACCGGCATTGGCGGAGTTCCAAATTAATTCATAATGGAATATATACTTTCTGTTTAAGACGGTGGACATTTGTAATGGAATATATACATTTTATTTAAGACGGAGCGCTTGTCGTGAATTATTCTAATCCCTATATATAAATTAAAACGTAAATGCAAAGCCTAACAAATAAATTTAATAAAAGGAAAGAAGAATGGTAAAGAACAGTGCTGTCACAATGACTGTACTCGAAATCCCCCTTGTTTTCTACTTCGTCGGCAAATTGTAACGCTTTCACGTTGATAGTAAAAGCCTACTGTGTCGCTGCACGCTTTCTTCAATGAAACGTGTACTGTATTTCTTGGAAAAACCTTGAGATACGCAAGCTGATCAATGACCTAAATTTAATATTTCATTCATTCCATTTTATACAATGCGTAACTAAAAGACAGATGGACTAAAGGATAGAGAGAAGGGAGAGGCAGAAAGCAGGGACACGTGCAACACTAAACACGCGTCGCGCGATACACAATTGCTGCCATCACGCGTGTAAGGCCACATGCACTAACTTTATTTCAAATCGACAGTGATAAAATTCACTACCCATACCAGAGTTAGGTTTTAAAATCCTGAAAAACGCTTATTGGGAATTATGACATTATACCGGTTTACGTTTGAAAACATGACAGTACCCAGACACCCTCAATTTTGGAAGTGAGAAGGTAGTAACCGCACGACTATCCTAGAAGAAAATGCATATTGGCTCCATTAAATTCGTATATTTGGGTTCCTTAGGGTTTGCTGACAAAGAATATGTAAAACGTTACGCAAATAGTCTAGGAATTACCAAGTTATGGCCAAAATAAAATAGTGGGGGTGCCTGACAGCATGAAATCATTTCTGCTCATAAAATTTTTTTTATAACGTGTTTGAAGAAACATTACGTTACGGAAATAGCCTACCATGTTAACTCCTATTTGATTGGAGCGCAACAAATGAAAGACTAAACACGATTGGTCGGACTATAAATACTATCTTGTGTTGTCAGGGGAAACGTGAGAAAGGGGTACTTTTTTGAAAAGATGTGTAGACGTGGTGTGATTGGGTAGAGCTGCGAATATACTCAATTCAGAGCGTCTGTTCATTGCCACATCTTGTAATAAACCTACTAAGAAGCAGTGCGTTGAGCACCAGTGTATATTTTTTATAAAATAAAGCCTGGGACATCGGCAGATCGGAGTTGTGCTATATTCATTGCCAGTCAACGAAACTGTTTATTATTATTTCCATGAATTGTGGTAAGCTTGAAATATTCAATATTTAAAATGAAAATTGAATGTAAATTGATAAATTATGTCTGTATATATGTGTGGTTCAGTAGCGAACATGATGTAAAGCCTATAGTGCTCCAGCCTGAACAGAAGGTGTCGGAGGAAAGTAAAACTGCATGGAATGGCCAAACAGTACACTGACACCTCGAGTATTAACTAGAAAGAAATAATGCTGGAATTGCAGAGGCGTAGTAACCATTAGGGAGGGAAATACTGGTATAAAGTATTTCAGATGAAGCTGACAGTTGGCCTAACGCTCTGAACTCAATGTTTGTGATGTATTGTGCTCAGTGTAGAAATGGAGTATAAATTAGTTCTGACGTAGAAGGTACAACCTTCTTGTTTCAGGGACCGTGGTCTTAAAGTTATTGAGCAGCACCTGGTCAGAGCTTTGCTGAAGCCAGAGGTGGACAGCATACTCCTTGGTCCATATAGCAACCAGTGGGGTGGCTCCAGAACTCATTAAAGTAATCGAGCAGAGGAGTCTTTTACTGCAGTCATCACGCAAGATAAGAGAGTGTGGCCATGGAGCTCAACATTATGTACCCCATCTTAAAATGACATTGTAAACTAAAATTAAGAGGGGAATTTAATTGTTTTAATACCAGGAACTGAGAACATCTCCAATACTAGTTCCAATAGAAACAAACTATTGAAGTCATGATGACAAATACCAACAGAGCTTGAACAAAACAAAACCAGTATTACCTCATATTACCACTACACAACTGACACACATAGGATACCATTAATAATATATGTCACTACAAGAATCATATTAATAAATTCTGTACATATAACTTGTAATTAAAATTGATTGTGATTCCTGGTTCCCTTTGTATTTGAATCAGGACACATATACATTCATGACAGCACTGAATACATATTGTTATTTGAAAAGTTATCAGTGACTCCTTTAAGATATCCTCTTAGAGTGTTTTATGTATGTGAGTGTCACAGTGTTGTCAATTGTGGTGGAATAAATCAAATTGTTTATCTGTCTGTTGTTGTTATGACTTACACTTCATCATACACATACCCTAGACATATAACGTAGTCATCACACTATTCCAGAATAATTCTGACTGAGGTATACATATGTGGCAGTAAGTAAGGTTATCTATAATACACTACTCTTATTAGATATAGATACCTTCACAGCTGATCTCAGTCAGTACACTAAGTCCCCTATAAATATTTATAACATCCCACTTTACCACATATATTGGGGTCTCGCCCTCGGGATTTTGAATCTTTACCTATTACAAATATTGGGGGTAACTCACTTCAGGGAATAATAAGAATTAAAAGGTATCCTTGGGTGAAAATAAATAAGGTTGAGCTCACAGTGCCTGTGTTGTCTTGAGTTAATTAGTCATAGATAAAATTGTTTAGACATTTATCTGTTAGACAATGGCCGACCTGGCAAAATTTCGATCTGCTGCTGTACAGACTGCGAAAGAGTTAGGAATGGACGGGCAAATTATGATTTCTTATGTCACTGCTGAATGTGACAAATATATTGAACGGGAAGAAAGAAGATTAGAAAAAGAGGCCGAAAGAAAATTAGAGGCTGAGACTAAGAGGTTGCAGATTGAGGCTGAGGCTAAGAAATTGGAAGCAGAAGAAAGAAGATTGACTGCAGAAAGAGAAGACAAAAGATTGGCTGCAGAAAGGGAAGAGAAGAAATTAGCTGCAGAAAGAGAAGAAAAGAGATTAGCTGCAGAGAGGGAAGCAGAAAAGGAGGAGAAGAGATTACAAAGGGAACATGAATTACGACTAAGGGAGTTTGAGTTTCAAGGCCATGCTCCTGAAAATGGGGCCAGTCCCTTTGCCTCTGATGCTACTGCTAGCCAAGGAACCTCAACCTCAGCTATGAATTTTCATTTAGATCATTTTGTTGAGAAAGACGATGATATAGAGAGCTATCTAAATAGGTATGAACTATTAGCTACCACATATGTGTTAAAGAGAGAAAGGTGGAGCTTAAAGTTATCTATGGGACTTCGTGGGGCAGCTTATGAAGTTTTTGCAAAAATGAGCAGAAGTGATCAGGAAAATTATGACATGCTAAAGCAGGCTCTTTTGTTAAGATATGAAAAGAATGCAGAATTTTATAGGAAAAAATTTAGGAATGCTAAACTACTGGCAGGTGAAACCTATCCCCAGTTCTCTGCACGAATAGAGACATACTTGGAGAAATGGACTTCTCTGGGGAAAACCCAAGATCTTAAGGAAATGGTCCTTATAGAGCAATTAAGAGAGTCCATGGCTCCAGACCTGAGAAAGTTTCTCATGGAACAAGGTGCAGAGAGGCTGGGTGAGTTGCTAAATGTTGCTGAAAGGTATCAAGCAGCTCAAGCAGAGGTAACAGGTAATAAAAAGAAACAGGTGGATAACTTTAGGGCACCACAGAACTTTAATAAATTTGATCCTAGGGATCAAAACAAAGGTAAGCACCAGTTTGATAGGCCACGGTATGAAAATAAAAATAAATTCCCACAATTCGATGAAAGGAAATATGATGAAAGAAAATCTTTCAACCAAGGGAAAAGGTGGTGTAAAAATTGTCAGATGGACAATCATGACACTGACCGTTGCAGAAGGAAACCTGTGTATATGGCCACCCTTCAGGTCAGGTCGACCTCAAGAAAGGAGGAGGATATTATGTTAGATACCACTCCAGAAGAGATGAGGAAGGCACAGGCTGGGGATAAAACACTCAAGCCTTGTTTCAGGAAATTGTCAACTTGTCATACAACTCCAGGCAAGGGAGATTTTTACATGAAAAACAAGTTGATGTATAGGAAGACTGGAGCTAGATCCAAAGGTCAGGGACAGCTGGTACTTCCTAAAAGATATAGGGCAGACTTAATAAGGAGCCTACATGTGAAACCAGATGTGACTATGAGAAGATAGGTACCATCATCCAAAAGGTGGCTCACAATTATTATTGGCCCAAAGCAAGATGGGACATTGAGAATTTTGTAGAAAGGTGTAGCATAGCACATGAGGGAACACCCACAAGTGGGAACATTGATCAGGACCTGGACACGCCACGGGGCAAAATTAGGCCTGATAATAAAAAGAAAAATAGATTTGATAAAGTGGACCAAATGGAATGGGAAGCCCCGTTTCACGGACAAGCTTCACTTAACTGTTTTACAATGGCCACTATGCGGAGAGTGCAAAAAGATGTCTTACCCCAGGATAAGCCGAAAATCCCTCAATCGGACTTAAACAAACTGGAGGAAGAGGATGTAGAGAGGAAATCTCTCATCAAGAATTTTAAGTGGGGAGAAAGCCCCAAAAGAAAAATTGGTAGCGGTCGTTTTATGCATGATAATTCTGGGAAGAAAAATCATCACTATAGAGCTTCGAGTGGAAGAGACCATACCGGTGCATGGACAAATAGGTCCACACAATTAAAGGTCCATATGTAGCTTTGTTAAGAACGTGGCCTGATGAAAAGGCAGAGGAAAACATTACATCTTCATACCAATATGTGAATGAGCTGACCACTCGTTTAAAAACTGGCTGGAAACTTGCCAATGAAAATTTGAAACAAGCCAGGAAGAAACATGCTGCCTATTATAACAGGAAGGCGAAAGACAGAGATTTGGCTGTGGGAGAGAAGGTACTGCTTCTTCTCCCCGGGAGTCAGAATAAGTTACAGATTGGATTTCAAGGTCCATATACAGTTTTAGAGAAGGTGTCTAGAACAAATTATAAGATAGATAAGAAGGGGAAAGAAAAAATCTATCATGTGAATCTCCTGAAGAAATATTTGGAAAGAGAACATCAGGAAGAGACACACTTGTTGACCTTGTCCATCGCCATGGAGATGAAAAAGGAACCACTTTCATCATTTGAATATCCATTACACCCCTGTGAGACAGCAGCACAGGTGAAAATCAGTACACATTTAACGAAAACTCAGAAAGAGAGAGTGCAACAGGTTCTAAATAATCATGCAGAGGTGTTAACAGACCGACCAGGGCATACAAACCTATTGGAATATGATATGAAACTGATAGACCCCACACCTGTCTGTATGAAACCATATTCTATTCCGTTTGCTAAGGAGAAAGCTTTGAAGGAAGAGATAGACTATCTATTGAAGGAAGGAATTATTTCACACAGTGAATCCTCATATAGTTCCGGTGTTGTACTCTTAAGGAAGCCCTCTGGAGAACATAGACTCTGTATAGATTACAGGAGACTGAATGCTATTACAGAAGGACAGGTGGATCCATTGCCGGATACAAATCAGCTGTTTGCCAGACTAAATAAAGCTAAATATTTCTCAAAAGTGGATCTGAGTAAAGGATACTATCAGATTCCAGTAAAGCCTGAGGTTAGACCATACCTAGCTTTTAGTACCTCAGAAGGACACTATGAGTTTAATAGATTGCCATTTGGATTGAAGAATGCGCCTAGTGTCTTCTCTAGAATGATGAGAAAATTATTGGACCCTCTGAATAATCCATGTATAACAAATTTCATGGATGATATCCTTATAGCAACAGAAACATTTGAGGAACACATTGACTCTCTGAAGATGCTGTTTGATCGACTTAGGGAAGCAAATTTAACAGCCCGACCAACCAAATGTTGCGTTGGATGTAAAGAATTGGAATTTTTGGGACACACAGTTTATCAGGGAAACATGACCCCTGACCCAAGGAATTTAGAGAAACTAAAGAAAGCCCCGAGACCACAAACCAAGAAGGACGTGAGATCCTTTGTCTCATTATGTGGTTTCTACCAGAAGTATATCAAAAACTTTAATTCCATATGTGCACCGTTAACTGATTTGACACGTAAAGGACATCCAGATCGCATTACATGGACACCACAATGTGAAATGGCTTACCAAGAATTGAAGGAAAAGCTCACAAGTAAACCTATTTTGAAATTACCTGACTTAAGTCAAGAATTCATAGTAAGGACGGATGCCAGTAATATTGGGTTGGGTGCAACTCTACTACAGAAATCAGATGCATTGGATGGGGAATTAAGCCCAGTGGCATATGCTAGCAGGAAGTTGAATAAAGCTGAAATCAACTACTCAACTAGCGAAAAAGAATGTCTTGCAGTAATATGGGCAATAAAGAAATTCAATATTTATCTGTATGGGAAGGCATTTAAGTTGCAAACGGATCACAAACCTTTATCGTTTCTAGCCCAGGCTAGGCATGAGAACTCTAGGTTACTCCGATGGTCCTTACTTTTGGCTCCCTATAATTTTAGCATTGAGTATATATCTGGAAAAACAAATTTGGGAGCGGATTTTTTAAGCCGCCATCCGTGTGATGAGAATCACCGTAAACCCCAGAAATAATAATAAATTTCTCTATGTGTATATAGAATAAAGGACTGACATATAATTTCTGTTTTAAGAGGGGAGATGTCGTGAATTATTCTAATCCCCATATATAAATTAAAACGTAAATGCAAAGCCTAACAAATAAAATTAATAAAAGGAAAGAAGAATGGTAAAGAACAGTGCTGTCACAATGACTGTACTCGAAATCCCCCTTGTTTTCTACTTCGTCGGCAAATTGTAACGCTTTCACGTTGATAGTAAAAGCCTACTGTGTCGCTGCACGCTTTCTTCAATGAAACGTGTACTGTATTTCTTGGAAAAACCTTGAGATACGCAAGCTGATCAATGACCTAAATTTAATATTTCATTCATTCCATTTTATACACGGCGTAACTAAAAGACAGATGGACTAAAGGATAGAGAGAAGGGAGAGGCAGAAAGCAGGGACACGTGCAACACTAAACACGCGTCGCGCGATACACAATTGCTGCCATCACGCGTGTAAGGCCACATGCACTAACTTTATTTCAAATCGACAGTGATAAAATTCACTACCCATACCAGAGTTAGGTTTTAAAATCCTGAAAAACGCTTATTGGGAATTATGACATTATACCGGTTTACGTTTGAAAACATGACAGTACCCAGACACCCTCAATTTTGGAAGTGAGAAGGTAGTAACCGCATGACTATCCTAGAAGAAAATGCATATTGGCTCCATTAAATTCGTATATTTGGGTTCCTTAGGGTTTGCTGACAAAGAATATGTAAAACGTTACGCAAATAGTCTAGGAATTACCAAGTTATGGCCAAAATAAAATAGTGGGGGTGCCTGACAGCATGAAATCATTTCTGCTCATAAAATTTTTTTATAACGTGTTTGAAGAAACATTACGTTACGGAAATAGCCTACCATGTTAACTCCTATTTGATTGGAGCGCAACAAATGAAAGACTAAACACGATTGGTCGGAATATAAATACTATCTTGTGTTGTCAGGGGAAACGTGAGAAAGGGGTACTTTTTGGAAAAGATGTGTAGACGTGGTGTGATTGGGTAGAGCTGCGAATATACTCAATTCAGAGCGTCTGTTCATTGCCACATCTTGTAATAAACCTACTAAGAAGCAGTGCGTTGAGCACCAGTGTATATTTTTTTATAAAATAAAGCCTGGGACATCGGCAGATCGGAGTTGTGCTATATTCATTGCCAGTCAACGAAACTGTTTATTATTATTTCCATGAATTGTGGTAAGCTTGAAATATTCAATATTTTTAAATGAAAATTGAATGTAAATTGATAAATTATGTCTGTATATATGTGTGGTTCAGTAGCGAACATGATGTAAAGCCTATAGTGCTCCAGCCTGAACAGAAGGTGTCGGAGGAAAGTAAAACTGCATGGAATGGCCAAACAGTACACTGACACCTCGAGTATTAACTAGAAAGAAATAATGCTGGAATTGCAGAGGCGTAGTAACCATTAGGGAGGGAAATACTGGTATAAAGTATTTCAGATGAAGCTGACAGTTGGCCTAACGCTTTGAACTCAATGTTTGTGATGTATTGTGCTCAGTGTAGAAATGGAGTATAAATTAGTTCTGACGTAGAAGGTACAACCTTCTTGTTTCAGGGACCGTGGTCTTAAAGTTATTGAGCAGCACCTGGTCAGAGCTTTGCTGAAGCCAGATGCGGACAGCATACTCCTTGGTCCATATAGCAACCAGTGGGGTGGCTCCAGAACTCATTAAAGTAATCGAGCAGAGGAGTCTTTTACTGCAGTCATCACGCAAGATAAGAGAGTGTGGCCATGGAGCTCAACATTATGTACCCCATCTTAAAATGACATTGTAAACTAAAATTAAGAGGGGAATTTAATTGTTTTAATACCAGGAACTGAGAACATCTCCAATACTAGTTCCAATAGAAACAAACTATTGAAGTCATGATGACAAATACCAACAGAGCTTGAACAAAACAAAACCAGTATTACCTCATATTACCACTACACAACTGACACACATAGGATACCATTAATAATATATGTCACTTCAAGAATCATATTAATAAATTCTGTACATATAACTTGTAATTAAAATTGATTGTGATTCCTGGTTCCCTTTGTATTTGAATCAGGACACATATACATTCATGACAGCACTGAATACATATTGTTATTTGAAAAGTTATCAGTGACTCCTTTAAGATATCCTCTTAGAGTGTTTTATGTATGTGAGTGTCACAGTGTTGTCAATTGTGGTGGAATAAATCAAATTGTTTATCTGTCTGTTGTTGTTATGACTTACACTTCATCATACACATACCCTAGACATATAACGTAGTCATCACACTATTCCAGAATAATTCTGACTGAGGTATACATATGTGGCAGTAAGTAAGGTTATCTATAATACACTACTCTTATTAGATATAGATACCTTCACAGCTGATCTCAGTCAGTACACTAAGTCCCCTATAAATATTTATAACATCCCACTTTACCACAGCGCTGTGACGGTATTGCCTCCCCTGCTTTGCAGTAGTGGTCCAACAGTGGTTAAAACTCAAGACTAATATGAGCTTCAAAGGTTTCTACCTTCGCACAAGATTACACTTGGCAGAGATGTAGATAGAAGGGTGATGGCACTTCTATTACAAAGGGAGTCTTCACAAGATATTCAGAATAAGCGGGAACAAAACTGCTTTGGCTGAGCACGTTAATTCTAGAATCTGCCGACAACTTTTGTGAAGGAATTAAACACTTATTAATTTCAGCTCGTTTAAGCCCCCGCCCCTGATTTACTCAGTGGAATTCTTACTATTCTGGTATAGCTCTGTTTAGAGTGTGTGTAGTAAATTGACTGAGACAAACATGTAGTAACTTTAAAATGATTAAATCGACGTTAAATTTGTAACATTACAAATAACAAAATTTAATATTCCCCTTTAGGTTTTAACAGTTTGAAAATAAATGAATAATTTATAAGAAAAGTTTCATCACTGATTTATAATAGAGATGATGGGAACAAAATTCACTTTGGCAGCGTATATTTTTCACCTAGCTGCCAATAGTAGTTTCTGCTCTCGCTGATGGGTTCTGTGTACACTGCTCTCGCTCGTCGCTGGTTAAGGTTAAAGGCTCCGCACGTTACTAGAACGTCAAGAAGTAACGGCCAAGCCGATCCTGCGTCTGTCTATAAGACCCTCTTATGATGGCGTCTCGCACAACGTCAGTCCACTTCTACCTTCACTTGGTTCCAGAGATAGTACTGTCTGCTGGTATTACCAAGAACTATGATAATAGAATAGAGACAAACGCTCTTCTGAGTATGGTGTTTTCTGACACATAGTTATGTGCCCCCTTCCTTCTATTCTACCATCCCATTTATCTCAGAATTTACCCTCAATGAGAATTAAATTTAATCCCTCGGGATAAAACTTTCTTTACATTTAAATAGAATAGCTTTAGCTTTACATTACATTTAAATGGAAAGGTCAATAATACAGATAGAGTCTGTTTACATTTACGTCTCCACTGATTGAAAAGTGGGACCGAAGACGCAGCAACAGTGATAAATGCAGTCAGCGACCTATAGCTTGACTGCTTGCGTCAATGTCAGCGAACCACAGTAGATCAAGACCCTACTCCACCTCCAAGTGGTGGTCCTGGAAACAGGCTGCATCACTGCAGTCTGGCTGAGAGAGTTAGGATCGAAGAGGGAAGGCTAACCCGGTCCTAAAAATGCCATGCTGAAACCGGATGTGTCGGACCGAAAGGCGCAAAAACCGCAGCTTTGCTGTAAACGGCGACACAACGTAAGAAACGTCCTTTTCAGGACGAACGCAGAAGAAGATTGAAAAGTGTTCATAATATAAATTGAATATGTTTTCATTTATGTTTACACTGATTTGAAAAGTTTGAACCTTCCATTAATTTAAAATGAATATTTTCACATAGACATTTACACTGGTTTAAAGCTTGAAAACTTACATTAATTTTAAAGTGAATATGTTTATATGGACTTTTACACTGCTTTGAAACTATAAGTATTTATACTTAAAATGTACATCATTTCTTTCATCTTTCCCTCCCTGCTCCGTATGGAACTTGGGACTACTTTCTGCTTTTAGTTCTAATTAAGAAACTAGCAATAAAGCAATCACCAGCCCGTGCAGTGGTGGTTCATGAATCATCATTCTATGCGCTGAGGTTGCCAGCCTCAAATGACTTGGACATCCACGAGCGATTTTCACATATCAAAATTCACAGGGCAATATACATAT
Source organism: Oreohelix idahoensis (assembly GCA_024509875.1). Classification (NCBI taxonomy): domain Eukaryota; kingdom Metazoa; phylum Mollusca; class Gastropoda; order Stylommatophora; family Oreohelicidae; genus Oreohelix; species Oreohelix idahoensis. Next base: position 229,620 of record JAMPIV010011546.1, read on the forward strand.
ATATGTGAGTTCACATGTTAGTAATATAAAATGTAAAATGACAACTTACGCCAATCCTGACTCACAGACGTTTTGCTCAGATGAATAAAAGAGACTTGAATCGGCCTCTTACACGCGTCTGGGGTGTCGTTAATTTATTAAGTGCCCTCTCTGACTTCGTGTGTGGTCCTTCAGTTTTCTCAGTCCCGGTTTCTTTATTTAATATAAAAGAGATTTCCTGGGCTATGAAAGTCCGTCCAAAATTCTCCAATAAAAGGTGGCCGGTATGTTAAGAAGGAATTCTGAAATCTAGGCTTCACTCTAGCAAGGTCTGGTATCTTGGCAAGCGATCTTCACAGTAGTGTTGACTGACTGAAGCGTCAGGTTATATTTCCGGTCTCCCACGCATCTGTTTGTTATGAAGCAAATCAGGGCTCCAATCATTTTAAAACAGGTGGGTGAGGGTGTGGTACTTTCAAAATATTCCACGTGAAATAAGGTGCGTAATGCAAAAGGTCAAGTATTAATATATATTGCAATAAGACATACGATGCCTTGCGTACAGACTCGCGAACATGTCGTTAACCTCATTTGACAACGTGTGTCAAAAGTAACAATTCATTACTTTATCCGAAAGTAATCTCTTATATGTGTCTGTCCATCAGTTGTCTCCCCGCATTCCAAGCTTTGGTGATGCGCGCACCCGTCTTATCGGTGACTAGGCAGATAGAGTGGGCGATGTATGTGTTAATCCGTAGCGGCCAAGCTTGGTACAAGGGAATTTTACCAACCTGCCTCTCGTAATATTATCTCTACCTCTCCTTGCAAATGTGAGGTGTTTATCATCCACAAGGAGTGTCAGATAACAGACAAGACACAATATACTGACAGTAGTGAAAGAATACTTGAAAATATAAACTATCTGCTACATAGTATAGAAAGAAAGAAAGAAAGTGCGACAATTGAAAGTACGCAATAAAATCAGTACCACAAACGTACCGATTACTGCCGAAGTGAAACAGAGATCGAGAGGCGCCCCATTCTGTCACAAGCAAATTTATAAGGGAATATATACATTTTATTTAAGAGGGTGGACATTTATAATGAAATATATACATGCTATTTAAGATGGTGCGCATTTAAAATGGAATATATACATTTTATTTAAGACGGTGGACATTTATAAGGGAATATTTACATGTTATTTAAGATCGTGGACATTTATAATAAAATATATATATTTTATTTAAGACGGTGAACATTTATAAGGAAATATATACATTTTATTTAAGATGGTGGACATTTATAAGGGAATATATACATATTATTTAAGACGGTGGACATTTATTGTTGTTACCGGGGTTTTTCTCTCTTTAGATTGGCATTGCTGTTGTCTGATTAGTCGGGCCTACTAATGTGGCCGACGTACTTCTGATTACGCGAATAATGTGGGCCGTTTCTTTGGCTTACAGTGATGACCTGGTTAATGACAATAGGGGCCCGGTAATGATGTAGGATGAGTCAAGACTGTGTGACTACACCGAAGAGAAAGTAGACGCTGGACTCGTGGTGTACATGGTGACGATACAGTTTATTGAAGACGAAACGTAGACGATCATTATTATTTCATGGCAGGCAACGTACATCATTAATAATCATCAACATGGCCGTTGATTGACAGCACTGGCCGTTACGACGTCAAGGTGAACGGCTTGGTAGAATACATGGTTCTGTCAAATTGACCATGTTCATCTTCTTTACGTAGACATATATATTAATTTAAACATCAATCCGCTCCTGGCGTTAGAGGGACACACTAGCAGCTTGACACATCTGGCCAAGCTGAAGCTCTGCCGCAACACTACAGGAGATCAAGTATCGGAGGCGAGATACTTACAGCGAGTCGTTTCTGGCTAAATATTTATAATGAAACGATTCTTGGTAGAGCTCTTCAAGAATGCCTTCTTCATCTTTCAGATGATTATAATATTTTCATCCGCGTGTCTTCCCTAGACTTAGGACAAGCACGCAAAAAATGCACGTCTATACAAGACGGAAAATATCGGGATCTGCCTCCAGTATATTTGCTGGATATCAACAAATCGCCGCGACAAACCGCGTCATACCCGTTTAAGCATGGTGCACGGTGGTACGCAGATAATTAAAAATACAATTAACTTAGATGCACTCAAATGTGCGTCTATACTAGACTCACGTGTGAGGATCTCAAACATTTAACTCCCCCGCGAAAATAACTTAACAATTGTCCGAATTCTGTCCAATGATATCGCATCAGAAAAAGGTGTCCATGCGTGTAGTGTTCTATTTCTTTATTTCTTACCAGTGCCTGAAAACATACCTTTATGTTTGTCTAATATTTATTTACTGTTTACAGGTCTCGGGTTTCCCTTCCTTATGTGTTATAAATATTTGAACATGGTTCCTCTTACGTGATAGAATATCTAGTTTGTTCCAGTTTACTACATAGCATGTTACATTGGCACGGTATAGTTACCAGGCATCTGTGTGGAGACTGTGTGGAGACTGTGTGGAGACTGAGAAAAAATGGACCAGCAAATGCCTCAAGAATATCCTAAGAAGCTTCTAATATTAGAATGGATGGGTGTGAAAAAAATCGAAAAAGGTGATTCGTCTTACGAGGATAAAAGACAAAGAAAATAGCCAACGTTACGGCCACAAGGCCTTCGTCAGGGAAAGGAAAGAAAGTGAAGGCAGCAAATGTTGAAAGGTATGAATACTAATTGTTCTTGTTGCGCACTGGTAATGTACGCGGCGGATGCGTCCTCTCATACGTCCATCCCTGCTGGTCTTACGTTTGATGCCGAATTCCAGCAGTCTTAGCCTTGATGATTCATCGATTGCAGTGTCATTTTATAATAGACGAACATGAATTGCCCTCATTATTTCTTCCTTATTCATGGCCAATGCACCTTTTATGGGTGCTCTTGAAGCTAGTCTGTCAGCTCTTTCATACTTTTCGACATTTGCTGCGGGAGACTGAGTATCTATGGGTTTGCCCGGAGTGCAATGATGTCGATTCTGATTAACAATAACACTAACAATAACAATGGCCCTGAAACATGGAGAACATTAGGAATAAAAAAGTTACAGACAGTCGTCAATGGAGACAGTTTTAAAAGGGATGAAGAAGATATCAGAATATCAGTATGGAAACTAAAAGACAGCTGATAGTATATTCTTACCAAATCTTTACTATAAGTGTCAAACATGGTCCCTGATCAAAGCACAGGAATGGAAAATCACATCATGTGACATGAGATGCTTAAGAAAAGCTATTAATCTTGCCAGTAAAGACAGAATGAGAAATGACATCTGAAAAATTGTAAGAACTACATCCTGCATCAAGTATATAGAGACAGAGAACTAAGTGGTTTGGCATATCGTGAGAATGAAGCCCGATAAATTACCACTACTTGTCTACAACATTAGAAGTTCTGAGCTCAGGGCATCAGGAAGACCAGAAGGCAGATGGATAGATAACATCACATAAATCCTACAACAACACGAGCTGACAGCAGCCAAGGCGACACACACGGCTCAAGAACACAAACTGCAGCTCCCCACGATGCTTCACAGCAATAGTAAAAGGGAAAAGATACGTAAAGAAGACAGGAAAAGACCATTATCTTATTGGACAGTATAGTAAAGGATTGGCGGAACTTAAGGAAGGCATATGCTCCGGAGGCGTTGAAGGGTGATGACATTGTTACATGTTTGCGGTGAAAGTGTACTTTACATCTTATTTGCTAGAACTTAATGAAATTTGTTTTAATATTGTGGCAGATAGTAATGAACCGTGTTGATTTCCTGAAATAATCCAAAGTTTGTGTAAGAATATTGATAATTTTGTGTGTATCTTCGTGAGTTACAACGGTACTGACATATCAAAAACAGCTCATCTCTTGGGTAACTCGCACTAAAAGTAAAACATGATACAACTTTGATAGTTCGTGTTTATTAATTGTATATCACCAACTGAACAACAATAACAACAACAAAAACAATCTCACGCACTAAATAACAAGAACAATCTCATGAACTGGATAAACCAGATCACATACTCAAAACTGAATCTCCACTCAGCCGCTGCTATGAGAAATTAGGATCTAGAAATTAGCAAGATACTCGAGGCTAACTGCCGGTCTATTTGAAAAGTGGTTACATTTTTGTACGAACTAAGTAATAACTGAAACATGGCGACATTTATTTCAAATTGCACATAGATATCCTAACTAGCAGTTATAAAAGTATGGGAGCCAACATCGCTCATTACTGATAAATTTGTCAGCTGCTCGTCGAGTCTGATCATTGTGGTACAGAACATTAGAAGCAGAGAAATACATAACGTAAGGAGAGAATGTTTCATACGAGACTTTTTCTGGCCAAGCTAAAACTTCGAACAGCAAAAAAACATGCAGACGACAGAACGGTGAGTTTTCATCCATACATCCACCCTTCCATCATCCACCCATTACTTCATTAACAACTCCTTTTCATCCGTCACTCCATTTATCCATACAGCTAGCCACTCCATTCATCTAGTCATAGAAATCCTTCAATTATCCTGTTATTTTTTACATCCATCTTTCCATCACTCAGTTGAATCCTCCCATTGTTATCCATCAACGATTCCAAATCATCTAGCTATTTACTTTTATAGATTCCAAACAATTCCAGAAATAATCTTTATGCCCGTTTGTCTTTCTAACTTTCCGCAAGGAGCATAGGCCTTCAACAAACACATAGTTCTTCTGTCACGTGACATCGCATAGGCCTTCAACAAACACATAGTTCTTCTGTCACGTGACATCACATATGCCTTCAACAAACACATAGTTCTTCTGTCACGTGACATCACATAGGCCTTCAACAAACACATAGTTCTTCTGTCACGTGACATCACATAGGCCTTCAACAAACACATAGTTCTTCTGTCACGTGACATCACATAGGCTTTCAACAAACACATAGTTCTTCTGTCACGTGACATCACATAGGCCTTCAACAAACACATAATCCTTCTGTCACGTGACAACATATCAAGTTCTATCCATGTTTTCCTCATCAGTTTCACCTCTGTCTCCAGTTCTCTTCTTCATGTGTATTTTGGTCTACCTCTGTCTCTCTTTCCCTGGGGATTCCAGAACAAGGACTGCCTTGTAATATATCAACAGGTTTCCTCAGTGTGTGTCCTATCCATCGCCATCGTCTTCTTCTCAACTCTTGTTCCACTGGCACTTGTCTAGTTCTTGTCATCAGTTCCACATTTGTGACTTTGTCATATCATTTCAATCCTTCCATTCTATGCAAGCAGACATTTATGAAAGCCTTTAGCTTTTGGTTTTTGTTTTGTTGTTCTCCATGTTTCAGAGCCATACAATAGGACGGACTTGACAGAGCCATACAATAGGACAGACTTGACAGAGCCATACAATAGGACGGACTTGACAGAGCCATATAATAGGACGGACTTGACAGAGCCATACAATAGGACAGACTTGACAGAGCCATACAATAGGACGGACTTGACAGAGCCATACAATAGGACGGACTTGACAGAGCCATACAATAGGACGGACTTGACAGAGCCATACAATAGGACGGACTTGACAGAGCCATACAATAGGACGGACTTGACAGAGCCATACAATAGGACGGACTTGACAGAGCCATACAATAGGACGGACTTGACAGAGCCATATAATAGGACGGACTTGACAGAGCCATACAATAGGACAGACTTGACAGAGCCATACAATAGGACGGACTTGACAGAGCCATACAATAGGACGGACTTGACAGAGCCATACAATAGGACGGACTTGACAGAGCCATACAATAGGACGGACTTGACAGAGCCATACAATAGGACAGACTTGACAGAGCCATACAATAGGAATGACTTGACATTTGAGTTGAAGATTGATATTTTTGTGTTGGACTTTATTTCTCTTGATCTCCATATGTTTTCCAATGCATTGAAGGATCCTCTTGATTTTTGTAATCTTATTTTGAAATTATGTCCTGTCCTTCCAAACTTGCCAATATGGCCGTCAAGATGTCTGTACGATTCTACATCTGTTAGTGGTGTTTCTTCAAGTTCAACCTTGTTATCATTCCTTGAATTTATTCTCATTGTCTTTGTCTTTTCCCTGTGTATTTTCAGGCCCACTTGTTGTGGCCTCTCATCGAGAATTTTCATTTTCTCTTGCATCTGATTATGGTTATGGGACAGAAGAGCCATGTCATCTGCAAAATCTAGATCATCAAGCTGTTAAGTCAGATTCCACTGGATTCCATTTCTGTTGTGTAATGTCGATGTTTTCATAACCCAATCTATTGCTAGTAAGAAAAGAAACGGAGACAAGAGGCATCCCCTTTGCACTCCCGTTCTTATCCCAAATAGTTCTGCAAGGTGTCCTTCATGAAGAACTCTGCATGCTATGTCTTCATAAGTCTTCTTTATTAAGTTAATGATCTTTATGGAAACTCCATAATGCCTCATCAGTTTCCAAAGTGATTCTCTGTCTACACAGTCAAATGCCTTTTCATAGTGTACACATCCGATGTATAGAGGTGAATTCCATTCCAGACTTTGTTCAGCTATTATTCTCAATGTCGCTGTTTGGTCTTACAGGATCTGTTTTGTCGAAAACCTGCTTGTTCATCTCTCAGTTGCTTGTCTATGGACTCTTTTAATCTCTCAACGATGATTCTGTTTAATACTTTTCCTGGCACTGATAGTAACATTATTCCTCTAAATTTACTTCTCTAAGCTTTCCTATCGCTTTACTAAACCAAGGGACAGAATCAACGAAATACAAATTTTCTCACAGATAAAGCACAGTTGTCTTTCTTGGTATCAGTCTGCACATACACTTTACAGCGGCTAACGTATTCCTCGCTGGCCTAGTTCTCGGGGGTCACTGAAGGTACAAAGAAAGAACGGATACTGCACCATCATGCATGTCCTGCACAGCGACTAACATGAGGTTGTGTATGGGGTAGACACAATTATCATGTCAAAGAAAGTGCTACATAAAGCACATGTTCAAGATCATGTAACAACTAGGCCTAGGTGCATGTTTCATTCAAGGGGACCAGGTACAATGGTGGTCCCTGGCTCTATAATCAGCGTCAGAAAATATGTTGACAATGGTGTTATTAAACTGTCTATTACTGCCTATTTTGCCCATCTACGACTTTTTCCATCTCTCTCCCGCACACGCTGTCCCATATTTGGCGGGTGTGTGGGTTTGTGTTTGTGTGTGTGTGCGCGCGCACTAATGTACTCGGAATGTGATTTTCCAGGTGAACAAAACTTTGACAGCTTTAGTCTGTCTAATGATGCTGTGACATATTTGATGTGTGTGTGGGTGTGTATATGTGCCGATGTGTATGTGTGCACTACTGTACTAGGAAGGTGATTTCCAAGGTGAAACGGTAAACAAAAATCCCAGACTTGTCGTCTGTTATTTTAATACATGCGTGACATTCACGAACGTACGAGAAGAATACGTCTATTACTGCCCCCCCCCCCCCCCGCCCCATTTTTTCCAGTCAGACAATGTAACAGTACAAGATGTCAGCTATATAATTTTTGTTAACTATTATGGTCATTTAGTGTGTTTGACACAACGTGATATCTATCTATCTATCTATCTATCTATCTATCTATCTATCTATCTATCTATCTATCTATCTATCTATCTATCTATCTATCTATCTATCTGTCTGTCTGTCTGTCTGTCTGTCTGTCTGTCTGTCTGTCTGTCTGTCTGTCTGTCTGTCTGTCTGTCGGTCGGTCGGTCGGTCGGTCGGTCGGTCGGTCGGTCGGTCGGCCGGTCGGCCGGCCGCCCGGCCTATCTATCTATCTATCTATCTATCTATCTATCTATCTATCTATCTATCTATCTATCTATCTATCTATCTATCTATCTATCTATCTATCTATCTATCTATCTATCTATCTATACCTGCCTGCCTGTCTGTCTGTTTGTTTATATTGTTAAATGGTTATTGTTGTTCAGAATCGACTTTATTGTTCTCTAGAAAAACCCACAGGTACTCAATCTCTCTTAGCAAATGTTCAAAGGTATAAATGCTAACTGTTTCCGTAGCGCGCTGGTTGTATACACGCCGGATGCTTCCTCTCAGTCTTACGTTATGATGCCAGATTCCAGCAATCTTAGTCGTGTTGATTCGTCGATTGCAGAGTCAGTCTCTAAGAGATGATCAGTAATTGTTCTTAGTATCTCTTCCTTATCCTTATTCAATGACCCCACTAGGGATGCTCTCGAAGCTAGTCTGTCAGCTTTCTCATTGCTGCCTACCTGTGCGTGACGAGGGCAGTAGATCTATACCCAGTTCCTGAAGATTCAAGACTTCTGTGGATGTTTTTCCATTCATGCTGTAGCAATCCATTTTGAATCTTCCGAAATAACTGTCCTGGTTAATTGAGTGTCAGACAGCAACCTTGGAGCTGCAGTAGCTACCTCTATTCTCATTCTCATACTGTAAGCTGTTGTCATGCAAACTCTGATCTGTTCAGCGACGATTCGCCCTTTACTATAACCGAGAAACCCCATCATGATTTCTCACCACGGAGGACAGACCCGCCAGTAAACACAATGCCACCACCACCACCACCACCACCACAATCATCATCATCATAATTATTATCATCTCCATATCATTCTCGTCATCCCCGGCATTATCCTTCAGCAATTGATTAATTCAGTATTCTTCTTGAACCCTTAGCCCCTGACTAACAAAGCAGTCAGTGGCCATCACGCCTAATGGCGTATTAAAGGGCAGCAACAAACTGTCCCCATTTTAAACCTGACTCTGCTCTTGAGTTAGGGAAGGCGAAGACCACGAGGACCTCATAAAGCTAGACCAAGTACAGTGAAGTCTCTAACGTTTTACTCGCTTACGGCAGTATCTGTTGTTGAGAATGGAGTTGTATTACACTCCGGGAACAACTGATTGGTGCTCAGTCTCTCTCAGCAAATGTCCAAGAGTATGTGTATGCTTATTGTTCTTGTAAGGCACTGGTTGTATACACACTGGATGTATCCTCTCACACATCCATCCCTGCTAGTCTTACGTTTGATCCCAATTTCCAGCCATCATAGGCGTGTTGATCCGTCGATTGCAATGGCACTACCTTTACCTTCAATAAGATTGTGCCACAAGATTGGAAACAAAGTGCCATTACGCTTGTGTTAAATAAAAGAGTGGTGTTATAAATAATATGACATACTGGAAACTCTACTTTCTCTCTTGTTGTCATTATACAAACACTTTGTTTTTCTTCTTCTTTAACCTTTCAACCCCCAAATGAGCATAGGCCTTCAACAAATTTACGCCCAGTCTTCCTGTCACGTGCCATCAGCTCAAGGTCTGTCCATGTCTTCTTCATTCCCTTCATGTCTGTCACCAGTTGTCTTCTCCACGTGATCTCTGGACTCCGCTTCATACCCTGAGTTTTAGTTTTTTTTTTTTTTAGTATGGTTTGGTTTTTCATTGCATACGGACAACTCCATCAGTGCTCCCATCGCCTCCCTTAGATCACACAAAGGAGGATCTCAGCCCAGTGCATGAACTTCGTAGCACCGGTGAGTATCCCATTATGTTTATACAGGAATCACATATTCTTTAAATATTTTTGTTGTGGGTAGGTTTCCTAATTTTTAACTTTTTGCTATAGCAGCGGCTGTATGGCCTACTCTTTGCGATTTCCAACTGCCGAAGGATTTTTAACATGCACAACGTGCACATTGGACTTCCTATTTTTTCGACCTTATCCGAGAAGGCTAGGCATCCAATCTCACTACCCAGAATCTCAGGGGTGAGTATGGCATCATTAGAAACCATGTGTTCTAAAACAAATTTCCATCAATTATGTTCCCTGTACTGGGAGCGAACCCGGTACCTTTAGAATTAGAGACGAACACCATACCTCTCAGCCACTTTCCTGGGGATTCCAGAAGCGGGATTGTGTGGTAATGCGATCGTTAGGTTTTCTCAGTGTGTGTCTGATGCGTGATGCCATATGAGGATGGATGGTATCCGCATGTCTGGTTTTGTGTAGTGTGCAGATGTGTTCAGTCAAACAATGTTCATACAAAAATAACAGGGCAATCCACATAGGACGTCAGTAAACTCACGACGTATAAAGTCAATGATTCTTGTAACAGCCGTTGACGTTTTTCTACATTATTTATTGTGGACGCCACAGTGACAAAATGGTTACGCGAATATGTAGGCACATCAAACAGTCATTATCACAGCAACATTCAATACAGCAATAGATGGTAGACAGCATTACAATGATGAGTCAGATGCATGTTATATTTCATAGTGCTGTAAATGTAGTCAGGTGAAAAACTCCATCCTTTTCTATAACAGCCAGGAGATAACCAGATGTATGAGATCAGTTCACTCTCCTTAGTCTGACTTCAGCAAGACAGACACGTCTGCCGAAGTATAAATAATGTCCTCAAAAATATCCTCTAGATAATAAAGGTTTTCCAAACCTAGTTCATTTAACAAAGTAGCAAGTAATGGTCCTTGGGACATGCATCAACCGATGCAGTACAATACAGCGACATGTGAGCTGGGAAAACATCTCGTGACGACGACTTTCGAAGACAGGCTATGAATCGAAATCGCTCACGACCCAAAATCGATAGAGCTAATGAAAAGTCAATTTACCTTGCCTTCAGGAAATACACAGAAATATCACGCCTCCCGACATGTGGGAAACACTAGAGGTATTATCTCGAATAAACGAAATATCCATTAAGAGGACTACACATCCCTGACAGAACAAAAAATAGCGGAGATCCCCTCTTCAACGAGGCATCTCTTTCGCCATTCAAATCGCTCACCCCACTAGTGGTGGGCGGAAACCGATCGACCAAAAAACAAGACCAGTCATGCGCAGTCCAGCGCAAAAATGACCACAGCTCAAAACTTAACTGCATTCAATACCAACGCGAGAAGACAAATGCTTACCGAGAAAAGTGACTATAAATTTCAAGCAGTTGTTGCCCTTGCGTTATAAAATAGATATTGTAATAAAACGATGTTGCGAGAATTTATCACGCAACATATCACCACCTCCTCCCGATAAAAAAAAAAAATGTGGAACATATTTTTTTTTTTTTTAAATATCAAAGAGCATGCGATAAGCGGCTCAAAACGCACGAATTATGCGCTGATAATTAATTAAATTGCCTAACATGAGGCTAAATATAGAGTGTCTGGTGAGGATATACCTCAACAGAAAAATAAATATGTCTCAAAAAATATTCACATCGGGGAGGTGTCACCAACACACATCACGTTAGCATGTAAACACAATATACGTATGCAAGTTACCATAATCATCATTAAACAGCATACTCTAATATTGTCTTTTAAAAATGGATGTACAAATCTGATAGGAAAATTTAAATAGTACATTCTTTGACATGTAATGACATAAGTACATAGTAAAGTTAAACTACATGACGATCCAGGACATATGCTCTGGTATTCCGAGGGTAAGTACACAATCTAGAACTCGTCATGCTTGATACTAGTAAGGTAAGTCCTCAGCTCAACAATGACATTCTGAGAAAGTACAAGCAATATAATGCTAATTAATAACTAATATGCTTCATAAGGTACAATACATTATTAATAATTGTGGCTGTTGAGTAAACTAACGGCCCTTATATTAACTACTCAGTCCTCCTCTATCATCTTAAAAAACGAACAGAAGAAGATGACAACAAAGCACGATAGTGTGTACATATAAAGTAAGTACAGATGTGCTAATCTATTGTAGAAATATAGGTGTGTTATGACTCTGTAATATATGGAAATATAGGACAGAAGTATTAGTTGGAGTCATGTGGGCATCTAGACAAAATGTCAGCCATCACATTATCCGCACCACGGATAGCTCGTACCGTGAAGTGAAAAGGTTGAAGAGCTATAGCATATCGAGTGGATCTCGAACTCTTCAAATTCTTAGTCTGAATAGCTGTAAGAGCTTTCTGATCAGTCTCTAGAATGAAATGTGCGCCCAGGAGGAATCTTTGTAGCTTTAGAATTGACCAAACCATCGCTAACAACTCACGGTCTAAAACCGAGTAGTTCCTCTCTGCCGCATTTAGTTTTCTAGAAATGTACATAACAGGATGCAGAGTATTTGCATATTCTTGCATCAGTGCTGCTCCAATCCCAGTGGATGAAGCATCACTCCGAAGAACAAAAGTCCTATCAAGAGTAGGTAATCTTAAGATGGGAGGAGAAGAAAATATATTCTTGATTTGGTCTAGTGAAGATTGGCATTCTTCAGACCAACGGACCAGATTAGGCGAACCTTTCTTCAACAATGTTGAGAGAGGTGCCATGATCGAAGATAAATTTGGAATAAATCTCCCATAAAATTGAATTAAACCTAAGAGACTCCTAACTTGTTTCTTCGTTTTAGGAACAGAGATGTTCAGTATTTTGGAAGTATTGTGGTCTTCTGTCTTCAAGAGACCATGACCAACACGATGACCCAGGAAAGAGATTTCACCAAAACCAACAAAAGCTTTAGAAGGTTTCGCTGTCAAATTATTCTCACGTAGAGTGGACAGTAAGTCATATAACCCTAAATAGTGATCTTCCCAGGTATCACTGAAGAGACAGATGTCATCTAAGTATGCGATGACATCCGAACGATGTGACAGAATTCGACGCATCATGCGAACGAAAGTGGCAGGGGCGTTCATGAGACCAAAAGGCATAACATTCCATTGAAATAGACCCCTAGGTGTAGAAAAAGCAGTAAGAGGTTTGGCGTGCTCTGCTAAAGGCACTTGCCAATAACCTTTAGACAAGTCAAGTTTAGTGAAGAATCTAGAATTAGAAAGTCTAATCAGTAGATCTTCTAACAAAGGCATCGGTTCAGCATCGAACTTTGTGACCTGATTCAATTTGCGATAATCAACACAAATTCGTATGTTCTTATCCTTCTTCCGGACAATAACCATGGAAGAAGAATATGGTGAAGTCGATGGTTCAATTATATTTAATTGAATCATTTCATCCAATTCCTTTTCCACTTGCGACTGAAAGTGTATAGGAATAGGATAAGGCCTAACCCTAATTGGATTATTGTCGGTAAGAATTATGTCATGTTCTATGACATCTGTGTGTCCAGGAATGTCAGTGAGAACATCCTGAAATGTTTGTAACATCGACGAGACTTGTCGATGTTCGTCACCAGAAAGATTAGGAGAAACAGAAACGTTTTTCCAAGATTCCGTAGAATGTAATGGAACCACTGGAAGGGGAAGATTAACATCAGAGAAGGTAGATTCCTCATCCTGTATGACAGACAGGGATGAATAATGACCGTGAGGTGCAGGAGCATCATCCGTTGCCTGGAAAATAGGCAGCAAATAGTCCGGACGTTCGTGAAATTCCGAAAGCATGTTTATGTGGAAAGTTTTATGCTTTCCATCAATATCGACCACATAGTCAACATCGGAAATCCGAGAGACTATTGCATACGGACCTTTCCATGCAATAAGAAGTCTATTTTCCCTACTGGGGAGTAGGACGAATGCTTTGTCACCTGGACAAAGTTGTCGTAGACATCTATTCTTGTTAGCAAACTGCCTTGCCTTCTCTTTAGCAATTTCTGATGAAGCAGTTGCTAGCTTACATGCCTCAATGATCTTTTGTCTAAGAGCAATGACATACTCATATGAGGATTGAGTTTCATCGCTAATATCATCGGCAGTGATGAGATCGTGTAATAAAGACATAGGGCCGCGTGGACGCGCGCCAAAGACAAGTTCGAAGGGAGAAAATCCTGTGTGTTCATTAGGGACTTCTCTATAGGTGTAGTGAAATTGACAGAGATACAACGGTAAAATATCTCCAAACATAACATTTAAGGATAAAAACATAATGCGTAGGCTGCTGATGTACATGATCGCCTAGACCGCGGGTCATCATCCTCCATAATAATTGACTTGCTAGACAGGAGGGGAACGGCGGATCAAAAAGAAAAAAAAATATGACTGGAAAGGCTAAGGAGACGCAATTGGGGGGGGAAACGGAGAAAAGTCACGTTTCCCAAGTTGACATAAAAAGTAAGCAACTCGACTGAAGGGACCCTAGATATGTTACGCCACAGTCATTTATTGGACGCTTTTGCGATACCAGGCTTTTGATTTGAATGGAGCGGTAAAACGCAGATGTTAGGAATATTACAAAAATTAAAAAGTAATTTTTTCTTAATATTAATGTTAGGAATATAAAAATTAGCTGGCCGGATGGCCTATTCTGAGCAGTGAACTAAGATGGTCTTAATTTTACAAACGGATAGATAATATTGAAGATAATGACAAAAGACAGTGTAGTTCACATCATCGACAGACTGTGTTGAATAAAAAAGTGTCGCTATTTTGCACAAAATAACACGACCTTGGGGACGCAGGTGTTCAAATTTACTTAGTATTGAGGAGGGGGTTTTGGGTGGTAGCTGTGTCTAAATATAACTTTTAACGACAAAATTTTGGAGGGGAGAGAAAGGTTGGTTCAAAAATCAAGAACAATTTTGTAGAAACACAAGTAGAGACGGACAGACTAACAGATAACCATCCATACTTGACTGAAGCATGACTGAAATGACTTTATGGTAGGAAATTTGAATTGAAAATAAAACTAGGCAGTGATTGGCCACAGACAATCATATCATTAGCGCTCAGACGCGAAAGTGGGGTCATTTCTCAATAGTTGTTCAGTGATAGACACAGATTTTAAAGTGTGGTGATTCCATATGAAAGCAAGTGAAAGAAAGTTAGGGACGCCATACTATAGCCAGCAGCTCAGCTGAGTTTTGCTAGCAATTCTGTGTTATTTATTCATAATCTGGTAAGATTGAAATTATTTCCTTATATATTTTGAATATTGTTTCATGTTCGAGTGATTTGATACTGCCATATCGAAATCTAGCCTTACAAACAAGTAGGGATTTGCTCTAGACCCCCCGCCCTAGTCAGGGTCTAGGGACCAACAATGTACATAAACTCCAGCAAGGATTATGCAAGACAGATCAAGTGTTGAGAATAATGATACATATTACCTATCCTCTTTTAGGGCCGAAAACTAATAAACATTTTTCAGGATCTATGGTCTGGGAGGATCTATCTGATGTAAAACCACCATGGTAAATGTGCTGTTTGGTCAGAGAGATCTGACCTGTCTGTATGATGTGGTTGTTGTGTCACTGTTGTGTCCAGACGTGGGTAGAGAATAGATTTTGACACATGGCCCATACTTTGATTGCAGAGCTGCGAGTTTCTGTCGTCAACAAAGCAGGGTCTATTCAGTTGGTGACTTTACTCGAGTGTATCTGTGCAGTATTTGTGACAGAGACCACCATTATTGCCCGCCAGCACGGAGAGGTGGGACCACCTGATTTCAGCACCAGAGCGACAACTACCAGATGAGTGAGCCTCTGGTCTGCTGGACTTTCACCAACGCCCTTTAGTTACTAAGAACCCCATAAAGATTCCCACCATTTTCTGGACACTGTGTAGTCAATATAGACAGGTGTGATGAGGCCACCCCAACAGCACAAACAGTACTATCCTCCCAAGTAGATGAATACTAGAACATTTTTAATAAAACTAACTAGTATAGTACATATATATGTACACTATTGCATTTATGATATAATATTCTATGCATTTCTTTTCATAATCTCTAAATCCTTTTAAGTTCTGGTCAACCTAAAAAATTGACACAGAACAAAATAAATGTAATATACTTATATCAACAAATTTTACACACGTGAGTTAGTTCAGTGTATTTTAACTTTTATTAATATTATTAGTCTTGTTAATATCTGTGGGTATATTTATAATCCATCACACCACACTACATATCATAACCCTAGACACTTTACGTAGCCACATTCATTAAAAAAAAAATTAAGTGTGAGGTCGTAGTGGTAGCAAGAAAGGCCTTCTGACAATTCACCCCTACATTTTATCTCAGGAGCCTTCACAGCTGGCCTCATACAATTTACATTTAGTAATAACACCATCATACAATACCATCCAACACCACTACAATATTGGGGTCTTGTCCAGGGATAATTAGCCCAACAGTAATATTAGGATCTCCTGGTGGGAGAAATAAAAGTAGGGAAATAAATTGTAAAATTTCCCTTAAAATTAAAAGTGTCCCTGTAGATAAAAGTTGGTGAATCTTCACAGCCAGTAATAATTAATTAGTTAACTGGTTAGTTAGAATTAGTTAGACTATAGTCATAAGAAGTACTTAGTGTATTTACTGGTTAGAGATTTAGCTTGTATATTATTATATTGTCTAAAAAGTATGGCGGAGCTGGCAAAATTTAGATCAGCTGCTGTGCTCACCGCGAAGGAGATGGGAATGGATGGTCAAATTTTAATTCAATATGTAACGACTGAATGTGATAAATATATTGAACGGGAAGAAAGGAGGTTGGTTGAAGAGAAGAGGTTAGAGGCTGATAGAGACATTAAGAGGCTGCAGATTGAGGCAGAAGAAAAACGACAGCAAAGGGAGGCAGAAGATAAAAAGGCCGAAAGGGAGGCAGAAGAAAAAAGGTTGACTGCCGAAAGGGAGGCAGAAGATAGAAGGTTGCAGAGGGAGCACGAATTACGACTAAGGGAGTTGGAATTACAAGGCCCGGCTCCTGAAAATGGTGCCAGCCCTTTTGCCTCAGATGCTACGCCTAGTCTGGGAGCCTCAAACTCAGCTATGGGGTTTCATTTAGACCATTTTGTTGAAAAAGACGATGACATAGAGGGGTACCTAGGACGTTTTGAGTTATTAGCTACTACATATGGGTTAGAGAGAGAGAGAGGTGGAGCTTAAAGCTATCACAGGGATTGAGAGGTACTTCTTATGAAGTATTTGCTAAAATGAACAGGGAAGACCAAGACAATTATGACATGTTAAAGCAGGCTTTGTTATTAAGGTACGAGAAGAATGGTGAATTTTATCGTAAGAAATTTAGAAATGCCAAACTGTTGTCTGGGGAGACATACCACCAATTCTCTGCTAGACTAGAAACCTATTTGGAGAAATGGACGGCTCTGGGGAAGACCCAAGATCTTAAAGAAATGATCATGATTGAGCAATTGAGAGAGTCCATGGCTCCAGACATGAGAAAATTTCTCATGGAACAAGGTGCAGAGAAGTTGGGGGAAATTTTAAATGTTGCTGAGAGGTATCAGGCAGCCCAGGCAGAGGTAAGTGGTGCTAAGAAGAAGCACATAGACAATTTTAAAGCTCCACAGCAATTTAACAAATTTGATAATAGAGAGCAGGGAAATAAAGGTAGGACAAACTTTGAGCGGCCAAGAAATGACTATCGCGACAGAAACTCACAGTTCAATGACCAAAAGTTCAATGAAAGAAAACCGTTGAACCAAGGAAAAGATGGTGTAAATGGTGCAAGAAGGATAACCATAACACCGAATTTTGTAGAAGGAAACCTTCAAACATTGCTGCAATGAAGTCGGGGACGCAAAGATTAAAGGTTAATCTTAAGGGACAACAGGAACCTTATCACCCCCCAGTTTGTGAGGATGTTATTTGTAATGGGGTCACCATAAGGTGCCTTTATGATACAGGTTTGGATTATGATTCAGTTGTGAAGTCTAGCCTAGTGGACCCAAGTCAGTATACCACAGAAACAGTGGAAATACAAGGGGCGACTAAGGACATACCACTCATGACACTTCCCATCGCAAGGATAACGGTGAAAACTCGCTATGTGGAAGGAGAAATCAGAGCAGCAGTGATAGATGAACCAATCTACCCTCTGATATTGGGGTGTAGATACGTCTTCTTGGGGAATCCCGAGAAACCTGTGATCATGGCGACAGTGCAGACCAGGTCACAGAAGAAGGAGGAAGAAGGTGAACCTATAAATGCTCATCCAGAGGAGATGAGGAAGGCGCAGGCTGAGGATAGGACACTCAAGCCCTGTTTTAAAAAAATTGCCCAAATGCCACACACCTCCGAGCAAGGGGGAATATTTCATGAAGAACAAACTCTTATACAGGAAGACAGGAACTAGATCCACTGGTCACGGACAGTTAGTTCTTCCCAAGATATATAGGGCAAACTTAATAAGGAGCTTACATGTTGGAACAGATGGTGACCATGAGAAAGTCGGTACCATCTGCCAAAAGATTGCTCGAAGATACTATTGGCCCGACGTAACTGTCGATGTTGAAAACTTTGTAGAAGCATGTGGCGTATTTCATGAGGGAACACCCACAAAGGGAAAATATGTGCAGGACCTAGAAACGCCACGGGGCAACTTTAGGCCTGAAAGGAAAACTAATTATACTCGGGTAGACAAAGTGGAATGGGAGCCCCCTTTTCACACCCAGTCTTCACTTGAATGGATTAACATGGCCACTATGCGAAGAGTACAAAGAAGAAATTTTACCCAGGATAGGATGACAATCCCTCGGTCAGACTTATATAAACTGGAAGAACAGACAAGAGAGCGAAGATCTCTCATAAACAATCTAAAGTGGGGAGACAAACCCCAGAAAAAAATTGGTAGTGGTCGATTTGTGAGTGATGATTCTAGGAAGAAAAGTCCTCATTATAAAGCTTCTAAGGGACGGGACCTGATGAGTTCCAGGAAAAATACGTATGATAAATTAAAGATCCAGATGTAACTTTATTAAGGACCTGGACAGATGAGAAGGCGGAAGAGACTGTTACCTCATCGTATCAATATGTGAACGAACTGACCACTCGTTTGAAAGCTGGATGGAAACTGGCAAATGATAATTTGAAACAAGCCAGGAAGAAACATGCAGCATATTTTAATAGGAAGGCAAAGGACAGGGAACTGGCAGTCGGAGAGAAGGTGCTGCTTCTACTACCCGGAAGCCAGAATAAATTACAAATTGGTTGGCAAGGTCCATATACGGTTCTAGAGAAGGTGTCTAGAACAAACTATAAAATTGACAAAAAGGGGAAGGAAAAAGTTTATCATGTAAACCTGTTAAAGAAGTATCTGGACAGACCACTCCAGGAAAGCACCCCTTTATTGACCTTGGCTATTGCAACCCAGATGCAAAAAGAACCACTCACCTCACATGAATACCCATTACATCCTTGTGAAACAGCAGCACAGGTAAAAGTCAGTAAGCACCTGACTAAAAACCAGAGGGAGAGAGTTCAAAAGGTTCTGGAGGAACATACAGATGTATTAACAGATAAACCAGGCCATACAAATTTGCTACAGTATGACATGAAACTGGTAGACTCAAACCCAATCTGTATGAGAGCCTATTCTATTCCGTTCGCGAAGGAGAAGGCATTGAAGGAAGAAATAGAGTATTTGTTGAAGGAGGGGATTATTTCGCACAGTGAATCATCTTTTAGTTCTAGTGTCGTTTTGTTGAGAAAACCGTCTGGGGAACACAGATTGTGCATAGATTACAGGAAACTGAATGCTGTCACAGAAGGACAAGTGGATCCATTACCAGACACAAAACAGCTATTTGCCAGACTGAACAAGGCAAAATACTTTTCAAAGGTGGATCTTAGTAAAGGCTATTACCAGATCCCAGTGAAGCCTGAAGTGAGACCTTATTTGGCTTTTAGCACTTCGGATGGACATTATGAATTCAATATGCTACCATTCGGACTGAAAAATGCTCCGAGTGTGTTTTCAAGGATGATGCGAAAATTGTTGGACCCCCTGAATAACCCATGTATCACAAATTTCATGGATGATATTCTCGTCGCCACAGAGACATTTGAAGAACACATTGAAGCTCTGGAGATGTTGTTTGATAGACTTCGGGAGGCGAATTTGACTGCTAGGCCAACAAAATGTTGTATTGGATGCAAAGAGTTGGAATTCTTGGGACACACTGTATATCAGGGTAATATGACCCCTGATCCTAAGAACTTGGAAAAACTGCAGAGAGCACCTAGGCCGCAAACAAAAAAGGAAGTGCGATCATTTGTGTCGTTATGCGGATTTTATCAGAAATACATCAAGAATTTTAACGCTATATGTGCTCCTCTGACTGATCTGACTCGCAAGGGACTTCCAGATAAAATTATTTGGACTGCACAATGTGAACTAGCATTTCAAGAGTTAAAGGAAAAACTCACTAGCAAGCCTATTCTCAAACTGCCTGATTTGACACAGGACTTTGTCTTAAGAACCGATGCAAGTAATGTAGGACTCGGAGGGGCTTTGTTGCAAAGATCATCTTCACCTGATGGGGAACTGAAACCAGTCGCTTATGCAAGCCGCAAATTGAATAAGGCGGAACAAGGATACTCCACAAGCGAAAAAGAATGTTTAGCATTAATCTGGGCAATAAAGAAGTTTCAAATCTATCTGTATGGTAGGACATTTGTGGTGGAGACGGACCATCAGCCTCTCGTGTTCTTGTCTCAGGCTAAGCATGAAAACGCAAGATTGCTGAGGTGGTCTTTATTGCTTCAACCTTATCAGTTTAGTATCCAATATATCCTAGGCAAATTGAATGTCGGTGCAGATTTCCTCAGTCGGCACCCCTGTGATCAAAAGTAGAGTAGTGGCAGACGTGAGGAGTAATTTTACCTATGTGTATCGCTGGTTTTGGAACTTGCCATAGGCATGTTTTCAAGTGGGGAGATGTGTAGTGAAATTGACAGAGATACAACGGTAAAATATCTCCAAACATAACATTTAAGGATAAAAACATAATGCGTAGGCTGCTGATGTACATGATCGCCTAGACCGCGGGTCATCATCCTCCATAATAATTGACTTGCTAGACAGGAGGGGAACGGCGGATCAAAAAGAAAAAAAAATATGACTGGAAAGGCTAAGGAGACGCAATTGGGGGGGAAACGGAGAAAAGTCACGTTTCCCAAGTTGACATAAAAAGTAAGCAACTCGACTGAAGGGACCCTAGATATGTTACGCCACAGTCATTTATTGGACGCTTTTGCGATACCAGGCTTTTGATTTGAATGGAGCGGTAAAACGCAGATGTTAGGAATATTACAAAAATTAAAAAGTAATTTTTTCTTAATATTAATGTTAGGAATATAAAAATTAGCTGGCCGGATGGCCTATTCTGAGCAGTGAACTAAGATGGTCTTAATTTTACAAACGGATAGATAATATTGAAGATAATGACAAAAGACAGTGTAGTTCACATCATCGACAGACTGTGTTGAATAAAAAAGTGTCGCTATTTTGCACAAAATAACACGACCTTGGGGACGCAGGTGTTCAAATTTACTTAGTATTGAGGAGGGGGTTTTGGGTGGTAGCTGTGTCTAAATATAACTTTTAACGACAAAATTTTGGAGGGGAGAGAAAGGTTGGTTCAAAAATCAAGAACAATTTTGTAGAAACACAAGTAGAGACGGACAGACTAACAGATAACCATCCATACTTGACTGAAGCATGACTGAAATGACTTTATGGTAGGAAATTTGAATTGAAAATAAAACTAGGCAGTGATTGGCCACAGACAATCATATCATTAGCGCTCAGACGCGAAAGTGGGGTCATTTCTCAATAGTTGTTCAGTGATAGACACAGATTTTAAAGTGTGGTGATTCCATATGAAAGCAAGTGAAAGAAGTTTAGGGACGCCATACTATAGCCAGCAGCTCAGCTGAGTTTTGCTAGCAATTCTGTGTTATTTATTCATAATCTGGTAAGATTGAAATTATTTCCTTATATATTTTGAATATTGTTTCATGTTCGAGTGATTTGATACTGCCATATCGAAATCTAGCCTTACAAACAAGTAGGGATTTGCTCTAGACCCCCGCCCTAGTCAGGGTCTAGGGACCAACAATGTACATAAACTCCAGCAAGGATTATGCAAGACAGATCAAGTGTTGAGAATAATGATACATATTACCTATCCTCTTTTAGGGCCGAAAACTAATAAACATTTTTCAGGATCTATGGTCTGGGAGGATCTATCTGATGTAAAACCACCATGGTAAATGTGCTGTTTGGTCAGAGAGATCTGACCTGTCTGTATGATGTGGTTGTTGTGTCACTGTTGTGTCCAGACGTGGGTAGAGAATAGATTTTGACACATGGCCCATACTTTGATTGCAGAGCTGCGAGTTTCTGTCGTCAACAAAGCAGGGTCTATTCAGTTGGTGACTTTACTCGAGTGTATCTGTGCAGTATTTGTGACAGAGACCACCATTATTGCCCGCCAGCACGGAGAGGTGGGACCACCTGATTTCAGCACCAGAGCGACAACTACCAGATGAGTGAGCCTCTGGTCTGCTGGACTTTCACCAACGCCCTTTAGTTACTAAGAACCCCATAAAGATTCCCACCATTTTCTGGACACTGTGTAGTCAATATAGACAGGTGTGATGAGGCCACCCCAACAGCACAAACAGTACTATCCTCCCAAGTAGATGAATACTAGAACATTTTAATAAAACTAACTAGTATAGTACATATATATGTACACTATTGCATTTATGATATAATATTCTATGCATTTCTTTTCATAATCTCTAAATCCTTTTAAGTTCTGGTCAACCTAAAAAAATTGACACAGAACAAAATAAATGTAATATACTTATATCAAAAAATTTTACACACGTGAGTTAGTTCAGTGTATTTTAACTTTTATTAATATTATTAGTCTTGTTAATATCTGTGGGTATATTTATAATCCATCACACCACACTACATATCATAACCCTAGACACTTTACGTAGCCACATTCATTAAAAAAAAATTAAGTGTGAGGTCGTAGTGGTAGCAAGAAAGGCCTTCTGACAATTCACCCCTACATTTTATCTCAGGAGCCTTCACAGCTGGCCTCATACAATTTACATTTAGTAATAACACCATCATACAATACCATCCAACACCACTACAATAGGCAAAGAGAGCCGCGGGTAAAACCCTGTCCCAATCTTGAGGATGATCTTCAGTTATCTTACCAAGCAAAGTCTTGAGCGTTCTATTCAGACGCTCAACTAACCCATTAGACATAGGATGGTAGATACTACTGAGAGATCGTTCAATATGTAAGGTAGACATTACCTGTGACATAGTGTCAGATATGAGTTGAGTGCCATGGTCTGACAATATTTCTCTGGGGAACCCCAAGCGAGAAAATATCAACCAAAGAGCATCTGCGATATCTGTAGTAGATATGCTCTTAAGAGGAATAGCCTCTGGCCAACGTGTGCACATATCGACACATGTAAGGATAAACTGATGTCCTCTGGCCGACTTGACCTTAAAAGGGCCAATAATATCTATGGCCATTTTCTGAAAAGGCCGAATAGGAATGTCAGCAGCCTGGATAGGCGCAGCATGTCGTGGTCCTCTAGATTTGACCTCCTGACATACCTTGCATGATCGGCAGTAAATACGAATGTCCTTATTGACAAAAGGCCAAAAGAAAGCCGCAAGGACTCTCGACTTCGTACGGGAAAAAAACCCATATGTCCAGCACATTGCGAGTCATGAGCATGTTGTAATATTTGCACTCTCATGCTCTTGGGAACAAGAATTTGCGAATGTGCCGACGTAGTCGAATCTTGTACCATACGTACAAGTACGCCGTTTCTCATTGCAATCCAAGATTTTCTATTTGTATCCTGATTCGGATCACCTTTCTTCGCAAGAACGAAGAATTTTTTTAAAGAAGGATCTTCTTCTTGCAATTTTATGAAAGAGTCACGAGTGATTACTAAGTGACTATCTTGGCTATCAACTTCATTATCACTATTCAGTGAAGTTTCGGGTGTTTGTAGAGCTTGTGCTCTTGTAACTACTGCATTTGTAGCTTGCATGTTATTATCTTCCCAAGCAGCAATCTGCTGTGGGGTACACTCCCTAACTCCGTGAATACGACCAATAATAAGGTCCGCAATAGGATTAGGTAAGAGACAAGCATGCACATCTCCAGTAAAGAAAGGAGTGGCAATGCGAATTACAGCAGTAGGATATTTTTCTAGAGTGCCGCCAAATGTGACACATTTAATAACCCTTCCTGTAGCACAAGATGGATCTACAAGCGATTGTCTAACACCAATAGTGGTGCATCCGGAATCGAAAAGTAGTGAGACCGGAGTATCATTAACAAGACCCTTATGTAGAATTAAAGAACCCCTCCCGTCATGCGCAACAGCAGCAGGAAGAGCGGGAAGTGGGTGACCACAACTCAAAGTAGTTATGGTACCCGGTTCGAATAAAGTACTGCATTGGGGGCATTTGTTTGCTCTCTCAAAGTCAAAAGCAGAACCAGTGACAGCGTCAAAGTTTTTACCATCAACAACATGATTACAGGCTCCCTCAGTTTCCTGTTGTACAGCATTAGCCTGCTGATATCTCTTTTTTTTGTGTTGAGATCTACCCCGACTATTATTACCTCTGAAGTTATCAGAGTTATTATTATCTCTGCAGTTATTATTGTCTCTATTGTAATTGTTATCCTGGTTCGAATTCCAGTTTCCACGATTACTATCATGTTCACATTGATGCGAACATCTATTTGTTTGGTTTTGAGGTCTTCGGCAGGAATAACCTCTATTACCATATCCTCTTTTGAAATGCCTATAATTATTAGGGTGATAGTAACGAGTACTATCAGGTTGTCTCCAATTCTTCGAAGAAGAATCACCATGAAATTGATTTCCATGATTTTGACAGAAATTACCGCTACTCTTTCTATCAAAATTTTGTTGGAATCTACGAGCAAAGTTTTGGCCATACGGAGCTGCCGAAGCAACTGGTAAACCTTCTTTCACCTTAGAGTTACCCATGGTTATGTGTGGGTGCGCAGTTACGTATTGGCAACAGAAATCTTCCATTTCTTTTATTGTTTTAGGTTTACGTTCATGAAGGAAAGCAAGGAAAGACTCATTGACAGACGACATGACTTTGTCTCTAAGTATTAAGTCCATAAGTCCTTCATAAGTTTTTTCCGTCTTAGATAGTTCAACCCATCGTGAGAAAGTAATGCGTATTCTTGCAATAAACTCGGAGAATTCAACTCCATTTTCAGGTAACATGTTTTTTAAATTGTAGACGATAGCCGTCTTCGTTAAGCTGATATTTCTTTAACAAAGCGGCCCTGACAACCTCATAATTGTTCTTGTCAGGTTCATCCACCATATTTAATATACTTAGAGCTTTACCTGTCAGTATCCCTGATAACTGATAAACATATTTTGCTTTGTCTATGTTATGAGCTGTACATGCTTGTTCAAATCTGTCCAGATAGAACATTATGTCATCACTGGAAGGACTAAATGTTGGTAACTTAATCTTAAAAGTATCATTATTAGCCTTACCAGAAGATGAACCCTTGTTTGAATCATTACCATTACTCATGCTCGTCAATTTCAATTTTTCCAACTCTAAAGCTAAGACCTTTTCTTCATGTTCCATTTTTGCTTTCTCTTTCCTCTCATCAGACTCTCTCTGTAATCTTCTTTACTCAGCCTGAGCCTCTTTTTGAAGTCTTTCAGCTTCTTTTTCAAGTCTTTTATTTTCAGCCTCTTTTTGAAGTCTTTCAGCTTCTAGCTGTAGCTGGAGTTTTCTCTCCTCAGCTTCTGATTCCCTTTTTTTTGTTTTTCCATTTCCATTTGGAATCTTTTTTCATCCACCTGCATCTGCAGTTTCTTTTGTTCAGCTTCCATTGCTTTATCATATCGATCAGTTGCAAATTCTTCTAACTTATCACCAGTCTTCCCAAGCAATTTACCCTGCTCAATAAAGTGCTCAAATGTAGACATGTTGTCTAACATATGAGTCCAAAACCTGAAATAATTAACTAATTTATTTCAAACCTAAGTGTAACAAGTCTTAATTAAGCACTTGTATATTCACATCACATTATATTATCCCAGTCTCTGTGGGAAACAAGTCTCCAATCAAAGAACTTGTATATGAAATATCAGCACTCAATTCTTGATCATAAGTGCACTTCTCATTCAATAGCGCACGACACTATTCATCATTCATTTATCATCAGTGTAGTAGTAACAGTGCATTAGCATAGCCCATTAACTAATTACTATAACTGTAAACAATGACTATGTAAACACATGCAGAATGTAAACATTGAAAATGTAAACAATGCAAACAATGTAAACAATAACAATGTAAACAATAACAAAGATCAGCAACAATACAAAAACGTTCGCAGAAATCAACTAAAAATAAAGCAGAAATTAATGAAATATCACAAAAAATGTGACGATATCTGCGCTATAATTAAACAAAATACATGACACCACAGTGTATAAACAAAAATGTTGTATGAAACTAAATTATAGACAAGAGTAGGCTAACAAATACAAACAAATCAAAACAAAACTAAAGAATGCGAAATAATAACGAAAACAATATTAAAACATGTCATCACAGCTAACATAAATAGCAACAGAAGTCGCTTAGCAAATTCCAGTATCGGAAATTTGCAAACCCTACAGAACACGCTCACAATAGACGACCTCTATGACGTGGCATAATCTAACGGAGACACCACCCAACCGAGAACCCGCTGAAATATAAACATATAAATATACAAATAACATATAGACATATAACATATAGAATGAGATGATACACAGAAGACTCAGCAGAAGCATAAGGGCACAGTTTACATACAAACAGGCCACTTAACTTATAGGCTTCCAATCGTAGAACAGCAGAAAAAACGGATGTCAATCAACGTCCTAAAGAGCGAAGCTCCAACGATGATGGCACATCTGAACTGCTTCCACTGCTAACACGATGGTACAAGAGCTTCTGAAATACTGTGTGTTGAGTTGTTTCGGCACTTGACCTTCTAATCCAAAAATAAGTTGATGGAAATCGGTACTTGGCCTTCTTCAGAAAACAACCCGTTTCAACCGGCACTTGACCTTCACAAAAACGACAGCACTGGAACCTTGACAGCAGCAACTTGCTTGACTTGCGTAAAAGATAACAGCAGTCCGAGTTATCCGGCAACATGTAACAACGCCGGGTACTGTCAAATTCTTGTTTCCGTCAAAAAGTTGAAATTTTGACTTTTACCGGGCAACGCCGAGTACTTTGAAAATTTTGAAGATGTTGACTGTATTGAAGAATGTTAATTTCTTGAAGGATGCTGATGAATTCTTGTTGAAAATGAAGTGGGTAAGGGACCCCGTGTTTGCTGGTACCAGAATCAAACCAGCTTATGGCCACCAAATGATGCGTGATGCCATATGAGGATGGATGGTATCCGCATGTCTGGTTTTGTGTAGTGTGCAGATGTGTTCAGTCAAACAATGTTCATACAAAAATAACAGGGCAATCCACATAGGACGTCAGTAAACTCACGACGTATAAAGTCAATGATTCTTGTAACAGCCGTTGACGTTTTTCTACATTATTTATTGTGGACGCCACAGTGACAAAATGGTTACGCGAATATGTAGGCACATCAAACAGTCATTATCACAGCAACATTCAATACAGCAATAGACGGTAGACAGCATTACAATGATGAGTCAGATGCATGTTATATTTCATAGTGCTGTAAATGTAGTCAGGTGAAAAACTCCATCCTTTTCTATAACAGCCAGGAGATAACCAGATGTATGAGATCAGTTCACTCTCCTCAGTCTGACTTCAGCAAGACAGACACGTCTGCCGAAGTATAAATAATGTCCTCAAAAATATCCTCTAGATAATAAAGGTTTTCCAAACCTAGTTCATTTAACAAAGTAGCAAGTAATGGTCCTTGGGACATGCATCAACTGATGCAGTACAATACAGCGACATGTGAGCTGGGAAAACATCTCGTGACGACGACTTTCGAAGACAGGCTATGAATCGAAATCGCTCACGACCCAAAATCGATAGAGCTAATGAAAAGTCAATTTACCTTGCCTTCAGGAAATACACAGAAATATCACGCCTCCCGACATGTGGGAAACACTAGAGGTATTATCTCGAATAAACGAAATATCCATTAAGAGGACTACACATCCCTGACAGAACAAAAAATAGCGGAGATCCCCTCTTCAACGAGGCATCTCTTTCGCCATTCAAATCGCTCACCCCACTAGTGGTGGGCGGAAACCGATCGACCAAAAAACAAGACCAGTCATGCGCAGTCCAGCGCAAAAATGACCACAGCTCAAAACTTAACTGCATTCAATACCAACGCGAGAAGACAAATGCTTACCGAGAAAAGTGACTATAAATTTCAAGCAGTTGTTGCCCTTGCGTTATAAAATAGATATTGTAATAAAACGATGTTGCGAGAATTTATCACGCAACAGTGTCCTATCAAACTCCTGCGTCTTCTTCTCATTTCTTGTTCCACTGGCGCTTGTCTAAATCTTGCCATTGGTTCCACATGAGTGATCTTGTCATTAGTTCCACATGAGTGAGCTTGTCATTAGTTCCACATGAGTGATTGTTGCGTTGCGGGTCTTATTATTTTAATATTGAATGTTAATATGTGGTAACCGACTGGTTACTCTGGCCAAGAAGACTGCTAGGGTTGAACCACAAGACCACGAACACAGTTGACGTTCACAATGTCATAGTAACGTCATCAAGGCGAAGTGGAAAACGAATACAATATTTAATTGTGACTTTGGACGCTGCTCAACATGCATTTTTAAATCAAGCCAATATATTATGGCAATACATAGGCAGTCTTTGAAAAGTCTCTGTACCGTCGTAGCTAGAAACACTGTCCTCTTGTAAACCTCAAAGTTTTATTACTATGGACTCACTTGATATGCAAAGTTCATTCTCCCTTGTAAATAGATCTAGAAACATCTCACAGAAGTATATTGATGCACTAGTGATGGTACATAATAGGGATATGTCACAATATTATATAAATTCCATGAGCCCAGAGACATACGTCCACTCGCCATAAGCCATACACATCGAAGTCCCTACAGACAATCCCCGCCGTCTGCTAATCCAAACCTTCACGTCTGCCAAACTCCACCTCGAGGCAATGACGTCACTTCCTGTGTTACAAAGGACTACGTATAATAAACAAACGAGAAGCCTTGTCGAACCATCTCATGATATCGACACAAATGTTATGAATTTTACTCATAACAGTGATCTTGTCATTAGTTCCACATGAATGATCTTGTCATTAGTTCCACATGAGTGATCTTGTCATACCACTTCAGTCCCTCTATTCTACGCATGTATCCATTTATGAAAGCCTGCAGCTTTTGGGTTCTTGTTTTTCTCCATGTTTCAGAGCCACACATTAGGACTGACTTGATATTTGAATTGAAAATTCAAATACAAACTCTTTACGAAGGACTAATTCAGTCCTGTCACATGCAATGGTTTGTTGACAATTAGCTATGGTCACCTCCAATGAAAAAGATCACCGCTTAGAAATGGACCGCAAGGATATGTCTTTACTCCCAGCACAGGAATTAAGTGATTTCATCTGGGAGAGTCACCCGTGTGTTACCGGGGCCCGAAAGGGGAGCAAAGAATAGTAACACTGTCCCCTGCCAAGCATGTCGTAGAAGGCGACTAAGGAGGGTTGGGCATGGGGCCGGTTACCCCATCCTGTAAAAAAAAATTTAAACCACAAAAAACTTCAACAAATATGGACAAGTCAAATAAAGAAAATAAAACACAGCCATCCAAGACAGGGGAAGGTCCTCTCGCGGGGAGGCGTATGATGCAACACAGAGAAAGCCGAAAGGAGTCTGTGTTGCTGACTAACCTTCTTTCTTCTAGGAGAACTTCCAGATTTGGCACCTGGAATGTTCGGACATTGAACGAACAAGGGAAAGTGGCACAAGTAGCAGCAGAAATGAGGGAATACAAAATCGAGGTTCTGGGAATGTGTGAAACAAAGTGGAAGGGGGTAGACAGGAAGAAACTCATCACAGGTGAATTGGTGCTGTCCTCAGGACACGAAGACGAAAGTTCACACCACAGTGAAGGGGTAGCTCTTATGTTATCTAAAGAAGCACAGAAAGCACTCATTGAATGGGAAGCTGTGGGACCCAGAATAATAACAGCTATTTTCAAAACAGCTAAAAAGAAAATTCATGTCAATGTCATCCAATGTTATGCACCAACTAATGACAAAGAAGAGTCTGTGAAAGAAGCATTTTATACTAAACTACAGGAAATTATGGATAAAGTAAAAAGAAGAGACATCACAATTTTGATGGGTGACATGAATGCAAAGATAGGTACAGTCAATACCGGATTTGAAGAAGTCATGGGAAAACATGGGCTAGGAGTAATGAATGAAAATGGAGAACTATTCGCAAACTTCTGTGCTTCAAATCAACTGGCTATAGGAGGAAGCATGTTTCCACATAAGAGAATACACAAGGCAACATGGATATCACCAGACCATAGAACAGAAAATCAGATCGATCATATATGCATAAAGAAGAAGTTTAGATCATCATTGCAGGATGTAAAGGTATATAGAGGAGCAGATGTGGCATCAGATCACCATCTTCTGATAGCCAAAGTAAAAATGAAACTCAAGAGATATGCAACAATGCAAAATTATAGACAACAGTTTAATGTAGGACAGCTAAGAAATCAAGAAACAAGAGACAAATTTGCGGTCACAGTATCCAACAAATTCCAAGTGCTCCAACAGTTGGAAGATGTAGAGAATACAGAAGACTATTGGCAGCAGGTCAAAACGGTATGGAAGGAGACATGTGAAGAAATACTGGGGAAAAGGGAAAGACAACAAAAAGCATGGATAACAACAGAAACCATCAATAAGATAAAAGATAGAAAAAAACAAGAAAGCAGAGTTAAACACAAGCAAAACCAGAAGTTCCAAAGCCAAGGCTCAAGAAGTGTACACAGAAGCAAACAAAGAAGTAAAAAGAAGTATCAAAAGAGACAAGAGGAAGTATATTGAGGAGTTGGCAAGAGAGGCAGAAGATGCTGCAGCCAAAGGAAATATGAGAGAACTGTATAGCAGCACAAAGAAGCTAACAGGGAAATACAAGCAAACAAGTTGCCTCATAAAAGATAAGAATGGGAAACTGCTCAGCAATATACAAGAGCAAATGAAGAGGTGGACAGAATATTTTGGGGACCTTCTCAATAGACCAGCTCCACAAAACCCGCCGGACATCCAGCCAGCAGAAGAAGAGCTACAAATTAACGGTGAAAGACCAACGAAGGAAGAAATAAAGAAAGCCATAAAGCTTCTAAGAGATGGAAAAGCGTCTGGACCTGATGGCATTCCAGCAGAAGCCATCAAAGCAGATATCGACACGGCTACAGAGATGTTATATAAATTACTTGGTAAAGTCTGGGAAAAAGAAGAGATACCAGCAGAATAGAAGGAAGGATATCTGGTTAAGTTGCCTAAGAAGGGAAATCTACAAGAGTGCACAAATTATAGAGGAATAATGTTACTATCAGTGCCAGGAAAGGTATTGAACAGGATTATCCTTGAGAGATTAAAGGAGTCCATAGACAAGAAATTGAGAGACGAACAAGCAGGTTTTCGACAAAACAGATCATGTACAGACCAGATAGCCACTTTGAGAATAATAGTTGAACAAAGTCTGGAATGGAATTCACCACTATACATCGGATTTGTGGACTACGAAAAAGCATTTGACAGTGTGGACAGAGAATCACTTTGGAAATTGATGAGGCATTATGGAGTTCCCCTGAAGATCATTAATTTAATAAAGAAAACCTATGAAGACATGACGTGCAGAGTTCTTCATGAAGGACAGCTTACAGAACCATTTGGGATAAGAACAGGAGTGCGACAGGGATGCCTCTTGTCTCCATTTCTTTTCTTGCTGGCAATAGATTGGGTTATGAGATCATCGACAACACACAACAGAAATGGAATCCAGTGGACTCTGACTAAGCAGTTGGATGATCTGGATTTTTTGCTGATGATTTGGCTCTCCTGTCCCATAACCGTAATCAGATGCAGGACAAATTGGAAACACTCGATGAGAGGTCACAGCAATTGGGTCTGAAAATACACAGGGAAAAGACAAAAATAATGCGAATAAATGCAGGTAATGAAAACAGGGTTGAACTTGAAGAAACACCAATACAAGATGTAGAATCATACACATATCTTGGCAGTAATATAGATAAAGTTGGAGGGACAGACAGCGATATCAAAATAAGAATACAAAAGGCAAGAGGAGCTTTCATTGCATTGGGAAATATATGGAGATCAAGAGAAATAGGATCCAACACGAAAATAAGAATCTTCAACTCAAATGTGAAGTCAGTCCTATTGTATGGCTCAGAGACATGGAGAACAACAAAGACAACAACCAAAAAGCTACAGACTTTCATAAATGGGTGCTTGCGTAGAATAGAGGGATTAAAATGGTATGACAAGGTTACCAATGTGGAACTGATGACAAGAACTGGACAAGTGCCAGTGGAACAAGAGATGAGAAGAAGACGATGGCGATGGATAGGACACACACTGAGGAAGCCTGTTGATAGCATTACAAGGCAGTCCTTGTTCTGGAACCCCCAGGGCAAGAGAGGCAGAGGAAGACCAAGAAGTACATGGAGAAGAGAGTTGGAAACAGAGGTGAAAATGATGAGGAGAACATGGAAAGAACTTGAGATGATGGCACGTGACAGGAGGACTTGGCATGTGTTTGTTGAAGGCCTATGCTCCTTTGGGAGTGGAGGGTTATGAATCTGGGAGAGTGTTATTATTTTGTCCTGGACATCGAGACTGCGTTTAGCAGCATCAACCAGGAATTTATGCTAAGGACACTATCTGGATCAGGTTACCGTGACGAGTTTGTAACATCTCCAAAGATGTATACACCAATTCCCCGCTTAGCGCTGTTAATTCGTTCTTGAAAATAGAGCGCTCACCGAAAAAAGCGCTAAATGAAAATGGATTTCCCATCAGAATTTAAAAATATCAAATTAATTCATTCCCGAGGCCCAGAAAGCTGTATCAAAATTCACAGCCTTTATTAACTACATATATTATCAGACATACTGAACGCAAACAAAATATTATGTTAAAAAAAAAAATTATAGGACATTAATCGCTTCTACTTCCGTCGCTTGTGGCTACAGTTGTCACGGCAGAGCTATCTTCATCATCAGACGACTGGTTAGCAGAAGGTATTGTAAACGGTTTTCTGACTCCAGAGCTAGAAGGCATGGCTGTTTGGTCAATGGGGGCAGTAGATATTCTACTGACTTTAAAAAAAAAGAATGGAGCTTGCTTTGCCACTTTTTTGTTTCTCTTCAAGAAACATTTTGTAGCAGTTAAGATTGTCATCTATGTACAGATTAACATAGAGCTGCATTCCATTTTGGGGTCATGCTTCATTATTCTAGAAATGACAAAGCTTCTTAGCTATCTCACCACTCTGAATGAACTTGATGAGCATGTGAGAAGTTATATTCCTGCCATGGAGAGTAACACTCAGCGTAATGTTGAATTTTTAAAGCGTAAAACAGAAATATGGCATAACATACAAACAACGTTATATCGAGAAAGCGCGTATCGAACAGCGTAAGACCGGGGTATTGATCTGTATACAGTAACATTTCCTTGTGGTCACTGGTTCTCAGCCCTTTTACCATTGCGACCCTAATTTCACAGTACCAAAATTACAAGTAACAGTTATGCACTACAGTGAAAACTAACTTTTGTTCTAATAACATTTTCAAACTTTTTATGTGCTCAATAGACACAATGTATGTCCATGAACCAAATTCTACAGTTTATTTTGTTAAAAAAATGTGGTTACCATGGTAGCCAAAAAAAACATCCGCCATATTGGATTTTTCACAAATTTTCTAGAGCAAAAATCATATGTTTCCCATTGACCAAATATTATCAAATTGCACACACTTATTGTGACTGACAATTAAAACAATTTTACACATGCTTATTTTGATAAGTTTAAAATTCTATTTTTAATGATTAAAAAAAAAATACACTATATTTGTATGAAAAAATATTTAAAAAAATATATATGAAAGAAAATTACCAAAATATCAAAAATGCACATATGTTACTTTAAAGATATAGATGTGTACTACATGTATGCCAAATTTGAGACTGCCCTGTTAGATAGTTTGTTAGTAATAACATTTATTTGTTAATCAAACGTTAGTTTTAAGAAAAATGCATTTTACTCACCGAGTGCCTTGTCTTGTCCAATATACTCCATTCTGGGGGGCTGAATGTGTTTAAAATCCTCCAGCACTATATGCTGCACCTCCTTCAGCTTCCTGCAGCTCCTCCTCTCGCCTTTGTCTTGCCTCTTGCCTAATTTTTCTTTTTACAAGTTTGTCAGCCTCATGTTTCTGGCTGTTGGCCAGACGTTTCCTTAATCGCACCTGTCCAAGGCGTTTCGAGTTTGGACAAAAATTATGTTGGGGTTTGTCGAATACCCTTGGTAGAGAGAAGCCATGATGGCTCGTTTCATCTCTGGGGCTGTACTGTGCTTGCAGATGGCCCTGGCGTAGTAAATACAAGGATGACATTTAATTACAGACTTAGAAAGAAGTACCACCGGGAAGAGGTCACCAATGAAATACTGGGAATGTTGCTCTGCACGTCTGTGCAGAGACTTCCTCGAATACTATTTATAGGCAGGGAGAAATCTTTGGTTGAATGTATCGAGGCCTCAGGTTAGTCCATAATTTTGCTGTTTAGAGTACGCATAGAATAAAATGCACCTAGGAACATAAAAGACTAGTAGCTAGGAAGATATAGAATAATTCAGAGCGTATTTTAAACCTTAGATGAATAAAATCGCTCAAGGAATGGCGTAGAGAACTAAAATCTTAGTTTTCCTGATTTGCACACCTAGGCATATTTTTGCAAAATTTTCTGAACGCAAATACTAGTGAGCAGGAAACCCCCTCTGGCGTCCGACTTCGGACTATAAATAGCGTGTATTCTAAACGGAAATAGGCCAGACATATTTTGAAAATTACAGCGAGCGCAAAAAGTGTTAGTGCATAGTGCCTTGCCTTCTGTATCTGAGAGCAGACCATTATAACCATTAACAGCTCGACTGTATGTGCCTGAGGGTAAGAAAGAATCGATATATATATAGAGCCCATAGGAATCTAGGGACATATAATATCATCATACCTAGAAACGTATACAGCTTGATCCTACCTTTGATGTCGATACACCCTTATTCTTTTCAGAAAAGGGGGTATTTCTTGTAAGACCAGTCTCTTATCTGGCACTTTCCTGGTATCATCTGATACAACTTTTTGTCCAGGATATCTTAGAAATTCACTAATAATCAACCCTCTCGGGACATAGAAACATGTTACGAAAATACATTTCTTCTTCTTCTTCCTCGTTCGTCCTGAAAAGGACGTTGGTTGCGTTGTGCCCGTTTACAGCGAAGCTGCGATATTTGCGCCTTTCGGCCGACACATCCGACTTCCGCACGGCATTTTTTGGGACCGGGTTAGCCTTCCCTCTTTGATCCCTACTCACTCAGCCAGACTGCAGTGATGCAGCCTGTTTCCAGGACCAGCACTTGGAGGTGGAATAGGGTCTTGGTCAGCTCTGGTTCGCTGACCCTGACGCAAGCAGTCAAGCTATGGGTCAATTAATATGAAATTAATATGAAACAAATATAAAGGTATGTTATCAGGCACTCGCAGGAAATAAAGAAGTAGAACACCAGACAACAGAAAAACAACAGACATGAGTGGCTTACCCAGGATTTGAACACTGGACCTTCCGTGCGACAACCCCGCCTAGCCATGCAAGCGAATCACACTATCCGCTCTGCCATCTACGCATCATCAAAAAATGATGTTTCAATGGCAGGTCAATAGTGCGAACCACAATACACGACACCAGAAGTCCTCCATGGGCAGTTCAGCCTATTAATGACGCAATCACTTCTGTTGTATTTCTATCAAGCAGTATAGGCCGAATCCAACAAGACCCTTAGGACCTTAATACTGTGTCCAGTAAATGATAGTAGACTAGAACAGTGAGAACAGGATAGTGGGTAGGTTTGGTATTGTACAAACATTTATTACAAATAAGGGAGGGAAACCTGAGGCCTGTAAACAGTAAATTAATATGAAATTAATATGAAACAAATATAAAGGTATGTTATCAGGCACTCGCAGGAAATAAAGAAGTAGAACACCAGACAACAGAAAAAACAACAGACATGAGTGGCTTACCCAGGATTTGAACACTGGACCTTCCGTGCGACAACCCCGCCTAGCCATGCAAGCGAATCACACTATCCGCTCTGCCATCTACGCATCATCAAAAAAATGATGTTTCAATGGCAGGTCAATAGTGCGAACCACAATACACGACACCAGAAGTCCTCCATGGGCAGTTCAGCCTATTAATGACGCAATCACTTCTGTTGTATTTCTATCAAGCAGTATAGGCCGAATCCAACAAGACCCTTAGGACCTTAATACTGTGTCCAGTAAATGATAGTAGACTAGAACAGTGAGAACAGGATAGTGGGTAGGTTTGGTATTGTACAAACATTTATTACAAATAAGGGAGGGAAACCTGAGGCCTGTAAACAGTAAATTAATATGAAATTAATATGAAACAAATATAAAGGTATGTTATCAGGCACTCGCAGGAAATAAAGAAGTAGAACACCAGACAACAGAAAAACAACAGACATGAGTGGCTTACCCAGGATTTGAACACTGGACCTTCCGTGCGACAACCCCGCCTAGCCATGCAAGCGAATCACACTATCCGCTCTGCCATCTACGCATCATCAAAAAAAATGATGTTTCAATGGCAGGTCAATAGTGCGAACCACAATACACGACACCAGAAGTCCTCCATGGGCAGTTCAGCCTATTAATGACGCAATCACTTCTGTTGTATTTCTATCAAGCAGTATAGGCCGAATCCAACAAGACCCTTAGGACCTTAATACTGTGTCCAGTGAATGATAGTAGACTAGAACAGTGAGAACAGGATAGTAACAGGATAGTATTAAGGTCCTAAGGGTCTTGTTGGATTCGGCCTATACTGCTTGATAGAAATACAACAGAAGTGATTGCGTCATTAATAGGCTGAACTGCCCATGGAGGACTTCTGGTGTCGTGTATTGTGGTTCGCACTATTGACCTGCCATTGAAACATCATTTTTTTGATGATGCGTAGATGGCAGAGCGGATAGTGTGATTCGCTTGCATGGCTAGGCGGGGTTGTCGCACGGAAGGTCCAGTGTTCAAATCCTGGGTAAGCCACTCATGTCTGTTGTTTTTCTGTTGTCTGGTGTTCTACTTCTTTATTTCCTGCGAGTGCCTGATAACATACCTTTATATTTGTTTCATATTAATTTCATATTAATTTACTGTTTACAGGCCTCAGGTTTCCCTCCCTTATTTGTAATACAAGCTATGGGTCGCTGACTGCATTGTCTATTGTTGCATCTTTGGTAAAAAAGAAAATACATTTAATAAGTACTATCCACTGAGCGCGGAAAGTAACGAATTAGGCAATCATACACATGTTATCGTACTGATAGTTGGTAGTTTATGTTGTACATGCAAAGTGTGTGAGTGGATTGATGTCTTTATATATTAGCACCAGTGTAATCATAGGATCGCACATGCTATATAAGCGTCGATGTAAAAACACTCAAATTAATATAAGGGAGACATTTAACATACTGTAGGTCGACCTAATCAACTATACGATATGTTTTATTGTTATACCACACTGTTGTTAAAATATTTTATGGAGAATAAAGATGATTTTTTTTTTCGTACGTCCGCTAATACTCGAGGCGAAATCTCAGGTTATTATTAATGTCTAACCTGACATTGATTTTACGTGAGTATCCCTTTTTTTCTTGTACAGAGTCAGGTGTCCCTCGCCATTCAGGCAGATACTCGCCGATTTCGGAGGTACCTATTAGAGCTGGGTCGGCTCAGGAGCCGCCAATCCCTGGTCGACGACACTCCTTCAAATGTACTCGCCAGGTCTCGAGTTAATCCTGTCCAATTCCCGGTCGACGAAAAATCCTCAAATGCCGTCGCCCGGGTTTGATCCTGGATCACCCGGTCGCCAGAGCGGTGTGGTAACCACTACGCTAGCGCGGCTCCATAAAGATGATATTTTGTATATATAGAATATTACCAAGGTTGCCACTCAAGTTCCAGAGATAAACCAGATTTTCTTCTTAATAAAAAAAAACCCCAGAAATACCCAGATTATTTTATGCCTCAAATACACTGGATAGACGATGTTTACACAATCTTTTAGTGCAACTTTAGCACAAATAAGCTGTGTGCTACCAATTTTTATTTATTTCTTCATTTTTATTTTATTTATTATTACCAAAGATTCACAATTATATAAAAATGATTTTATTAAGACCCCAATATATGAACTCTTGAAAATGAGATATTTTAACAGTAACATGAAAGCCGACAACAGTATCTCCGCTTTAACAATTTTGTTTTGGAGACAGGGATCTTCTTGTTTGATGAAAAACTTGTTAATGTTCAGAGTTTTGCTTTTGGCTTCAATGTTTTTCGTGTCCTTCTGTGTGCTCTTATGTGTCAATAAAGCTGTTTTGTTGGCATTAGTTAATGTACAAGAACAGACCGTACAAATCGCAGTACAGCGATTGCCAGAGTCCGGCTTTATCCAATCCTTCAGTTCGCTGTCTGTTAGCCATTCCTCAAAAAAAGCCTGCTGATACCATTGCTTCACTATTTTACGCGGTGGCGTGTGTGTCGTCATGCTGCTACAACTACCTAGCATACCTTCATCATCGAGTAAGTCTAAAATTTAAAAAGAATACTTTAAAACACATCGCAAAAAATGACTGAGTATTATAGATGACAGCCATTAACAGAATAACAGGAAATAGATAGCTGATGTAAACGAGTCAAAAAAAAAAAACAACGTCATTGATGTGGTTAAAAACAAGAATTAAATTTAAGTGGAATAAAAAATATATAGCACATAATTTTTTACATTTAATTAGAATATAAATATAATGTATAAAGCTTAGTGCACGGAATATTCATACATTGTAAATGTCAATTGTCAAATAAACCCAGATTAATGCAGATTTTGAAAAAAAAAATACCCAGATACCCACACGGCCAACTACAGGGGTGGTCCACGCTCCTGTCAGATGGCGGAAAGAGCAGTCAAGTTATTCTGATTGATTTGATTGTCTGTGTACTAAAAATCAAGATTCTGGCTAATAGTGTCTGTTCTTAATTGCATCAAACATTTTTACCGCCTGAGCTTCCCCCTCCTCCCCTTTTTGTCATTCAGATCACGTCTCCCCCAAAGCCCTCTTTGCAACCCCATTAATTCTCTTCATTGTTTGTGACAGTCTGTCTAGAAATCAGTAAATTAGACACGCCTCCATCTGTTATTTTGTCTAAGTTACAGTGACACACAGAAAAAGTCAGACAGACAATCAGTAGGTCAAATCCTTCAATCATCGTCGTCTTAATCATCATCATCATCATCATCATCATCATCATCATCATCATCATCATCATCATCATCATCATCATCATCATCATCATCATCATCATCATCATCATCATCATCATCACCGTCGTCATCTACATCATCGTCATCATCGTCGTCGTCATCCTCATTATCATCGTCGTTGTCATCATCTTCGTCATCTTAATCGTCATTATCATTATCAGTATCATCATCATCATCGTCGTAGTCATCCTCATCGACGTCTTCATCTTTGCGGTCATCGTAATCATCATCATAATAATCATCACCATTATTATCATCACCATCTTCACAATAATAATCATCATCATTATTATCACCATCATCATCATTATTATCACCATCATCATCATAATAATTATCACCATTATTATCATCACCATCTTCACAATAATAATCATTATCATTATTATCACCATCATCATTATTACGTTGTCGTCGTTATCATCATTGTCGTCGTCATCATCATCATTGTGGTCATAATAATTATCACCATCATCAAAATAATCATGACCATTATTATCGTCATCATCATCATAATAATTATCATCATAATAATAATAAACATCATCATCATCATCATAATCATGCTCGTGGTCATCATAATTATCATCATAATAATTATCACCATTATTATCGTCATCATCATAATCATGACCATCATCATCATCATAATCGTGACCATCATGATCATGAACAGTCGTCCATGATGGTTTTTTCTTCTTGATAAAGTTTCATCCGTTGCAAGTATTGAGAATTGTCACCGTTATTCTTTGACCTTCACATTGGTGTTTAATATTTTACAATGAGCAACCACCCTAGAGTTACTTGGCGTAAGATTATAAGAATAACAGAACAATTGAAATGACAAGCTGAGCTCAAAATAACCTAACACGAAAACTTGAAGCAAGAAAGAATAGATTTTACTAATGGCTAAATGATTACGACAATAATTCTAACAGTTTTCATGAAACAGAAGAAGCAAATCAATAAACCAAGTTTTGCAGGATTGAGAACCCAAGCTCCTAACAAACGAGCTTCCAACATTGAGAACCATAGTTCCTAACAAACGAACTTCCAACATTGAGAACCCAAGCTCCTAACAAACGAACCTCCAACATTGAGAACCATAGTTCCTAACAAACGAACTTCCAACATTGAGAACCCAAGCTCCTAACAAACGAAATTCCACCATTGAGAACCCAAGCTCCTAACACGAGAGCTTCCAACACTATGTTCCTTGTGATAGTTGAAAGGTGTCTATATCTTGAAGGAATATTTCTCCAAGTGTAGCTTGGTTATTATACATAAATCTTTCCATCGGTTCCACATTCTGGCTACCATTAGCCGCATTTATTCTCATAGTACGC
This sequence comes from Oreohelix idahoensis, assembly GCA_024509875.1. NCBI lineage: Eukaryota > Metazoa > Mollusca > Gastropoda > Stylommatophora > Oreohelicidae > Oreohelix > Oreohelix idahoensis. Next base: position 270,565 of record JAMPIV010011546.1, read on the forward strand.
AGTACACAATGCGCAGTGTACTTTATTAGTGTCGTCTGCTTAAGTCAGTCTGGGGTCATCATCTCAGCGTAGGCTGGTCAATATGTTATCCCATCCCGAGCGGTGTTGCTGTTTGTGTGTGTTTTGTGTTTCTTTCTGTCTTTCTTTTCTATTCTTTACTGTTATTGTCTTTCTTTCTTGCTTTTTTCTTTTCTTTTTTATGTTTCTCTGTCTTTCTCATTTCTTTTTTATTCTATTATTTCTTTTTTCTCCTTCTTTCTGTCTTTTCTTTTCTTTCTTTCTTTCTTTTTGAGCGTTACAAGCTATTCCAATAATGGTTCTTTTCTAAAAGGACTTGCTTGACTGAGCTAAGTAACCAAGGACCCCGTATTGTTCCGGGCGGTATTTGGGGAGACCTACAAAATGGCCGCCTGAGGCATGTCGTAAGAGGCGACTAATATGAGGTTGTACTTGAGGTTGTACATGAGGTTGGCAACAACATAAACCACAAGAAATAGCAACATAAACCACCACTACAACATCACATGAATGTTTTGGTGCAGGCACCACTCAAGAGTTCAACTACCGTGACTGCTCCACTCAAGAGTTCAACTACCGTGACTGCACCATGCAAGAGTTCAACTACCGTGACTGCTCCACTCAAGAGTTCAACTACCGTGACTGCACCATGCAAGAGTTCAACTACCGTGGCTGCTCCACTCAAGAGTTCAACTACCGTGACTGCACCATGCAAGAGTTCAACTACCGTGACTGCTCCACTCAAGAGTTCAACTACCGTGACTGCACCACGCAAGAGTTCAACTACCGTGACTGCTCCACTCAAGAGTTCAACTACCGTGACTGCTCCACTCAAGAGTTCAACTACCGTGACTGCACCATGCAAGAGTTCAACTACCGTGACTGCTCCACTCAAGAGTTCAACTACCGTGACTGCACCACGCAAGAGTTCAACTACCGTGACTGCTCCACTCAAGAGTTCAACTACCGTGACTGCTCCACTCAAGAATTCAACTACCGTGGCTGCTCCACTCAAGAGTTCAACTACCGTGACTGCTCCACTCAAGAGTTCAACTACCGTGGCTGCTCCACTCAAGAGTTCAACTACCGTGGCTGCTCCACTCAAGAGTTCAACTACCGTGGCTGCTCCACTCAAGAGTTCAGCTACCGTGACTGCTCCACTCAAGAGTTCAACTACCGTGACTGCTCCACTCAAGAGTTCAACTACCATGGCTGCTCCACTCAAGAGTTCAACTACCGTGACTGCTCCACTCAAGAGTTCAACTACCGTGACTGCTCCCCTCAAGAGTTCAACTACCGTGACTGCTCCACTCAAGAGTTCAACTACCGTGGCTGCTCCACTCAAGAGTTCAACTACCGTGGCTGCTCCACTCAAGAGTTCAACTACCGTGACTGCTCCACTCAAGAGTTCAACAACCGTGACTGCTCCACTCAAGAGTTCAACTACCGTGACTGCTCCACTCAAGGGTTCAACTACCGTGACTGCTCCACTCAAGAGTTCAACTACCGTGACTGCTCCACTCAAGAGTTCAACTACCGTGACTGCTCCACTCAAGAGTTCAACTACCGTGGCTGCTCCACTCAAGAGTTCAACTACCGTGGTTGCTCCACTCATGAGTTCAACTACCGTGACTGCTCCACTCAAGAGTTCAACTACCGTGACTGCTCCACTTAAGAGTTCAACTACCGTGACTGCTCCACTCAAGAGTTCAACTACCGTGACTGCTCCACTCAAGAGTTCAACTACCGTGGCTGCTCCACTCAAGAGTTCAACTACCGTGGCTGCTCCACTCAAGAGTTCAACTACCGTGGCTGCTCCACTCAAGAGTTCAACTACCGTGGCTGCTCCACTCAAGAGTTCAACTACCGTGGCTGCTCCATGCAAGAGTTCAACTACCGTGGCTGCTCCACTCAAGAGTTCAACTACCGTGGCTGCTCCACTCAAGAGTTCACTACCATGGCTGCTCCATGTAAGAGTTCAACTACCGTGGCTGCTCCATGCAAGAGTTCAACTACCGTGGCTGCTCCATGCAAGAGTTCAACTACCGTGGCTGCTCCATGCAAGAGTTCAACTACCGTGGCTGCTCCATGCAAGAGTTCAACTACCGTGGCTGCTCCATGCAAGAGTTCAACTACCGTGGCTGCTCCATGCAAGAGTTCAACTACCGTGGCTGCTCCATGCAAGAGTTCAACTACCGTGGCTGCTCCATGCAAGAGTTCACTACCGTGGCTGCTCCATGTAAGAGTTCAACTACCGTGGCTGCTCCATGCAAGAGTTCAACTACCGTGGCTGCTCCATGCAAGAGTTCAACTACCGTGGCTGCTCCATGCAAGAGTTCAACTACCGTGGCTGCTCCATGCAAGAAGTCAACTACAGTGGTTGCCCCATGCTCCTGTAAGGAGATGAAAAAACAGTAACCAAGAAGGAATGACACCCGTGTGTTACCGGGGCCCGAAAGGGGAGCAAAGAATAGTAACACTGCACCCTACCACGCATGTCGTAAAAAGCGACTAAGGAGGGTATGGGCATGGGGCTGTTTACCCCATCCCGTAAAAACTTCGCACAGTGGGCTAATCACCTGCTTGCCAACTAATCTGATTACGGAAACAATGATAGATTGTTTGGTCTGTTTTTGTTCCACAAAGACGCCACTAGGCGTGGTGGAAACAGCGATAGATTGATCAATTTGTTGTTGCCCTAAGACGCCACTAGGCGTACTGGCCACATACTGCTTTGCCGGTTGATGGCTAAGGATGGAAGAAGAAAGAAGAAGAAGAAGGAATGAGAGAGAGGAAGAAAGCATGAGAGTTGTTTACAACATTAGAATGTTGTGATTGAACGAAAGGAAAAAGCCGCGAGATATGGATCACGATTCCCAGCGTTATTCATCGTTGTTGTCTTGTATTAATATTGTACATATTATTTTGATAATATTACTGTGCCTGGTTTTTTTTTAAAAGGCGAATGGACAGTAGTTTGGAATCAAGTTTGAAAGGCAGACATTCATACAAAAGTGTCACAGCTCGAATAAGAGCACTTCAAGTAACTAGAGAAATAAAGAAGAAATATAAACTGGCTAAATGTCTGTTACCTTGACAACGCTATATATGAAGATTTTAGTTCGGTCGTTTTCACGACAAGCTCTTCTGCCCAGTGTCACCCAATTCAGCTCTTTCTTTGTCTCAACTCTCCTTTCCTCGGCTGTCTCCCGTTTTCTGCTGCAAGTAGTTTTTTTTTTTGTTTTTTGTTTGTTTGTTTGTTGGTCTCCACCTATGGTAGAATTCCTGTTATCCGAACTTACAATAAACCGAATTACCAAATAACCCCTGTCACAACTTGCGATGTAAGTCAGCCCATGTAGTTGGTATTCCAATGAATTCTAGTCTGTTTCTAGGTGTAATGTAAAACTTTTAAAAGTGTCACACAAGTCGAGTATGTAATATAACGTTTATAAGACCAACACAAAACACGTATGTAATCTAACGTTTATAAGACCAACACAAAACACGTATGTAATCTAACGTTTATAAGACCAACACAAAACACGTATGTAATCTAACGTTTATAAGACCAACACAAAACACGTATGTAATCTAACTTTCATAAGTACAACACAAAACACGTATGTAATATAACGTTTATAAGTGCAACACAAAACACGTATTTAATCTAACGTTTATAAGTGCAACACAAAACACGTATGTAATCTAACGTTTATAACTGCAACACAAAACACGTATGTAATCTAATGTTTACCAGTGCAACACAAAACACGTATGTAATCTAACGTTTATAAGTACAACCCAAAACATGTATGTAATCTAACGTTTATAAGTACAACACAAAACACGTATGTAATCTAACGTTTATAAGTACAACACAAAACATATATGTAGTCTAACGTTTATAAGTACAACACAAAACATGTACGTATTCTAACCTTTATAAGTACAACACACACTAGTATGTAATCTAACGTTTATAAGTACAACACAAAACACTTATGTAATCTAACGTTTATAAGTACAACACAAACTTGTATGTAATCTAACGTTTATAAGTACAACACACACTAGTATGTGATAAAGTCTCTCTTGATTGAAAACTCTATTTTCTTTGCTCATCATCAGTTGATAAATATAAGCTCACTAGAACATCACCACAGCTACATGCTGTGTTGTTGTGTTGCTTGTGGTTTGAGTATGGAATGTCAACTCGACCTACGCAGTGGTGTGTAGACATAGATTGAGAGTCTAATATGCGAATGATAAGAAGAGTTCGTGGTGTTGACAAATGGTCTTTTTCTCACACTCATGTATGGCTGGAAGTCATCGACACCAACGACTGTGTACCTTTGCTACAGTTTAATTGGACGTACACACTCGACAGCACGAATAGTGACAAATCACAGGTTGGCATAATACATCATGGTACAGTGGATAAATGGTCTTGCAATGATACATGGGCACTCATGTAGAATAATAGCATAATGGACTGTCAGTAGACAAGCACTCAGTATTGCCCATATATATATATCATCTGAGTTTACTGACAAAGCACGTCAGATTATAAACAACATTCAAGATGGCTTCTAGACCTAATCTCGTCTAGCGAAGATTCCTTGAAATAATATTCAGCACATATTTTTCATATAATCATATTGAACCGCTAGTACTGGGTTCTCATGTGTAGCAGTGATCTCTGGACTCATCAAGCGATAATACGGGGTATCCCTTTCTCTTCTTGAAAGTCACAAAATATTTGGATACAAGATGGCTTCTCTCGTGAGCTGTCACTCACGTTTGGATACAGATAATGAATCTGTATTAAAGTTAGTCATTCATTAAATGTTCTCATAGCTCTGTAGATTCTATCATGATATAATTGACTTCATCATACAAGATATAGTGCTGCTAGGAATGAATGTCATCTTCATCTAGTTAAATATATTCTCTCAGACGTACAAATCGTGCCTATCGAAAAACGGTGGCTTCTTAAGAGAGTTCATAAGGAGAATCTTTTGTTACCTTGGTATCAGAAATATGATTCTGCCATTCCTTGGCAATAAGAATAAACACTGGGGTAAAGCATACACGATAGGTCTAGACGACTATCACTTTCCCCATAAATACTGAGATCACTTTTTCCGGCGACAAGCCGCTACACAAAAATCACAGCCCCCATCAGGGCGAAGCCAAATCACACCTCTCTAGCGACACATCCGCCGAACAGCCCTTTGACCTTTCTAGAGACAAAAGACCATATAGTTCGACTTAGACATGCAAAGATATTCAGATATAAGACAGACTCGTCCTACCCAGACAAACAATACACATAAATTCAGGCCATAGATACACTGAAGCAAGAACAACCTATTTCTACCCAAACAAAGAATAAATCGCAGTAAGACTGGATTCATCCGCGGAGTTCGATCGAAAGTAACGACACTCCTTTCAAGGGAAGTAACTCAATAATGACTTTTCCTTAAGCACTAAAAAGTATCTATTTTGTTTACAAAATATTTGCGAACATAACAAGCATACAAATGTATTATATTGTAAGATATCAAAGACTGCACGTAACAGTCTTACCACACCTCCCGGAAAAAAAAAATGGAACATTTTTTTTTGTTTTGAAATACATCTAGGAGCAACGTACAATAGGCTCACAACGCATGAATAATGCGCAGATGAAAATATCAGGAATAAATATAACGCCTAATATGAGGCTAAGTCGACTTATGGAGCGACTGGTGAGAATGTATCTCATAAACTGAGAGAAATTATTTCTCTACAAGTAAATTTTTCCAGGAAGGTGTCATCAAAGTATAATACAATTCTGGCAATTACACAATGCCTAAAAAATTCATACCATAATTTCGTATTAGATATCTTAAATTTATGATTTATGAAGAAAAATCATCAAAGCACAGCGGTGAATAAACATCAATGAACCGCTAAGTAGTGATACAATCATTATATTATTAAATTACAAATGTGTATCTATTTTGATATAGAAAGGAACTATTATAAACTAGACATATCAAGAAGTCTAAGACCTAATAGTTATGTGGAATCATGTGGGCATCTTGACAGAATGTCTGCCATCACATTATCTGATCCACGAATAGCTCGCACAGAGAAATGAAAAGGTTGAAGAGCAATTGCATATCGAGTAGACCTCGAGCTCTTCAAATTCTTACTCTGTATAGCAGTAAGAGCTTTTTGGTCGGTTTCTACTATGAAATGTGCGCCTAGAAGGAATCTCTGTAGTTTGAGGATCGACCAAACCATAGCTAATAGCTCACGGTCTAAAACCGAATAATTCCTTTCTGCCGCATTAAGTTTTCTGGAAATATACATTACAGGATGCAGAGTTCCAGAGTACTCTTGCATTAGTGCCGCTCCAATCCCAGTGGAGGAAGCATCACTACGAAGAACAAATGTCTTATCTTTAGTAGGTAACACTAAAATAGGTGGTGTTGAAAACAATGTTTTAATCTTATCCAAAGAGCATTGGCATTCCTGAGACCAGTGGACCATATTAGGCGAACCTTTCTTTAAAAGTGTAGAAAGAGGTGCCATGAGAGAGGATAGATTCTGAATGAATCTGCCATAAAATTGAATAAGACCTAACAGACTTCTCACCTGTTTTTTAGTCTTAGGGATAGAGATGTTAAGTATCTTACTTGTATTATGGTCCTCTGTCTTTAGGAAACCATGACCAACTCGGTGGCCTAGGAAAGAAATTTCGCTAAAACCAATATAGGCTTTAGAGGGTTTCGCTGTCAGGTTGTGCTCGCGCAAAGTAGACAGCAATTCATCTAACCCTGAATAGTGATCTTCCCAAGTATCGCTGAAAAGACAGATGTCGTCTAGATATGCAATGACATCTGACCGATAAGATAGGATTCGGCGCATCATGCGTACGAATGTAGCTGGTGCGTTCATAAGACCGAAAGGCATAAAATTCCATTGGAACAAACCTCTAGGTGTTGAAAAAGCCGTGAGAGGTTTGGCGCGTTCAGATAAAGGAACTTGCCAATATCCTTTAGACAAATCAAGTTTAGTGAAAAAATGAGATTTGGAGAGTCGAGTAAGTAGCTCTTCCAGTAAAGGCATAGGTTCGGCATCGAACTTCGTTACTTGATTCAATTTGCGATAGTCAACGCAAAGACGTATGTTATTGTCTTTTTTCCGAACAATAACCATCGGCGAAGAATATGCAGAGGTGGATGGTTCGATTATTTTCAAATCTATCATCTCATCCAACTCTTTCTCGACTTGTGCTTGAAAATGTATAGGTATAGAATAAGGTCTAACCCTAATAGGAGTATGGTCAGTTAGAACAATGTCATGTTCAATGACATGAGTTTGTCCAGGGATGTCAGTGAGTACATCCTGAAATGTTTGCAACATAGTTGAAACTTGTCGCTGTTCTCCTAGAGACAAATCAGGAGAGACAGTAACGTTCTTCCATGATTCACTAGAATGAAGTGGGATCATTGGAAGAGGAAGATTTACATCTGAAAATCTCGTTTCCTCATCCTGTATCACGGACAGTGATGAGTAATGACCATGTTGTACTGGAGAATCGTCCGTTGCTTGGAAAATGGGTTGTAAATAATCCGGACGTTCATGGAATTCAGTAAGCATATTGATGTGGAAGGTTTTATGCTTCCCATCAATATCGACAATATAGTCGACATCGGAAATTTTCGATATTATATCGTACGGACCTTTCCAAGAAATAAGTAGTCGGTTTTCCCTACAAGGTAGTAATACAAATGCTTTGTCCCCAGGACAAAGTTGTCGTAAGCATCTCTTCTTATTGGCAAATTGCCTTGCCTTCTGTTTCGCAAATTCAGAAGAAGAAGTTGCTAATTTGCATGCTTCGATAATCTTTTGTCTCAACGCGATGACATATTCGTAGGATGACTTTGTGTCATCGTCAATATTGTCAGCTGTTATGAGATCATGAAGCAACGACATAGGGCCACGCGGACGAGCGCCAAAGACGAGTTCAAAGGGGGAAAATCCTGTATGTTCATTGGGGACCTCTCTGTAAGCGAAGAGGGCCGCAGGTAAAACTCTGTCCCAGTCTTGAGGATGATCCTCAGTTATCTTCCCTAGTAAGTTTTTAAGTGTTCTATTAAGGCGTTCGACCATCCCATTAGACATTGGATGATAGATACTACTTAAAGATCTATCTATCTGCAGAGTAGACATTACTTGAGACATGGTATCTGATATTAGTTGGGTGCCATGGTCTGACAATATCTCTCCGGGGAACCCCAGACGAGAAAATATAAGCCAAAGAGCATCTGCAATATCAGCAGTAGTAATGCTCTTCAGAGGAATAGCCTCTGGCCAACGTGTGCACATATCAACACACGTCAAGATAAACTGATGTCCTCTGGCAGACTTGATCTTAAATGGACCAATAATGTCTATGGCCATTTTTTGAAACGGCCGAATAGGAATGTCCGCCGCCTGAATGGGTGCAGCATGCCGTGGACCTTTGGATTTAACTTCCTGACATACTTTACAAGATCGACAATAAATCCGTATGTCCTTGTTTACCAATGGCCAAAAGAAAGCCGCAAGGACTCTTGACTTAGTACGGGAAAAACCCATGTGTCCAGCACACTGAGAGTCGTGAGCGTGCTGCAAAATTTTAACTCTCAAATTCTTGGGAACCAGGATTTGAGAATGACTTGACGTAATGGAGTCTTGAACCATACGTACAAGTACGCCATTCTTCTTTGTAATCCACGATTTACGACTTGTGTCTTTATTCGGATCACCTTTAGTTGCAAGAATGAAGAATTTCTTCAGAGTGGGATCATCTTCTTGCTGTTTTATAAACGAGTCACGAGAAATTACCAAGGGATCATCTTGGTTATGCACTTCATTATCTTCAGTAGATGAAGTTTGAGGCATATTAAGAGCCTGAGCTCTAGTGACTACAGCGTTAGCAATCTGCATGTTTTGCCTTTCCCACGCGGAAATTTGTTGCGGAGTGCATTCTTTGACTCCATGAATGCGACCGATGATGAGGTCAGCGATCGGATTCGGAAGAAGACATGCGTGTACATCTCCTGTAAAGAAAGGAGTAGCAATCCTAATGATAGCAGTAGAGTATTTATCTAATGTGCCGCCAAATGTTACACATTTGACTACTTGTCCAGTGGCATGGGAAGGATCTACGAGTGACTGCCTAACACCAATTGTGGTGCATCCAGAATCAAATAGCACGGAGACTGGATTGTTATTTACTAAACCCTTATGTAAGACAAGAGAACCTCTTCCACCATGCGCGACTGATGCAGGAAGAGCAGGAAGAGGATGGCCGCAGCTTAAAGTAGACACTGTGGTTGGCTCAAATAATGTTTTGCATTGGGGGCACTGAGATGCTCTCCCAAAATCAAAAGCGGCACATGCCATATTATTAGCGTCATTATTGTCTTTACTCTGTTTATAGGCTTCATGGGACTCTTGTTGTGCAGAGTTTGCCTGAAAATGTGGTTTATGTCTTCTGTTTTGAGATCTACCTCGGTTATCATTACCTCTGTAGTTATTTTTACCTCTATTGTAACCCCTATTTGGGTTTGAGTCATAGTTTTCTTGGTTACCATTATCATATTCATTATAATGAGTATCTCTGTAATTGCGATCTTGTTGACTTCAAGACGGATACCTCGGATAGTTTCTATAATTACTTCCTCTATGCAAATTACTATAATTGTGACCACCCCTGTGTCGAGAGCTATCAGCTCGTCTCCAGTTCTTTGAAGAAGAACCCTGAAATGATTGGTTACCTTGGTTTTGATAACTATTATGGTTACCTTTTTTATCAAATCTGTTTTGAGGTCCCTGAAATCTGTGTGAATAATTGGGATTGTATGGTGTTGCTGAAGCAACTGGCATACTCTCCTTAATCTTAGTGTTGCCGAAAGTCACGTCGGGGTGTGCAGTGACATATTGGGAACAATATTCTTCCATTTCCTTTAGAGATTTGGGTTTACGCTCATGTATAAATTCAAGGAATGGTTTGTTAACACATGACATAATCTTATCTCTGAGCAACAAATCCATAAGTCCTTCATACGTTTTTTCTGTTTTGGAAAGCTCAATCCAACGATCAACTGTGAGACGTGCCTTTGCAATGAATTCTGAGAATTCTACACCTGTCTCAGGCACCATCGTCTTAAACAAAAGGCGATAGCCTTCCTCACTTAGCTGGTAATTTTTTTATCAAAGCCGCCCCAATGACATCATAATTATCCTTATCTGCCTCCCCTACAAGGCATAACCTAGTCAGAGATTCACCTTTCAAGTTTTCTGCTAATTGGTTAGCATATTGTGATTTATCCACATTATGTGTACGACAAGAACGTTCAAATCTATCCAGCCAGAATGTAATATCGTCACTGGACTGATTGAACGGTGGAACCTTAACCTTGTAAGTAGAAGGTTTACCATTACTCTTTTTTGTTCAGCAGCAGCTTCTCTTTCTAATTTTTTTTGTTCAGCTTCAAATCTCCTTTCCTCCACCTGCATCTGCAATTTCTTTAGTTCAGCAGCAGCATCAGCTTCTTTTTCTAATCTTTTCTCTTCAGCCAGAGCTTTTCTCTCTTCTGCAGCAGCTTTTCTCTCTTCAGCAGCAGCAGCAGCTTTTTTCTCTTCAGCAGCAGCTTTTCTCTCTTCAGCAGCAGCAGCAGCTTTTTTCTCTTCTGCAGCTAATGCTTTGTCATATTGAGCAACTGCCCATTCTTCTAATTGTTGACCAGTCTTATCAAGGGCTTTCCCTTGTATAATGAAGTATTCTAATGTAGACATGATGTCTAACAATAATACTAATCACCTGAAATAATAATAATACCACAAGTTCTTAATGACTTGATTAATCAGCACACTATCCCAATATCTGTGGGTCACAAGCCTTGATAAGGTCTTGTATAACAGTAATAATAATCAAGTACTGGTTTTTACCATAATCCAAGTGCAGTGCACAGGCAATAGTGTCTTATGAAATATACCTATATAAAACATATGTCAACCAACAGAATACATAAAGTACAAATAAGACTGACAATACGAAAACGTTTGCAGAAATCAAATAAATCAAATAGGGAAATCAATGAAAATAATCACTGAATCTGCAAAGAATAACAACACAAATGACGTCACAGTATATGAATATAAATTGTGAATAGAACTGAAAGATAGAAAAGGGTAGACCAACAAATTACAAACAATCAAAACAAAACTAAAGAACAAAGAAATATTACAAAAATAACAATAATTACAGTCTTCACAACTAACACAAATAGCAACCAGTTGTTGCAAGCAAATTTCCAATTAAGGAAATTGCACCTAAAGAAAACGCCCACAACGGACCCTCTATCACGTGGGATATTCTGTTGTGAGGACACCGCCCAACCTAAACACAACCCGCTGACATATAAACTAACATACTATACAAACAAATAACATGTAAACATAAATATATAAATTATGTGTATGATAGTATGTGTTGCAAAATAGGCTCAGTTTTACAGTAATGGCAAAGTTATTCTTATGAAAATAAATAAACTGCCACTTTATTGAATTACAAATTCTGGCCTTAAATATTAAAGTTCATATATAGAAAACAAGAAGATCCATCGATGAAAATAGGACTTCTTAGTTCAATAATACTGTCTTCCTGTTAATATTGACAAGAATTGATCCAACTGTTCTGTGAAACTCTGTAATGTCTAATGTAAAAATGTCAACAACGCTGACCTACATACTGCATTGTTGCAAGTGGGTCTGTTGCAAGGCGTGGTTTGGTTAGCTCTGAACAATGTTCCATGTGATATTAATAAAACAGTTATAAATGTCTGGCCATTGTTTTATCTTCTTGATATTCTTGAGTGATCGTGTATCGTGCCTTCTATGTAAGATTACGCGAATGCAGGGGTGGAAGATTCTGAACAATAATTGAACCTTGGAATACGATTGATGTGACAAGTCGGTTCATAGAGTCCACAAATATTTAATACAGTTTACACGTCAAGACGATTCATGCATGTTGATCACAAAGGTACATATTATAACTTGAGAATATATGGCATAGATATGTAGATATCCTATCAGTCCTTGTCCAATAATCAAATTACTGTATGCAGATTGTCATAGCTGTATGCACGCGCGGTTGGGGTTTTCCAACGGCCGACAGTGAGTCTATGAGTCTGGTAAAATCAAATACTATGGACTGTAATTCATCCTTCCTTAATTTTCACTTTCGTACTGACCTTTAATCATTTCAAATCTTCGTAATAGCAATGGACTGACCCATGTCCGTACTTGCATAAAATATATCTGTATGGCAATACCATGCTCAACATTGGAAGGAAAGTCAGACGCGTCTTAACAGCTTGACGGTCAATGTAAAAAAGGGTATGGTTTCTTAGTTACCGACTGTGTCCTAAACAACGCTATACACGTCATAATCGATCGTGTATGAAGCGTTCAGTAATTGAAACATCTATCGCAATATATTAAATGTCTTAACCTTTACAATTGCACGTCTGGTAACCTTTAGCAGACGGCGTTAATATCATATACCGTAACAATTCCCTGTACACCGGGGAAAAAAAAATCGATAGATTTTTTTTCAATATCTATCCGACTTAACAATTTTTCAAAAAAAATTTAACACAATTGTGACATATGGCCGACGATGTTCTGAGTAGAACCGTGTTGCGGTCGTGTCAACTAACTATTTGTCATAGTCATCTAATCATAAATCACATTATATATCAATATTATACATATCATTATATCAACTAGATAAATGTCCAATGTTAATAGTGAATGAGAAAATTAAATTAAAGTAAGGTCTGTCGTATTAGTATGTCATATAGGAATTAATTTGACTAATTAAAATTAAATTAATTAATTAAATTAAGAGTTAAATTATTAAGGTTCTAATGTAACGCGATGTTATGAGAGAAGAAAAGACAAACTAAGTAAGAAGAAATAGAAAGAAATTCGAATATAAGTTTAACTTAATTGTGTGTGTTAAGTGTTAGTGAATAATAACTATCTAATTTAACTAACTAAATAATGTATAGGTACATTAAAAAAAAATTATTAATCTAATACTTGTGTGAGATTTATTTTCTCTTTTCATAATTTCTTCTTTTAGTATTTCGTTCTCTTTTTTTTTTGTTCTTTCATTTCATTTTTTTTCTCACATTTCATTTTATTGATAATAATTCAATTAAGAAGTTAAGTTAACTAATTAATTAGTATAGGATATGATGATCCATCCGTAGTCTTGATCCTGATGAATTCTTTTAGGCAACAATGTTCAAACGTTTTCGTTGGAAAGAAATGTCATTTATCCCAGCATCCAAGAATTAAGTATACACAGGAACATCAGTTCGGTTTGTCGTCAGACATTAGTCCATGATTGTTCAAAGAGTATTCATATCTCGTGTATGGACGTTAGACGAAGTTTGAATGTCTATATATACCTTGATTGTCTTTTAATTCAATTCTGTGATGCATATAGTGTTTATACAGTTTAAATTAAAGGCAAGGTTAGTTCCTTTATAGTTGATACTTCGTTCAATCTAATGTAGTTCTGATTGATGTAGTTTAAGAGTGTCAATATTGATTATTCGTCGTCAATAGGATTACGTGACAATGCATCTGCCACACAATTTTCAGTGCCAGGTATGTGTTCAATGGAGAACTCAAATGGTTGTAGGATGATTGAATATCTGGCGAGTTTTTGGCTTCTGTGGTTGGATCGACGCAAGGATGCGACCGCACGTTGGTCCGTCTGTATGGTAAAGGGAGCACCGAGTAAGAATTTTTCCAGCTTCGTTATTGCCCAGATCACAGACAAAAGTTCCTTGTCGACTGTTGAATACTTGGTTTCTGCCGGCTTCAGTTTTCTTGATATATATAAGGTGGGGTGTAGAATGCCATCATGGTTCTGGAGCAGGCATGCACCAATGCCGTAGTTACTAGCATCTGTTCGTAAGAAAAATCTTTTGGAAGCATCGGGAAGTCTTAAAATTGGTTCATGTGAGAACAAATTTATAATTTTGTTGAAAGTTTCATTGCATGTACCAGTCCATGTCACCTTCACCGGCATATCTTTTTTTAACAATGAAGACAATACAGCCGTGATGGATGACAAGTTTGGTATGAATCTACTGTAATATTGAACAAGTCCTAACAAACTCCTGACCTGTTTCTTCGTCTGAGGAACTGCTATGTTTAGAATTTTGGAGACTGTACTAGGTAACGTTCGGATATATCCCGATCCAATGATATGTCCCAAAAAGGTTATCTCGTTACACGCGATTTGCACCTTTGTAGGTTTAGCAGTTAGATGATAATTCCTTAGAGTGTCAAAAACATATCTAAGTCCCGAAACATGTTCCTCAAACGACGAACTAAACAAGCATATGTCGTCAATATATGTAATAACGTCTGGTCTACCTGATAAAATTTGTCGCATCAGGCGAATGAAGGTAGCTGGCGCATTAACAAGCCCAAAAGGCATCACATTCCACTGGTATAGACCTTGTGGCGTGGAAAATGCGGTGTAGTACTTAGCCTTTTCGGTCAGTGGTATCTGCCAATAACCTTTAGTTAAGTCTATCTTACTAAATATAGTTGCGTTAGATAGACGTGGCAGTAAGTCGTCGATAAGTGGATGTGGTTCGCTGTCAACTATAGTCTTAGCATTTAATTTTCTATAATCAACACATAGTCTGATATTATTGTCCTTCTTCCGGACAATCACTAATGGAGAAGAGAATGGCGAATTACTAGTCTCAATGATTCCCAGAGACAACATCTGTTCAAGTTCCTTAGTAGTTTTAGCAAGGAAATGTAAAGGAACAGAATAGGGATGTACACGAATAGGTGTATCATCATTGAGAGTAATGTCATGACTGATAGCCGATGTGCGACCCGGGACGTCGGTCAACACATCTGGATAAGATTGTAATAGATTAGCAATCTGTAGACGCTGTTGCGGTGTAACCGTTGAAGAGATGGTTACATCCCGCCAAGATTCAGTAGGTTGAACTACTGGTACAGGTAACGGTAACTGTACCTCAGGAAAAGAAGATTCTTCTTCCTGGATGACAGATAAGTTAGTATAATGACAAGTGGATACTGTGTTGTCATCTAGTTCATGAAAAATTGACTGTAAGTGTTCAGGACGTGTATGAAATTGCTTGAGCATGTTAATATGAAATATCTTTTTGTGTCCCTTGATATCTAAGACGTAATCAACGTCAGAAATTTTATCAATGACTTTGTAAGGACCATTCCAAGATATCAATAATTTATTGTTATTGTGAGGAAGTAACACATAAGCTTCGTCGCCTGGGAATAATTGGCGTAATCGTCGAGACTTATTTTGTAGAGATCGAGCCTTAGCTTTTGCAGCCTCAGAAGAAGCTGTTGCCAACTGGCAAGACTCAATAATGTTCTTCCGAAGATTAATCACATATTCGTAAGATGACTGAGTGTCCTGAGTCATCTCGTCGTCAATTAATAAGTCTTTTATTAGTCCCATAGGACCTCTTGGGGGAGCACCAAAAACTAATTCAAAGGGAGAGAAGCCAGTTTGTTCATGCGGTACCTCCCGATAAGCAAATAGAACAGCTGGGAGTGCTCTGTCCCAGTCATGAGGGTGCTTAGCAGTAACCTTATGTAGTAGTTGTTTAAGTGTACGGTTAAGTCTTTCAACCGCACCATTACTCATCGGATGATAAATACTACTTAAATTCCTATCAATGTCCCAAGTTTTCATGACTTCCTTCATGGTGTCAGATATAAACTGTGACCCATGGTCTGATAAAAGTTTTCTAGGAAACCCTATTCTAGAAAAGATGAGATGTAGTGCATCAGCTACATCTGTGGTAGTGGTGGTCTTTAATGGGATAGCTTCTGGCCATCGTGTGCACAAATCAATGCACGTAAGGACGAATCTATGTCCTCTGGCCGATGGTAGCAATGGACCAATAATGTCTATTGCCATCTTGTCAAAAGGTCTCACTGAGATATCGCAAGCCTGAATAGGCGCCGTGTGAAAAGCTCCACGTGCTTTCACTTCTTGGCATGTAGTACAGGAACGTACATACTGCGAAATATCTCTTGACACCCCTGGCCAAAAGAATGAAGACAGTACTCGAGATCGTGTTCGAGTATATCCCATATGTCCAGCACAATGTGAGTCATGTGCATGTTGAAGAATGTACCGTCTAAAAGTAAATGGGACCATAACTTGTTGTTTCATTTGTGATTTGTCATTAAAACATCTAATCAATATGTCATTTTTAATAACAAAACAATGTTTGTTATTATTACCTGAGGATAGATTGTCAACTTTATCAACCAACTTAAAAAATTTTTTTAAAGATTTATCCTCTTTTTGTTTGGTTGCAAATGTTTCCCTGTCAATAGGTGAATTGACTACAAATTCCTCTTGGTTGTCTGCATCCATTTTATTATCATCAACTTTCTCCATGAGTTGAGTCTGCGCTCTAGTCGTCACGGCGTTTCCAGTGCATAGGTTACGTTTCTCCCATTCTATAATCTCATCTGGAGTACAATCTTTACTGCCGTGTATACGACCGACCATCAAATCAGCTATAGGCTTTTTTAGCATACATACTTTTACGTTCCCTGTGAAGAAAGGAGTGTTAACATGAATAATAGCTGTGGGGTAAAACTCTATTGTTCCACCAAAAGTCATGCAACGGACATATTCCCCCGTTGCACAGCTGGGATGTACCAGCGACTGTCGTACACCAATCGTTGTGGATCCCGAATCCCTCAACACTGAGACGACGGATCCATTAACTAATCCTCTGTTAAAAATTAATAGGCCTGTTCCATCGTTGACTGCAAGACCTACCTGTGGTATAATATGTCCGCAGTTAAGCACTGTTTCTTTCGCCTTCTGAAAAATAAGATTGCATTGCTGGCAACTATTTGCCACATTATAATTAATAGCAAAACATGCAGCAGAAGACTGTGTTGTATTATTGTCAAGTGGGACCTGAGCTATAGGGGTAGTATTATTTGTAACTGCCGCCCCTGTATTATGGTTGTAATGAGCTGATCCCCGAGAATGAGATCGATTCCGAGTATAATTGTTAGAATTATCTCGTCGTCCTCTATAGTAACTATTATCTCGATGTCTCGAGCCATGATTATTACCATTCCAGTTACTATTATTATTGGGAGTATGTGATCGATTATAATGAGTGTTATGTTGACCATTGTGGTAGTTTGTTTGAGGTGAATAATTTCTATCTCGTGATCTACCTCTGTTGAACTCATTTTTATTGTTGAAATCATTATTATGTCCCTTCTGAAAGTTAACATTGTGATTTCTTTGGAACCTGCTTCTGTCTACACTGTGATGTCTTTGTTTGCTATTATGATTGTAGGCCATATTAGACGCCACAGGTAGAGGTTCTCTTAATGAGGAGTTAGAAATGGTTGCATTCGGATGTGCCGAACAGTAGTTTAAAGAAATTTTTTCTAACTCATCCATAGTACCTGGTTTACGCTCCTGCAAATATGCAAAAAATGGCTGGCTAACCGAAGATAATACCTTATCCCGCAGTAGTAAATCAACTAATTTGTCGTATGATTTGTTGACTTCTGCCAGTTCAACCCATCTATTAAATGTATTGCGTATGTTCGCAATGAATCCTGCAAAATCCCTTGGAGATTCAGGTAAAATTCCCTTAAATTTCAACCTACAGTGTTCCTCGTCCAGGTGAAACCTTCGTAAAAGCAAGGACTTAATAGCACCATAGTTATTAGCTATTGATGGGTCAGCATTTTGAGAAGCTGTCAGTGGTTCTCCAACCAAGAATCAATTAATTTGAGTACCCATGACTCTTCAGGCAAATGGTTAGATTTGCAAGTCTGTTCAAAACGTGCCAGGAACGATGAAAGGTCGTCGACGTTCAAGTTGAAAATGGGTAATTTAAAGTTGTAGAAGTGTTTAGGTTGGCTGGATGATGATCCATTTTGTGCGTTATTATTCTGATTTGCATCAGCATTTTGTGCTTGTAATCTTGCTGTCTCCAATTTAATACGCGCCAATTCCATTTCTTGTTGTAAAATAATTTCCTCTCGTTTCAATTTATTCTCTTCTTCCTGTTTGGCGATTGTTCTTTGCTCTTCTCTTTCACGTTGAGCAATCTCTCTCAATCTATTTTCCTTGGCAATTTGCTTCATCTCAAGTTCTGCTTCCTCTTTCTTTAATGCAGCTTTTTTCTTGCAGCTTTTTTCTCTTCTTCTTTTCTTTCATATTTTTCCAGTTCTGATTCAGCAAACTGACGAAGTTCTTGAGATTTATAACCATATTCACGACCAATCTTAACGAAATGGTCTATAGTAAGCATTTTGACTTTTATCTGTAAGTAATTATTGATAATTACTGATTAAATTAGTCAATAGTAGCTTCAGAGTAATTATTATACTTACTCAACTTAGAAATATTCAATATAAGTAATCACAATAGTACTGAACTTAATGTCTAAGTTCAACTAATAGACAATATTTTGTAACAATATTGTATCTAAATAATACTATATCATAAATAGTTATGATATCTATTAAATATAATGTAATTATATCACACAATTAATCTCAATATCCAATAATGTTGGGTATAATTCCTAGGAATTATATTGTTCAATGTACTAAGTCACTCTCTTAGTACCAGAAAAGTATATTAAATAATATACAATGGGTCTATTACCTCAAAGGTAGCTATAAGATTATTTATTTTGTCAATATATATATTATATTATTATGCCCTAGGCATCTATGATAAATTGTAGTGCTACTTTCTTGGACTATCACTGCATAATTATGCAATGTCCCATATTAACCTTAAATTTCAGAAAAAATTAATTAAATTAAATTACAAGTGTATTATTGCATATAATTATCATATTATTAATGTAATATTAATATATATTATGAGGACAGACAAGCAATGATGCAACTAAAGGGTACAAACAATGTCAAGACGCAAACAAGACATTTTCACAATTAAAAATGAATTTATGAACTAAATAAAATAAGCGGAAATGTCACAGACCAAATGAAGGGCAAGGTCTGACCGGAGGTCAACTGAATATTCAAGGTACACACAAAAAAAAAATGACTGCGAAAAATGATGACGTCACAGGACTCATAACGGACGAAAATTTAATAATCATAAAATAAATGATAGTCAGAGGAGAATGGACGAAATAGTAACGAACATGGTACAGAACTGAATAAAATTATTAACTGAATACGAATAAAATACACCAATTATCTACGGGACAGTACAGCTAACGCAAAATCGTCAAACGATAGCAGATTTGGACAACAAGTCCAATGTCAAACCTCAATGGGGTTTCCAAAGGTGCAATCGTTTAACTGCCCTAAGAAACGACCGAAATTAATTCAGGCATCGTGAGAGCCGCAGAATTTAATTTCAGTTCATCCTCCCTGCCTCCCACGATTAGTAACAAATACATACGATGGAAAACAAATTTAACATATATACATGAAAATACATAGACATGCCTGATCAAAGCAAAATGGACTCAGTATTACGGTTTTGCAATGACGACAATTTAAACAGCTAGACTTATCTTTCCCGTTGCTTCGATCAGTGCTATAGGTCGTCAACAGCTAGGCTAATGCCCCTGACTGCCTGCTCCTGTAGTCCATTTCTTGTGTCTGCTTCAAATGACTTATTTTTCCCTTGGTTAGGCTTAAAAGAACGACTTCAGTTTCTCCGATAGTTTCACCTACACGAATTTCAGTGACGTCGCGTTGTTAGGCATTAGACTGAGTTCCACGTCATCTTCAGCTGGATCATGTGATCGAAAACTGATCGTAAATATTTCCTTCGAAAGTCATTCAAAAAATTTTTTTGTTTTTGGTTGTTTTCTCGTCCCCAGACACCGGGCACCACTGTTGCAAGTGGGTCTGTTGCAAGGCGTGGTTTGGTTAGCTCTGAACAATGTTCCATGTGATATTAATAAAACAGTTATAAATGTCTGGCCATTGTTTTATCTTCTTGATATTCTTGAGTGATCGTGTATCGTGCCTTCTATGTAAGATTACGCGAATGCAGGGGTGGAAGATTCTGAACAATAATTGAACCTTGGAATACGATTGATGTGACAAGTCGGTTCATAGAGTCCACAAATATTTAATACAGTTTACACGTCAAGACGATTCATGCATGTTGATCACAAAGGTACATATTATAACTTGAGAATATATGGCATAGATATGTAGATATCCTATCAGTCCTTGTCCAATAATCAAATTACTGTATGCAGATTGTCATAGCTGTATGCACGCGCGGTTGGGGTTTTCCAACGGCCGACAGTGAGTCTATGAGTCTGGTAAAATCAAATACTATGGACTGTAATTCATCCTTCCTTAATTTTCACTTTCGTACTGACCTTTAATCATTTCAAATCTTCGTAATAGCAATGGACTGACCCATGTCCGTACTTGCATAAAATATATCTGTATGGCAATACCATGCTCAACATTGGAAGGAAAGTCAGACGCGTCTTAACAGCTTGACGGTCAATGTAAAAAAGGGTATGGTTTCTTAGTTACCGACTGTGTCCTAAACAACGCTATACACGTCATAATCGATCGTGTATGAAGCGTTCAGTAATTGAAACATCTATCGCAATATATTAAATGTCTTAACCTTTACAATTGCACGTCTGGTAACCTTTAGCAGACGGCGTTAATATCATATACCGTAACATGCATTCACTTGACAGGTCACGTGACGAAGTGTTGACAAAGAGCAAACTAATACTGCAAGTGTGTCGTATCAGCCACAGGAAACGGTCTGGTATCGGAAGTCTGTTGACTTCTTAACTTCTGCGAGGTCAAACCCAGAAAGCTGGTCCACCAGTTGATAAAGTCTCTCTTTTAGTTGATAACTCTATTTTCTTTGCTCATCATCAGTTGATAAATATAAGCTCACTAGAACATCACCACAGCTACATGCTGTGTTGTTGTGTTGCTTGTGGTTTGAGTATGGAATGTCAACTCGACCTACGCAGTGGTGTGTAGACATAGATTGTGAGTATAATATGCGAATGATAAGAAGAGTTCGTGGTGTTGACAAATGGTCTTTTTCTCACACTCATGTATGGCTGGAAGTCATCGACACCAACAACTGTGTACCTTTGCTACAGTTTAATTGGACGTACACACTCGACAGCACGAATAGTGACAAATCACAGGTTGGCATAATACATCATGGTACAGTGGATAAATGGTCTTGCAATGATACATGGGCACTCATGTAGAATAATAGCATAATGGACTGTCAGTAGACAAGCACTCAGTATTGCCCATATATATATATATCATCTGAGTTTACTGACAAAGCACGTCAGATTATAAGCAACATTCAAGATGGCTTCTAGACCTAACCTCGTCTAGCGAAGATTCCTTGAAATAATATTCAGCACATATTTTTCATATAATCATATTGAACCGCTAGTACTGGGTTCTCATGTGTAGCAGTGATCTCTGGACTCATCAAGCGATAATACGGGGTATCCGTTTCTCTTCTTGAAAGTCACAAAATATTTGGATACAAGATGGCTTCTCTCGTGAGCTGTCACTCACGTTTGGATACGGATAATGAATCTGTATTAAAGTTAGTCATTCATTAAATGTTCTCATAGCTCTGTAGATTCTATCATGATATAATTGACTTCATCATACAAGATATAGTGCTGCTAGGAATGAATGTCATCTTCATCTAGTTAAATATATTCTCTCAGACGTACAAATCGTGCCTATCGAAAAACGGTGGCTTCGTAAGAGAGTTCATAAGGAGAATCTTTTGTTACCTTGGTATCAGAAATATGATTCTGCCATTCCTTGGCAATAAGAATAAACACTGGAGTAAAGCATACACGATAGGTCTAGACGACTATCACTTTCCCCATAAATACTGAGATCACTTTTTCCGGCGACAAGCCGCTACACAAAAATCACAGCCCCCATCAGGGCGAAGCCAAATCACACCTCTCTAGCGACACATCCGCCGAACAGCCCTTTGACCTTTCTAGAGACAAAAGACCATATAGTTCGACTTAGACATGCAAAGATATTCAGATATAAGACAGACTCGTCCTACCCAGACAAACAATACACATAAATTCAGGCCATAGATACACTGAAGCAAAAACAACCTATTTCTACCCAAACAAAGAATAAATCGCAGTAAAACTGGATTCATCCGCGGAGTTCGATCGAAAGTAACGACACTCCTTTCAAGGGAAGTAACTCAATAATGACTTTTCCTTAAGCACTAAAAAGTATCTATTTTGTTTACAAAATATTTGCGAACATAACAAGCATACAAATGTATTATATTGTAAGATATCAAAGACTGCACGTAACAGTATGTAATCTAACGTTTATAAGTGCAACACAAAACATGTTTGTAATCTAACGTTTATAAGTACAACACAAAACATATAAGTACTCTCAGTTTTATAACTGCTATTAAAAGTATGTATAAGCACCCCTCGAGATACCTTCTTTTCGGATTGGGAAAGGGCGCGGGAGGGTGGCGGGGCTGTAACCCAGGAAGCCACCTCTCTAGATACACCACTGGTTATAAATTTCCATCAGTTTAACAGCACTAATCCTGTTTTACTGTTTCAATCTTGTTCTGATCCTGTTTCAATCCTTCTATTTTAATTAAAGGCTCAGTCATAGTAGATAGATAACACTTATTGGCTCCTCCTCTCCTCATCTTTGTGTTGTAGAAGGAGAGTGAAGAAATGAGGGTGAGAGGAAATAAGAATGACCGGTAGTACACAAACAGTCACGATCATTTCTCTCTTCTTCTTCATTGTTACGTTGTCTTTTTTCTTCTTCATTTTCCTCCTCCACTTGATCTTCTTTATCGACGTCTTAGTTCTAATCTTCCACTTCTTCGTATCCTTCTAACAGTTCTTTACACGTCTGTCACAGGTAGGAAAAGATTGTGAATAGAATATGTCTGAGTTCAGGCACATTATGAATGCGAAGATGTGAAATAGATGAGAATAGAGTCACTAATGAGATTATGAGAAGAGATATGACTTCCGAAGAGTGGTTGGGACACGTCTTCAGCCTCCTGTGACTTACTTTTCTAAGTCAATCTACTTCTCGCCCTCCTATGCTCATAAATAACAAGTAAGGGACAACGTTACGACGTACAGTGACAGTTATAAGAGAAGAGATTCTGACCAGAATAAGTAATTTTGTGTTTTTATTAAACAAACGAAATCGTGTCCGAGGAACAGGCTGGCTTTAGACCAAAAAGAAGTACCTCAGAACAAATCTTCAATATTAGATTACTGATCGAAAAACTTCTCCAGCATCAAGACGATTTATACCATAACTTCATCGATTTCACAAAAGCCTTCGATCGAGTCTGACATGAAGGCTTATGGCAAATGATGCGAAAATTCAATTTTGATACCAACATCATAGATATCATTAAAGCACTATTCAAGGACGCAAGCAGTGCTGTTTTTGCAAGCAATGAAATTGGAGAATTTTTCAAAACAACTGTAGGAGTTCGCCAGGGATGTATCCTGTTCCCAGTGCTTTTTAATATATAAATAGAACATATTATGCAGGAGGCTCTCTACGATTATGAAACAACCATATCGATTGCAGGCCGATCTCTTTGCAATCTACGTTTTGCTGATGATATCGATCTTATAGCTGGAACAGAATCAGAACTTCAAGACCTTACCTCTAGACTGGAGAAAGTAACAAGAACGTATGGGATGGAAATTAATATTGAAAAAAAGCAAGATATTGGTGAATAGCCATAAGAAACATGTTCCGACCAACATTACGTTAAATGGGCAAACGTTAGAAGAAGTTAACACCTTTAAATATCTCGGGTCCACTATATGTAGCGATGGAAGATCAAGTAAAGAAATCAAGACAAGACTTGAGATGGCCTCGGCTGCCATGACAAGGCTGAATGTGATCTGGAAAAGTAACATCAGTTTTCCTGTGAAGATCAAATTATACAAATCACTTGTATTATCTATTCTCTTGTATGGGTGTGAGGGCTGGACACTCACTGCAGATACGGAGCGAAGGATTCAGGCTTTCGAGTATAAATGTTATAGAAGAATTTTGCGCATGTCGTGGAATATTCTAATCCACATATATAAATTATCAGGTAAATATGAAGCCTAACAAATACATTTAATAAAGAAAAGAGCAAAGGTAAAATAACAGTGCTGTCACAATGACTGTACTCGAAATCCCCCTTGTTTTCTGCTTCGTCTGCAAATTGTAACGCTTTCACGTTGATAGTAAAAGCCTACTATATTATTACCCGCTTTCTTCAATGAAACGTGTACTAAACTTGAGATACGCAAGCTGATCTATGACCTAAATTTAATATCTCATTCATTCCATTTTATACACGGCGTAACTAAAAAGACAGATAAAGCAGGAGAGAGAGAGGGGCGAATGAAAGCAAGGACACATGCAACACTAAACACGCGTCGCGCGATACACAATTGCTGCCATCACGCGTGTAAGGCCACATGCACTAATTTTTTTTTCAGACGGACAGTGATAAAAACACTAACCTTCCCAGAGTTAGGTTTTAAAAAACCTGGAAAACGCTTATTGGAAATATGACATTATACTGGTTTACGTTTGAAAACATTACAGTACCCAGACAGCACATCTTCGAAACAGGAGGTAGAAGAAATTGCATATTTTGAACGCAGCCACTTAGCTCCATTAAATTTGTATATTTGGGTTCCTTAGGGCTTGCTGACAAAGAATATGTAAAACGTTACGCAAATAGTCTAGGAATTACCAAGTTATGGCCAAAATAAAATAGTGGGGGTGCCTGACAGCATGAAATCATTTCTGCTCATAAATTTTTTTATAACGTGTTTGAAAAAACCTTACGTTACGGAAATAGCCTACCATGTTAACTCCTATTTGATTGGAGCGCAACAAATGTAAGACTAAACACGATTGGTCGGGCTATAAATACTATCTTGTGTTGTCAGGGGAAACGTGAAAAAGGAGTACTTTTTTGAAAAGATGTGTAGACATGGTTTCATTGGGTAGAGCTGCGAATATACTCGATTCAGAGCGTCTGTTCATTGCCACATCTTGTAATAAACCTACTAAGAAGCAGTGCGTTGAGCACCAGTGTATATTTTTTTATAAAATAAAGCCTGGGACATCGGCAGATCGGAGTTGTGCTATATTCATTGCCAGTCAACGAAACTGTTTATTATTCTATGAATTGTGGTAAGCTTGAAATATTCAATATCTTTTAATGAAAATTGAATGTAAAATGATAATTTATGTCTGTATATATGTGTAGTTCAGTAGCAAACATGATGTAAAGCCTATAATGCTCCAGCCTGAACAGAAGGTGTCGGAGGAAAGTAAAACTGCATGGAATGGCCAAACAGTACACTGACACCTAGATGATTGACTAGAAAGAAATAATGCTGGAATTGCAGAGGCGTAGTAACCATTAGGGAGGGAAATACTGGTATAAAGTATTTCAGATGAAGCTGACAGTTGGCCTAACGCTCTGAACTCAATGTTTGTGATGTATTGTGCTCAGTGTAGAAAGAGAGTATAAATTAGTTATGACGTAGAAGGTACATCCTTCTTGTTTCAGGGACCGTGGTCTTAAAGTTATTGAGCAGCGGAGTCTTTTACTGCAGTCATCACGAAAGATAAGAGAGTGTGCCCATGGAGCTCAACATTATGTACCCCATCTTAAAATGACCTTGTAAAAATAACATTAAGAGGGAAATTTAATTGTTTTAATATCAAGAACTGAGAACATCTCCAATACTAGTTCCAATAAATACAAACTATTGAAGTCATGATGACAAATACCAACAGAGCTTGAACAAAACAAAACCAGTATTACCTCATATTACTACTACACAACTGACACACATAGGATACTATTAAAAATATATGTCACTACAAGATTCATATTGAGAAATTCTGTACATATAACTTGTAATTAAAATTGATTGTGATTCCTGGTTCCCTTTGTAATTGAATCAGGACACATATACATTCATGACAGCACTGAATACATATTGTTATTTGAAAAGTTATCAGTGACTCCTTTAAGATATTCTCATAGAGTGTTATATGTATGTGAGTGTCACAGTGTTGTCAAGTGTGGTGGAATAAATTAAATTGTTTATCAGTCTGTTGTTGTTATGACTTACACTTCATCATACACATACCTTAGACATATAACGTAGTCATCACACTATTCCAGAATAATTCTGACTGAGGTATACATATGTGGCAGCAAGTAAGGTTACCTATAATACACTACTCTTATTAGATATAGATACCTTCACAGCTGATCTCAGTCAGTACACTAAGTCCCCTATAAATATTTATAACATCCCACTTTACCACATATATTGGGGGCTCGCTCTCGGGATTTTGAATCTTTACCTATTACAAATATTGGGGGTAATTCACTTCAGGGAATAATAAGAATTAAAAAGGTATCCTTGGGTGGAATTAAATAAGGTTGAGCTCTCGGTGCCTGTGTTGTCCATTAGATATATATTTAGAGATTGAATTGTTAGTTAGACATTGTATAAACTTACCTGATAGACAATGGCGGACCTAGCCAAATTTCGATCTGCTGCTGTTCAGACTGCAAAAGAGTTAGGATTAGATGGGCAAGTTATGGTTGCCTATGTCACTACTGAATGTGACAAATTTATTGAACGCGAAGAAAGAAGGTTTGAAGCGGAAAGAAAGTTAGAGGCTGAAAGGGAAATTAAGAAGTTACAATTTGAGGCTGAGGCTGAGACTAAGAGGTTGCAGATTGAGGCTGAGGCTAAGAAATTGGAGGCAGAAAGAGAAGACAAAAGATTGGCTGCAGAAAGAGAAGAGAAGAAATTGGCTGCAGAAAGAGAAGAGAAGAAATTAGCTGCAGAAGAAAGAAGATTGACTGCAGAGAGGGAAGCAGAAAAGGAGGAGAAGAGATTACAAAGGGAACATGAGTTACGACTAAGGGAGTTTGAGTTTCAAGGCCATGCTCCTGAAAATGGTGCCAGTCCCTTTGCCTCTGATGCCACTGCTAGCCAGGGAGCCTCAACCTCAGCTATGAATTTTCATTTAGATCATTTTGTTGAGAAAGACGATGATATAGAGAGCTATCTAAATAGGTATGAACTATTAGCTACCACATATGGGTTAGAGAGAGAAAGGTGGAGCTTAAAGTTATCTCAGGGACTTCGTGGGGCAGCTTATGAAGTTTTTGCAAAAATGAGCAGAAGTGATCAGGAAAATTATGACATGCTAAAGCAGGCTCTTTTGTTAAGATATGAAAAGAATGCAGAATTTTATAGGAAAAAATTTAGGAAGGCTAAACTACTGTCAGGTGAAACCTATCACCAGTTCTCTGCACGAATAGAGACATACTTGGAGAAATGGACTTCTCTGGGGAAAACCCAAGATCTTAAGGAAATGGTCCTTATAGAGCAATTAAGAGAGTCCATGGCTCCAGACCTGAGAAAGTTTCTCATGGAACAAGGTGCAGAGAGGCTGGGTGAGTTGCTAAATGTTGCTGAAAGGTATCAAGCAGCTCAAGCAGAGGTAACAGGTAATAAAAAGAAACAAGTGGATAACTTTAGGGCACCACAGAACTTTAATAAATTTGATCCTAGGGATCAAAACAAAGGTAAGCACCAGTTTGATAGGCCACGGTATGAAAATAAAAATAAATTCCCACAATTCGATGAAAGGAAATATGATGAAAGAAAATCTTTCAACCAAGGAAAAAGGTGGTGTAAGAATTGTAAGATGAACAATCATGACACTGACCGTTGCAGAAGGAAACCTGTGTATATGGCAACCCTTCAGGTCAGGTCGACCTCAAGACAGGAGGAAGATATTATGTTAGATACCACTCCAGAAGAGATGAGGAAGGCACAGGCTGGGGATAAAACACTCAAGCCTTGTTTCAGAAAATTGTCAACTTGTCATACAACTCCAGGCAAGGGAGATTTTTACATGAAAAACAAGTTGATGTATAGGAAGACTGGAGCTAGATCCAAAGGTCAGGGACAGCTGGTACTTCCTAAAAGATATAGGGCAGACTTAATAAGGAGCCTACATGTGAAACCAGATGGGGACCATGAGAAGATAGGTACCATCATTCAAAAGGTGGCTCACAATTATTATTGGCCCAAAGCAAGATGGGACATTGAGAATTTTGTAGAAAGGTGTAGCATAGCACATGAGGGAACACCCACAAGTGGGAACATTGATCAGGACCTGGACACGCCACGGGGCAAAATTAGGCCTGATAATAAAAAGAGATATAAATTTGAGAAAGTGGACCAAATGGAATGGGAAGCCCCTTTTCACGGACAAGCTTCACTTAACTGTTTTACAATGGCCACTATGCGGAGAGTGCAAAAGGATGTCTTACCCCAGGATAAGCCGAAAATCCCTCAATCGGACTTAAACAAACTGGAGGAAGAAGATGTAGAGAGAAAATCTCTCATCAAGAATTTTAAGTGGGGAGAAAGCCCCAAAAGAAAAATTGGTAGCGGTCGTTTTGTGAATGATAATTCTGGGAAGAAAAATCATCACTATAGAGCTTCGAGTGGAAGAGACCATACCGGTGCATGGACAAAGAGGTCCACAAAATTAAAGGTCCATATGTAGCTTTGTTAAGAACGTGGACTGATGAAAAGGCAGAGGAAAACATTACATCTTCATACCAATATGTGAATGAGCTGACCACTCGTTTAAAAACTGGCTGGAAACTTGCCAATGAAAATTTGAAACAAGCCAGGAAGAAACATGCTGCCTATTATAACAGGAAGGCGAAAGACAGAGATTTGGCTGTGGGAGAGAAGGTACTGCTTCTTCTCCCCGGGAGTCAGAATAAGTTACAGATTGGATGGCAAGGTCCATATACAGTTTTAGAGAAGGTGTCTAGAACAAATTATAAGATAGATAAGAAGGGGAAAGAAAAAATCTATCATGTGAATCTCCTGAAGAAATATTTGGAAAGAGAACATCAGGAAGAGACACACTTGTTGACCTTGTCCATCGCCATGGAGATGAAAAAGGAACCACTTTCATCATTTGAATATCCATTACACCCCTGTGAGACAGCAGCACAGGTGAAAATCAGTACACATTTAACGAAAACTCAGAAAGAGAGAGTGCAACAGGTTCTAAATAATCATGCAGAGGTGTTAACAGACCGACCAGGGCATACAAACCTATTGGAATATGATATGAAACTGATAGACCCCACACCTGTCTGTATGAAACCATATTCGATTCCGTTTGCTAAGGAGAAAGCTTTGAAGGAAGAGATAGACTATCTGTTGAAGGAAGAAATTATTTCGCACAGTGAATCTTCGTATAGTTCCGGTGTTGTACTCTTAAGGAAGCCCTCTGGAGAACATAGACTCTGTATAGATTACAGGAGACTGAATGCTATTACAGAAGGACAGGTGGATCCATTGCCGGATACAAATCAGCTGTTTGCCAGACTAAATAAAGCTAAATATTTCTCAAAAGTGGATCTGAGTAAAGGATACTATCAGATTCCAGTAAAGCCTGAGGTTAGACCATACCTGGCTTTTAGTACCTCAGAAGGACACTATGAGTTTAATAGATTGCCATTTGGATTGAAGAATGCGCCTAGTGTCTTCTCTAGAATGATGAGAAAATTATTGGACCCTCTGAATAATCCATATATAACAAATTTCATGGATGATATCCTTATAGCAACAGAAACATTTGAGGAACACATTGACTCTCTGAACATGCTGTTTAATCGACTTAGGGAAGCAAATTTAACAGCCCGACCAACCAAATGTTGCGTTGGATGTAAAGAATTGGAATTTTTGGGACACACAGTTTATCAGGGAAACATGACCCCTGACCCAAAGAATTTAGAGAAACTACAGAAAGCCCCGAGACCACAAACCAAGAAGGACGTGAGATCCTTTGTCTCATTAGGTGGTTTCTACCAGAAATATATCAAAAACTTTAATTCCATATGTGCACCGTTAACTGATTTGACACGTAAAGGACATCCAGATCGCATTACATGGACACCACAATGTGAAATGGCTTACCAAGAATTGAAGGAAAAGCTCACAAGCAAACCTATTTTGAAATTACCTGACTTAAGTCAAGAATTCATTGTAAGAACGGATGCCAGTAATATTGGGTTAGGTGCAACTCTACTACAGAAATCAGATGCATTGGATGGGGAATTAAGCCCAGTGGCATATGCTAGCAGAAAGTTGAATAAAGCTGAAATCAACTACTCAACTAGCGAAAAAGAATGTCTTGCAGTAATATGGGCAATAAAGAAATTCAATATTTATCTGTATGGGAAGGCATTTAAGTTGCAAACGGACCACAAACCTTTATCGTTTCTAGCACAGGCTAGGCATGAGAACTCTAGGTTACTCCGATGGTCCTTACTTTTGGCTCTCTATAATTTTAGCATTGAGTATATATCTGGAAAAACAAATTTGGGAGCGGATTTTTTAAGCCGCCATCCGTGTGATGAGAATCACCCTAAACCCCAGAAATAATAATAAATTTCTCTATGTGTATATAGAATAAAGGACTGACATATAATGTCTGTTTTAAGAGGGGAGATGTCGTGGAATATTCTAATCCACATATATAAATTATCAGGTAAATATGAAGCCTAACAAATACATTTAATAAAGAAAAGAGCAAAGGTAAAATAACAGTGCTGTCACAATGACTGTACTCGAAATCCCCCTTGTTTTCTGCTTCGTCTGCAAATTGTAACGCTTTCACGTTGATAGTAAAAGCCTACTATATTATTACCCGCTTTCTTCAATGAAACGTGTACTAAACTTGAGATACGCAAGCTGATCTATGACCTAAATTTAATATCTCATTCATTCCATTTTATACACGGCGTAACTAAAAAGACAGATAAAGCAGGAGAGAGAGAGGGGCGAATGAAAGCAAGGACACATGCAACACTAAACACGCGTCGCGCGATACACAATTGCTGCCATCACGCGTGTAAGGCCACATGCACAAATTTTTTTTTCAGACGGACAGTGATAAAAACACTAACCTTCCCAGAGTTAGGTTTTAAAAAACCTGAAAAACGCTTATTGGAAATATGACATTATACTGGTTTACGTTTGAAAACATTACAGTACCCAGACAGCACATCTTCAAAACAGGAGGTAGAAGAAATTAGATATTTTGAACGCAGCCACTTAGCTCCATTAAATTTGTATATTTGGGTTCCTTAGGACTTGCTGACAAATAATATGTAAAACGTTACGCAAATAGTCTAGGAATTACCAAGTTATGGCCAAAATAAAATAGTGGGGGTGCCTGACAGCATGAAATCATTTCTGCTCATACAATTTTTTTATAACGTGTTTGAAAAAACCTTACGTTACGGAAATAGCCTACCATGTAAACTCCTATTTGATTGGAGCGCAACAAATGTAAGACTAAACACGATTGGTCGGGCTATAAATACTATCTTGTGTTGTCAGGGGAAACGTGAAAAAGGAGTACTTTTTTGAAAAGATGTGTAGACATGGTTTCATTGGGTAGAGCTGCGAATATACTCGATTCAGAGCGTCTGTTCATTGCCACATCTTGTAATAAACCTACTAAGAAGCAGTGCGTTGAGCACCAGTGTATATTTTTTATAAAATAAAGCCTGGGACATCGGCAGATCGGAGTTGTGCTATATTCATTGCCAGTCAACGAAACTGTTTATTATTCTATGAATTGTGGTAAGCTTGAAATATTCAATATCTTTTAATGAAAATTGAATGTAAATTGATAAATTATGTCTGTATATATGTGTAGTTCAGTAGCAAACATGATGTAAAGCCTATAATGCTCCAGCCTGAACAGAAGGTGTCGGAGGAAAGTAAAACTGCATGGAATGGCCAAACAGTACACTGACACCTAGATGATTGACTAGAAAGAAATAATGCTGGAATTGCAGAGGCGTAGTAACCATTAGGGAGGGAAATACTGGTATAAAGTATTTCAGATGAAGCTGACAGTTGGCCTAACGCTCTGAACTCAATGTTTGTGATGTATTGTGCTCAGTGTAGAAAGAGAGTATAAATTAGTTATGACGTAGAAGGTACATCCTTCTTGTTTCAGGGACCGTGGTCTTAAAGTTATTGAGCAGCACCTGGTCAGAGCTTTGCTGAAGCCAGAGGTGGACAGCATACTCCTTGGTCCATATAGCAACCAGTGGGGTGGCTCCAGAACTCATTAAAGTAATCGAGCAGAGGAGGCCTTTACTGCAGTCATCACGAAAGATAAGAGAGTGTGCCCATGGAGCTCAACATTATGTACCCCATCTTAAAATGACCTTGTAAAAATAACATTAAGAGGGGAATTTAATTGTTTTAATATCAGGAACTGAGAACATCTCCAATACTAGTTCCAATAAATACAAACTATTGAAGTCATGATGACAAATACCAACAGAGCTTGAACAAAACAAAACCAGTATTACCTCATATTACTACTACACAACTGACACACATAGGATACTATTAAAAATATATGTCACTACAAGATTCATATTGAGAAATTCTGTACATATAACTTGTAATTAAAATTGATTGTGATTCCTGGTTCCCTTTGTAATTGAATCAGGACACATATACATTCATGACAGCACAGAATACATATTGTTATTTGAAAAGTTATCAGTGACTCCTTTAAGATATTCTCATAGAGTGTTATATGTATGTGAGTGTCACAGTGTTGTCAAGTGTGGTGGAATAAATTAAATTGTTTATCAGTCTGTTGTTGTTATGACTTACACTTCATCATACACATACCCTAGACATATAACGTAGTCATCACACTATTCCAGAATAATTCTGACTGAGGTATACATATGTGGCAGCAAGTAAGGTTACCTATAATACACTACTCTTATTAGATATAGATACCTTCACAGCTGATCTCAGTCAGTACACTAAGTCCCCTATAAATATTTATAACATCCCACCTCACCACAGCGCATTTGCTATAAAGAGCACACAACAAATGTCTATGTTAGAGAGAAAATAAACACCTATGCAGGCCACCAAGAATCACTTTTGTCAGTAGTGAAACGTCGAAAGCTTGCCTGGTTTGGGCATGTAACTCGTCATGACTCCCTTTCGAAAACGATCCTCCAGGGAACAGTCGAAGGTAAACGGAGAAGAGGAAGGCAAAGAAAATCCTGAGCTGATAACATCAAAGAATGGGCATGATACGGTTTTTCCACACTTGTACGCATTGCTGAGGATAGAGAGCAGTGGAGGACCCTGTCTGCTGATGCTTCCCCCATGGCACCCCTACGACCCATGACGGATTATGGGTTGAGATGATGATGATGATTAAACAAACAAAAAACACAAAAAGTCAACCACAAAAAATAGGAAGATCAGAATGCCTTCAAAATGTCTGAAGGCTAAAAAGAACAGTCAAATTCACCAAACAAAAATATTGGCCAACACACACTTTACCACACCACTAGGCTCAATCGCACACACACTGAAATTCACTGAATCCACCCAAACAGTCCGTGAGTTCTTAATCAATCCAGCTGTCGTAACTGACCGGGGGCCCCCAGTTCCTGTGAAGAAGCGACCTATCCTGTCTTTTGCTATGATTAATCCTGGGTTGTAAGCACTCCTGCACGTAGATGCCTAACACTGTTCTGTGAAAGCATTAATCCAATGGATAAGGAGATAAGCTCCCATAGAAATGAGTGTACATTTATTTCAGCGCCCACCCACTTTCAAAGGGCACGAGTGATGGCGATGAATGCTACTGTGTTAAATCCAGAACACCTGCAAAATTCCTTTTAGCCGGTCGCTAGAGACCTCGGCTCACAAATTACAACAACGAATATAAGTGTGGGCTCTCTAGGAGCGCCTCAAATGGGTGATAAGTAGCCTGAAAACCCTACAAGTGCTGAGACTAGTAAAGCGTTGGCTTCTTCTTCTTGGCTGTAAGCTAGTATAATCCACGGTGACAGGGAGTAAAGGGGTTACACTGATGTTGCCCAACGGAATGGAGGGCGATGCAACGTCCCATAGGCACTGTGATGTGCGATAGGGAAATTACTCCACACAAGAAAAACAAACATCCGTTAGAATGGTCGGCTGACAAGCTTTGTTGTCGGAATAACTTGGGGCTGCGAACATGGGGAAAAATAATATAATCCAAAGGCACTTCCTGCTATCTGCCCAAATCTTATCCTGACGACTCGTTTTGGGCTCGCAATAGAGCACAGACAGCTTCAAGCTTGACCAGCGCCGGAAATACAGACAAATCAAGAAAACATACATATTTAAGCCACCATAGAACACCCAAGACAAAACATTTACAACCACAATTGACTGCACAGTCTTTTCTCTCCATCACGAAAACGAATACACTCCATGTCAAAGCATACACCTTCCAATGCCATGATACAATAATATACAACGCACATCTCTTTCCTCCCCCTTCTCTCTCTCTCTCTCTCTCTCTCTCTCTCTCTGGTGGCTGGAAGGCGTTATAGCGCTTGTCCATAACACATGTAGCCAGTCATGCGTAAAACGCTTTGCTTGCTTTCGCTTCGCACACACGCAATCTGACTCTGGCCAAAAGGCGAGGTCAGTTTTAGCCACCCAAAACATGTTATTAAATTAGCTGGCGTGGCCAATTCCCTCGTAGCAAATTAATAGCAAAACTCTTTACAGAATAAAATTATTCACATCTTGAAAATGGAAACAACTGGTCAAATAAAATATACATGTCCCTTCTATCTTGCACACATATATATATATATATATATATATATATATATATATATATATATATATATATATATATATATATATATATATATATATATATATATATATATATATATATATATATATATATATATATATATATATATCTTGTCTGATAGATTATCTCTCCGTCTTATTTTCATCTTCTGTCGGGCCGTGTTTCTTTAGCAGAGTTAATATTGGTAGCGCGCTTAATACATTATGTCTCCCAGATCCCACAACATTTACTCGTCTATAATAATTAAATATCCAAGATGAAATTAAAATAACCCGAGATTAGAATATATATATATGTATGTATATATATATATATATATATATATATATATATTATATATATATATATATATATATATATATATATATATATATATATATATATATATATATATATATATATATATATATATATATATATATATATATATATAATATATATATATATATATATATATATATATATATATATATATATATAATATATATATATATATAAATATATATATATATTATATATATATATATATATATATATATATATATATATATATATATATATATATATATATATATATATATATATATATATATATAAGCTTGTAGTGGTGTTGATGGTATTGTATGATGGTGATATTACTAAATGTAATTGTATGAGGCCAGCTGTGAAGGCTCCTGAGATAAAATGTAGTTGAGAATTGTCAGAAGGCCTTTCTTGCTACCACTACGACCTCACACTTAATTTTTTTTTTAATGAATGTGGCTACGTAAAGTGTCTAGGGTTATGATATGTAGTGTGGTGTAATAGGTTATAGATATACCCACAGATATTTAACAAGACTAATAATATTAATAAATGGTGGGAATTTTTATGGGGTATTAGTAACTACACAGCGTTGGTGAATGTCCAGCAGACCAGAGGCTCACTCATCTTGTAGTTGTAGCTCTGGTGCTGAAATCAGGTGGTCCCACCTCTCCGTGCTGGCGGGCAATAATGGTGGTCTCTGTCACAAGTACTGCACAGATACACTCGAGTAAATTCACCAACTGAATAGACACTGCTTGGTTGACAACAGAAACTCACAGCTCTGCAATCAAAGTATGGGCCATGTGTCAAAATCTATTCTCTACCCACGTCTGGACACAACACTGACACAACAACCACATCATACAGACAGGTCAGATCTCTCTGACCAAACAGCACATTTACCATGGTGGGTTTACATCAGATAGATCCTCCCAGACTATAGATTCTGAAAATTATTTATTAGTTGTCTGCCCTAAAAGAGGATAGGTAATATGTTTCATTATTCTCAACACTTGATCTGTCTTGCCTAACCCTTGCTGGAGTTTATGTACATTGTTGGTCCCTAGACCCTGACTTGGGCGGGGGGTCTAGAGCAAATCCCTACTTGTTTGTAAGGCTAGATTTCGATATGGCAGTATCAAATCACTCGAACATGAAACAATATTCAAAATATATAAGGAAATAATTTCAATCTTACCAGATTATGAATAAATAACACAGAATTGCTAGCAAAACTCAGCTGAGCTGCTGGCTATAGTATGGCGTCCCTAAACTTCTTACACTTTCTTTCATATGGAAATCACCACACTTTAAAATCTGTGTCTATCACTGAACAACTATTGAGAAATGACCCCAAATCCGCGTCTAAGCGCCGACAATATGCTTGTCTGTGGCCAATCACTGCCTAGGTTTATTTGAATTTCAAATTTCCTACACTAAAGTCATTTCAGTCATGCTTCAGTCAAGTATGGATGTTTATCTGTTAGTCTGTCCGTCTCTACTTGTGTTTCTACAAAATGTACTAGATTTTTGAACCAACCTTTCTCTCCCCTCCAAAATTTTGTCGTTAAAAGTTATTTTTAGACACAGCCACCACAATATCCCCTCTCCTCCATACCAAGTAGATTTGAACACCTGCGTCTCGAGGTCGTGTTTTTTTGTGCAAAAATAGCGACACTTTTAGATTCAATACAGTCTGTCGATGATGTAAACTACACTGTCTTTTGTCATTATCTTCAATATTATCTATCCGTCTGTAAAATTAAGAACATATTAGTTCACTGCTCAGAATAGGCCATCCGGCCAACTAATTTTTATATTCCTAACATTAATATTAAGAAAAAAATACTTTTTAATTTTTGTAATATTCCTAACATCTGCGTTTAGCCGCTGAATTCAAATCAAGGGCTTGGTATCGCAAAAGCGTCCAATAAATGACTGTCGCGTAACATATCTATGGTCCCTTCTGTCGAGTTGCTTACTTTTTATGTCAACTTGGGAAACGTGACTTTTCTCCGTTCCCCCCCCCCAATTGCGTCTCCTTAGCCTTTCCAGTCTCACGCAATCTTTCCAGTCATATTTTTCCTTTTTGATCCTCCGTTCCCCTCCTGTCTAGCAAGTCAATTTTTATGGAGGGTGATGACCCGCGGTCTAGGCGATCATGTACATCAGCAGCCTACGCATTATGTTTTTATCCTTAAATGTTATCTTTGGAGATATTTTACCGTTGTATCTCTGTCAATTTCACTACACATCTCCCCACTTGAAAACATGCCTATGGCAAGTTCCAAAACCAGCGATACACATAGGTAAAATTACTCCTCACGTCTGCCACTACTCTAATTTTGATCACAGGGGTGCCGACTGAGGAAATCTGCACCGACATTCAATTTGCCTGGGATATATTGGATACTAAACTGATAAGGTTGAAGCAACAAAGACCACCTCAGCAATCTTGCGTTTTCATGCTTAGCCTGAGACAAGAACACGAGAGGCTGATGGTCCGTCTCCACCACAAAAGTCCTACCATACAGATAGATTTGAAACTTCTTTATTGCCCAGATTAATGCTAAACATTCTTTTTCGCTTGTGGAGTATCCTTGTTCCGCCTTATTCAATTTGCGGCTTGCATAAGCGACTGGTTTAAGTTCCCCATCAGGTGAAGATGATCTTTGCAACAAAGCCCCTCCGAGTCCTACATTACTTGCATCGGTTCTTAAGACAAAGTCCTGTGTCAAATCAGGCAGTTTGAGAATAGGCTTGCTAGTGAGTTTTTCCTTTAACTCTTGGAACGCTAGTTCACATTGTGCAGTCCAAATAATTTTATCTGGAAGTCCCTTGCGAGTCAGATCAGTCAGAGGAGCACAAATAGCGTTAAAATTTTTGATGTATTTCTGATAAAATCCGCATAACGACACGAATGATCGCACGTCCTTTTTTTTGTTTGTGGCCTAGGTGCTCTCTGCAGTTTTTCCAAGTTCTTAGGATCAGGGGTCATATTACCCTGATATACAGTGTGTCCCAAGAATTCCAACTCTTTGCATCCAATACAACATTTTGTTGGCCTAGCAGTTAAGTTCGCCTCCCGAAGTCTATCAAACAACATCTCCAGAGCTTCAATGTGTTCTTCAAATGTCTCTGTGGCGACGAGAATATCATCCATGAAATTCGTGATACATGGGTTATTCAGGGGATCCAACAATTTGCGCATCATCCTTGAAAACACACTCGGAGCATTTTTCAGTCCGAATGGTAGCATATTGAATTCATAATGTCCATCCGAAGTGCTAAAAGCCAAATAAGGTCTCACTTCAGGCTTCACTGGGATCTGGTAATAGCCTTTACTAAGATCCACCTTTGAAAAGTATTTTGCCTTGTTCAGTCTGGCAAATAGCTGTTTTGTGTCTGGTAATGGATCCACTTGTCCTTCTGTGACAGCATTCAGTTTCCTGTAATCTATGCACAGTCTGTGTTCCCCAGACGGTTTTCTCAACAAAACGACACTAGAACTAAAAGATGATTCACTGTGCGAAATAATCCCCTCCTTCAACAAATACTCTATTTCTTCCTTCAATGCCTTCTCCTTCGCGAACGGAATAGAATAGGCTCTCATACAGATTGGGTTTGAGTCTACCAGTTTCATGTCATACTGTAGCAAATTTGTATGGCCTGGTTTATCTGTTAATACATCTGTATGTTCCTCCAGAACCTTTTGAACTCTCTCCCTCTGGTTTTTAGTCAGGTGCTTACTGACTTTTACCTGTGCTGCTGTTTCACAAGGATGTAATGGGTATTCATGTGAGGTGAGTGGTTCTTTTTGCATCTGGGTTGCAATAGCCAAGGTCAATAAGGGGGTGCTTTCCTGGAGTGGTCTGTCCAGATACTTCTTTAACAGGTTTACATGATAAACTTTTTCCTTCCCCTTTTTGTCAATTTTATAGTTTGTTCTAGACACCTTCTCTAGAACCGTATATGGACCTTGCCAACCAATTTGTAATTTATTCTGGCTTCCGGGTAGTAGAAGCAGCACCTTCTCTCCGACTGCCAGTTCCCTGTCCTTTGCCTTCCTATTAAAATATGCTGCATGTTTCTTCCTGGCTTGTTTCAAATTATCATTTGCCAGTTTCCATCCAGCTTTCAAACGATTGGTCAGTTCGTTCACATATTGATAAGATGAGGTAACAGTCTCTTCCGCCTTCTCATCTGTCCAGGTCCTTAATAAAGCCTCTAATGGACCTTTTATTGGCCTCCCAAATAGCAGAGTTGCGGGAGCCATCCCGGTTGAACTATGTGGTACCTCCCGGTACGCAAACAATGCGGCGGGCAGGAATTGATCCCACAGATCCGGTTTTTCGTGTGCCAGCTTTCTCAGGATAGAAATGAGAGTCCCATTGAACCTCTCTACCTGGCCGTTCCCTTGTGGATGGTACGGACTACAATGAAAGTGCCTGGCTTGAAATAGCTTAAAAACTTCTTCCGTTAGTTTCCCCTTGAACTGAGAACCATTATCCGTCAAGATTTGATGCGGGAATCCTAATCGGGTAAATATTGTAAGTAGTGCCTCTGCTACATGTTTTGAATCAATTGATGGCAGGGCTACCGCCTCTCCCCACATAGAACAAGTGTCCACCAAAGTAAGGATGTAACTGTTCCTCCTCTTGGTCCGAGTGAGAGGTCCTACAATATCCACTGCAACCCTCTCAAAAGGTGTTCCCACTATGGGCATTTCCCCTAGAGTTGCAGGAGCAGTCCAGTGCTTTGGAGCTACCCTTTGACATTCTGGGCAGGATTTGACATATCTTTTTATATCCTCCGTTATCCCTGGCCAGAAGTAATGACAAGCTATACGCTGTCCTGTGGCGCTGATCTCCATGTGACCACTGAAGGGAATCGCATGCCTGAGTTCCATCACTTTATCTCTATATGAAGTGGGAAGAACCAGCTGGTTGTGACCATTTGTTCCAGTTCCGGCCTTCCTGTATAAGAGTTTGTTCTTCATGAAATATTCCCCCTTGCTCGGAGGTGTATGGCATTTGGGTAATTTTTTAAAACAGGGCTTGAGTGTCCTATCCTCAGCCTGCGCCTTCCTCATCTCCTCTGGATGAGCATTTATAGGTTCACCTTCTTCCTCCTTCTTTTTTTTTTTTTTTTTTTTTTTTTAACCAGCGGCACTTGGGCTTTCAGCCCTTCGGCCCAATGACATGTCATTGCGAGGTGTGGGAACTTCTGAGTACTTTTCCTTTCCAACCTGGTCAGGATCTTCGCTTTCCCATTTTTCCACAGAGGGCTTGAGCCGTCCTTTCAGTCCAAATTTCCGGCCGTAAACATTTTCAAACTCCGATTCCTGAATCCAGGATGACCTGGTCGCATTTATAGGCCGAACCTTACACAGCGCGGCTCCCTCCTCTTCTTCTGTGACCTGGTCTGCACTGTCGCCATGATCACAGGTTTCTCGGGATTCCCCAAGAAGACGTATCTACACCCCAATATCAGAGGGTAGATTGGTTCATCTATCACTGCTGCTCTGATTTCTCCTTCCACATAGCGAGTTTTCACCGTTATCCTTGCGATGGGAAATGTCATGAGTGGTATGTCCTTAGTCGCCCCTTGTATTTCCACTGTTTCTGTGGTATACTGACTTGGGTCCACTAGGCTAGACTTCACAACTGAATCATAATCCAAACCTGTATCATAAAGGCACCTTATGGTGACCCCATTACAAATAACATCCTCACAAACTGGGGGGTGATAAGGTTCCTGTTGTCCTTTAGGATTAACCTTTAATCTTTGCGTCCCCGACTTCATTGCAGCAATGTTTGAAGGTTTCCTTCTACAAAATTCGGTGTTATGGTTATCCTTCTTGCACCATTTACACCATCTTTTTTCCTTGGTTCAACGGTTTTCTTTCATTGAACTTTTGGTCATTGAACTGTGAGTTTCTGTCGCGATAGTCATTTCTTGGCCGCTCAAAGTTTGTCCTAACTTTATTTCCCTGCTCTCTATTATCAAATTTATTAAATTGCTGTGGAGCTTTAAAATTGTCTATGTGCTTCTTCTTAGCACCACTTACCTCTGCCTGGGCTGCCTGATACCTCTCAGCAACATTTAAAATTTCCCCCAACTTCTCTGCACCTTGTTCCATGAGAAATTTTCTCATGTCTGGAGCCATGGACTCTCTCAATTGCTCAATCATGATCATTTCTTTAAGATCTTGGGTCTTCCCCAGAGCCGTCCATTTCTCCAAATAGGTTTCTAGTCTAGCAGAGAATTGGTGGTATGTCTCCCCAGACAACAGTTTGGCATTTCTAAATTTCTTACGATAAAATTCACCATTCTTCTCGTACCTTAATAACAAAGCCTGCTTTAACATGTCATAATTGTCTTGGTCTTCCCTGTTCATTTTGGCAAATACTTCATAAGAAGTACCTCTCAATCCCTGTGATAGCTTTAAGCTCCACCTCTCTCTCTCTAACCCATATGTAGTAGCTAATAACTCAAAACGTCTGTCGTGGAATATTCTAATCCACATATATAAATTATCAAGTAAATATAAAGCCTAATAAATACATATAATAAATAAAGGAAGAAGAATGGTAAAGAACAGTGCTGTCACAATGACAGTACTCGAAATCCCCTTTGTTTTATGCTTCGTCTGCAATTGTAACGTTTCCACGTTAAATAAAGGTGCTGCCTTTCTAAGAAAAACCTTGAAATATGCAAGTTGACCTAAATTTTAAATTCCATTCATGTCTTTTTCTACACTGCGTTACCAAAATGAACGAACAGATGGACAAAAGGATAAAGAGAGAGGGGAGGGCTGAAAATCAGGAACGCATGCAACACGCGTCGCGCGATACACAAATGCTGCCATCACGCGTGTAAGTCTACATGCACTAATTTTTTTTCAGACGGACAGTGATAAAATACACTACCCTTTCCCAGAGTTAGGTTTATAAATCATAAAAAAACTCTTATTAGAAAAGATAACATTAGATGGGTTTACGGTTGAAAACATAACAGTACCCAGACATCACATCTTCGAAACAGGAGGTAGAAAATACATATTTTGAACGCAGCCACGTAGCTCTTTTAAATTTGGATAATTGGGTTCCTTAGGGCTTGCTGACAAATAATATGTAAAACGTTACGCAAATAGTCCAGGAATTAATAAATTATACCCAAAATAAAATAGTGGGGATGCCTGACAACACAAAATCATTTCTGCTCATAAGATTTTTTTTAACGTGTTTGAAAAAAATTTACGTTACAGAAATAGCCTACCATGTAAACTCCAAATTGATTGGAGCGCAACAAATGAAAGCCTAACCACGATTGGTCGGGCTATAAATACTATCTTTCGTTGTTAGGGGAAACGGGGAAAGGTAACATTTTTTTCAAACACTTGTCGAAAC
Source organism: Oreohelix idahoensis (assembly GCA_024509875.1). NCBI lineage: Eukaryota > Metazoa > Mollusca > Gastropoda > Stylommatophora > Oreohelicidae > Oreohelix > Oreohelix idahoensis. Next base: position 313,293 of record JAMPIV010011546.1, read on the forward strand.
GGGGCTCATTGGTCAGACTCGCTGATATACACACTTGGGAGCGTTAGTTCGAAACCACTTGTTTAAATAAGCTTGATAAAGCATCAGTGCGTTGAAGCCAGCTTATATTTTTGCTCAATAAAAGCCTGGAAGATAAGCAGATGGGAATTTGTGCCAGTTTGTGCCAGAATTCATTGCTAATCAACGTATCTGTGATTATTCGTATGAATTGTGGTAAGCTTGAACCATTCAATATCTTTTAATGAAAATTGAATGTGAATTGTTGATTTATGCCTGTATATATATGTGTAGTTCAGTGGCAAACGAGAGATAAAGCCTATAATGCTCCAGCCTGAACAGAGGGTGTCGGAGAGAAGTAAAACGGCATGGAATGGCCAAACAGTACACTGACACCTGGATGATTGACTAGAAAGAAATAATGCTGGAATTGCAGAGGCGTAGTAACCATTAAGAAGGGTAATACTGGAATAAAGTATTTCAAATGAAGCTGACAGTTGGCCTAATGCTCTGAACTCAATGTTTGTGCTGTGTTGTGATCAGTGTAACAAGAGAGTTTCCAGTGGTACGGACAGCATACTCCTTGGTCCTTTTAGCTATCAGTGAGGTGTCTCCAGAGCCCAGAGGAGAATTCGAGCAGAGGAGTCCTTTCCTGCCGCCATCACGCCAGATAAGCTAACTTGGCCAGCTGAGCTCAACATTATGTCCCCTCTTAATGTTAATTTTAAAAAGTTCTTTTACAAGATGAGGGGACATAATGTTGAGCTCAGCTGGCCAAGTTAGCTATCTGGCGTGATGGCGGCAGGAAAGGACTCCTCTGCTCGAATTCTCCTCTGGGCTCTGGAGACACCTCACTGATAGCTAAAAGGACCAAGGAGTATGCTGTCCGACACTGGATTCAGCAAAGCTCTGACCAGGTGCTGCTCAGTACCATCAAGACCACTGTCCCTGAAATCAAGAAGGATGTACCTTCTACTTCATAACTAACTTAAACTCTCTTGTTACACTGATCACAACACAGCACAAACATTGAGTTCAGAGCATTAGGCCAACTGTCAGCTTCATTTGAAATACTTTATTCCAGTATTACCCTTCTTAATGGTTACTACGCCTCTGCACTTCCAGCATTATTTCTTTCTAGTCAATCATCCAGGTGTCCCAGTGTAACGTTTTGGCCATCCATGCCGTTTTGACTTTCTCCGTCACCCTCTGTTCAGGCTGGAGCATTACAGGCCTTACTCACGTTTGCCACTGAACTACACATATATATACAGGCATAAATCAACAATTCACATTCAATTTTCATTAAAAGATATTGAATAGTTCAAGCTTACCACAATTCATACGAATAAACACAGATACGTTGATTAGCAATGAATTCTGGCACAAACTGGCACAAATACCCATCTGCTTATCTTCCAGGCTTTTATTTAGCAAAATATAAGCTGGCTTCAACGCACTGATGCTTTATCAAGCTTAAAATTAAACAATTGTTTTCGAACTTACGCTCCCAAGATATGTATAACAAGCGAGTCAGACCAATTAGAGCCCCCGTTTCGACAAGTGTTTTTGAAAAAAATTATGTAAACCCTTTCGGACTCCCCTGACAACGAATGTATAGTATTTAAAGTCCCGACAAAATCGTGGTTAGGCTTTCATTTGTTGCGCTCCAATCAATTTGGAGTTTACATGGTAGGCTATTTATGTAACGTAAGGTTTTTTTTCAAACACGATTTAATAAAAAATTTATGAGCGCTAAAATGATTTTTGTGTTTGTCAGGCATAAAAAAATTCCCCCCACCACTATTTTATTTTGGTTATAATTTATTAATTCCTGGACTAGGGGTTTTGGCGTAACGTTTTACATATTCTTTGTCAGCAAGCCCTAAGGAACCCAAATATCCAAATTTAAAAGAGCTACGTGGCTGCGTTCAAAATATGTATTTTCTACCTCCTGTTTCGAAGATGTGCTGTCTGGGTACTGTTATGTTTTCAACCGTAAACCCATCTGTTGTTATCTTTCCTAATAAGAGTCTGTTATGATTTATAAACCTAACTCTGGGAAAGGGTAGTGTATTTTATCACTGTCCGTCTGAAAAAAAATTAGTGCTTGTAGACTTACACGCGTGATGGCAGCATTTGTGTATCGCGCGAACGCGTGTTGCATGCGTTCCTGATTTTCAGCCCTCCCTCATCTCTCCAAGTTTATCCTTTGTCCATCTGTTTCGTTCATTTTGGTAAACGCAGTGTAGAAAAAGACATGAATGGAATTTAAAATTTAGGTCAACTTGCATATTTCAAGGTTTTTCTTAGAAAGGCAGCACATTTTATGTGTGTTTGGGAAACGCGTGTATGTTGCAGAAGGCCTTTATATTAACGTGGAAAGCGTGATCCATTTTGGCAGAACGAAGCAGAAAACAAAGGGGGTTTCGAGTCACAATGTCCCTTTGTGAAAGCACGGTTATTTAACCATTCTTCTTCCTTTATTTATTATATGTATTTATTAGGCTTTATATTTACTTGATAATTTATATATGTGGATTAGAATATTCCACGACAGACGTTTTGAGTTATTAGCTACTACATATGGGTTAGAGAGAGAGAGGTGGAGCTTAAAGCTATCACAGGGATTGAGAGGTACTTCTTATGAAGTATTTGCCAAAATGAACAGGGAAGACCAATACAATTATGACATGTTAAAGCAGGCTTTGTTATTAAGGTACGAGAAGAATGGTGAATTTTATCGTAAGAAATTTAGAAATGCCAAACTGTTGTCTGGGGAGACATACCACCAATTCTCTGCTAGACTAGAAACCTATTTGGAGAAATGGACGGCTCTGGGGAAGACCCAAGATCTTAAAGAAATGATCATGATTGAGCAATTGAGAGAGTCCATGGCTCCAGACATGAGAAAATTTCTCATGGAACAAGGTGCAGAGAAGTTGGGGGAAATTTTAAATGTTGCTGAGAGGTATCAGGCAGCCCAGGCAGGGTAAGTGGTGCTAAAAAGAAGCACATAGACAATTTTAAAGCTCCACAGCAATTTAATAAATTTGATACTAGAGAGCAGGGAAATAAAGGTAGGACAAACTTTGAGCGGCCAAGAAATGACTATCGCGACAGAAACTCACAGTTCAATGACCAAAAGTTCAATGAAAGAAAACCGTTGAACCAAGGAAAAAGATGGTGTAAATGGTGCAAGAAGGATAACCATAACACCGAATTTTGTAGAAGGAAACCTTCAAACATTGCTGCAATGAAGTCGGGGACGCAAAGATTAAAGGTTAATCCTAAGGGACAACAGGAACCTTATCACCCCCCAGTTTGTGAGGATGTTATTTGTAATGGGGTCACCATAAGGTGCCTTTATGATACAGGTTTGGATTATGATTCAGTTGTGAAGTCTAGCCTAGTGGACCCAAGTCAGTATACCACAGAAACAGTGGAAATACAAGGGGCGACTAAGGACATACCACTCATGACACTTCCCATCGCAAGGATAACGGTGAAAACTCGCTATGTGGACGGAGAAATCAGAGCAGCAGTGATAGATGAACCAATCTACCCTCTGATATTGGGGTGTAGATACGTCTTCTTGGGGAATACCCTCAGAAAACTCTGTGATCCCATGGCGACAGTGCTGGACTTTCCATCACAGAAGAAGGAGGGGAAAAGGTGAACCTACAAATGCTACCATCCAGGATGTTGAAAGGAGAGGCGCAGGTTAGGATAGATGAAACCCAACTGATAAACCCTCTGTTTTGGGGGAGCGTAATACTCCTGACCGTCCTCTTGGGGAATCCCGAGTATCGCAAACCTGTATCATGGCGACAGTGGCAGACCAGGGTTTCCAGAAAGAAAAGGAGCACAAAAAGGAAAAAGGTTGAACCTAATGAAAGTACCTATAAATGCTCATCCAGAGGAGATGAGGAAGGCGCAGGCTGAGGATAGGACACTCAAGCCCTGTTTTAAAAAATTGCCCAAATGCCACACACCTCCGAGCAAGGGGGAATATTTCATGAAGAACAAACTCTTATACAGTAAGGCCGGAACTGGAACAAATGGTCACAACCAGCTGGTTCTTCCCACTTCATATAGAGATAAAGTGATGGAACTCGGGCATGCGATTCCCTTCAGTGGTCACATGGGGATCAGCGCCACAGGACAGCGTATAGCTTGTCATTACTTCTGGCCAGGGATAACGGAGGATATAAAAAGATATGTCAAATCCTGTCCAGAATGTCAAAGGGTAGCTCCAAAGCACTGGACTGCTCTGCAACTCTAGGGGAAATGCCCATAGTGGGAACACCTTTTGAGAGGGTTGCAGTGGATATTGTGGGACCTCTCACTCGGACCAAGAGGAGGAACAGTTACATCCTTACTCTGGTGGACACTTGTTCTATGTGGGGAGAGGCGGTAGCCCTGCCATCAATTGATTCAAAACATGTAGCAGAGGCACTACTTACAATATTTACCCGATTAGGATTCCCGCATCAAATCTTGACGGATAATGGTTCTCAGTTCAAGGGGAAACTAACGGAAGAAGTTTTTAAGCTATTTCAAGCCAGACACTTTCATTGTAGTCCGTACCATCCACAAGGGAACGGCCAGGTAGAGAGGTTCAACGGGACTCTCATTTCTATCCTGAGAAAGCTGGCACACGAAAAACCGGATCTGTGGGATCAATTCCTGCCCGCCGCATTGTTTTGCGTAACGGGACGGGGTTACCACATAGTTCAACCGGGATGGCTCCCGCAACTCTGCAATTTGGGAGGCGCCAATAAAAGGTTCCATTAGAAGCTTTTATTAAGGACCTGGACAGATGAGAAGGCGGAAGAGACTGTTACCTCATCGTATCAATATGTGAACGAACTGACCACTCGTTTGAAAGCTGGATGGAAACTGGCAAATGATAATTTGAAACAAGCCAGGAAGAAACATGCAGCATATTTTAATAGGAAGGCAAAGGACAGGGAACTGGCAGTCGGAGAGAAGGTGCTGCTTCTACTACCCGGAAGCCAGAATAAATTACAAATTGGTTGGCAAGGTCCATATACGGTTCTAGAGAAGGTGTCTAGAACAAACTATAAAATTGACAAAAAGGGGAAGGAGAAAGTTTATCATGTAAACCTGTTAAAGAAGTATCTGGACAGACCACTCCAGGAAAGCACCCCCTTATTGACCTTGGCTATTTCAACCCAGATGCAAAAAGAACCACTCACCTCACATGAATACCCATTACATCCTTGTGAAACCGGAGCACAGGTAAAAGTCAGTAAGCACCTGACTAAAAACCAGAGGGAGAGAGTTCAACAGGTTCTGGAGGAACATACAGATGTATTAACAGATAAACCAGGCCATACAAATTTGCTACAGTATGACATGAAACTGGTAGACTCAAACCCAATCTGTATGAGAGCCTATTCTATTCCGTTCGCGAAGGAGAAGGCATTGAAGGAAGAAATAGTGTATTTGTTGAAGGAGGGGATTATTTCGCACAGTGAATCATCTTTTAGTTCTAGTGTCGTTTTGTTGAGAAAACCGTCTGGGGAACACAGACTGTGCATAGATTACAGGAAACTGAATGCTGTCACAGAAGGACAAGTGGATCCATTACCAGACACAAAACAGTTATTTGCCAGACTGAACAAGGCAAAATACTTTTCAAAGGTGGATCTTAGTAAAGGCTATTACCAGATCCCAGTGAAGCCTGAAAAGAGACCTTATTTGGCTTTTAGCACTTCGGATGGACATTATGAATTCAATATGCTACCATTCGGACTGAAAAATGCTCCGAGTGTGTTTTCAAGGATGATGCGCCAATTGGGATGGACTCCCCTGAAATAACCCATGTATCACAAATTTCATGGATGATATTCTCGTCGCCACCGAGACATTTGAAGAACACATTGAAGCTCTGGAGATGTTGTTTGATAGACTTCGGGAGGCGAACTTAACTGCTAGGCCAACAAAATGTTGTATTGGATGCAAAGAGTTGGAATTCATGGGACAACTGTAATGATCAGGGTAATATGACCCCTGATCCAAAAAAGGTTTTGGAAAAACTGGCAGAGAGCACCTAGTTCCGCAGTTGACAAAGGACGTGCGATACCATTCCGTGTCGAAATAGTGCGGAATATTTATCAGAAAAACATCAAAAAAATTTTAACGCTATTGTGCTCCTCTGACTGATCTGACTCCGCAGATGTAGGACTTCCAAATAAAATTAATTTGGATCTGCACAATGTGAACCTAGCGTATTCCAAGAAGTTTAAAGGAAAAACTCACTGAGCAAGCCTATATCTCAAACTGCTGCCATTTGACACCGGACTTTGATCTTAAGAACCGATGCAAGTAATGTAGACTTCGGAGGGGCTTTGTTGGCCAAAGATCGATGTTTGCTACCTGATGCAATGGAACTTAACCCAGTCCGCTTATGCAAGCCGCAAATTGAATAAGGGCGTGCGAACAAGGAACTCCCACAAGCGAAAAAGAATGTTTTAGCAAAGAAACTGGGCACTAAAGCCGTAGTTTTCATAATCTATCTGTATGGTAGCAGCACATTTGTGGTGCGGAGACAGAAACCATGCAAGCCTCTAAACGTATTCCTTGTCTCAGGCTAAGCATGAAAACGCAAGATTGCCTGAGATGAAATTCTTTGATGCTTCAATTGAAACCAGTCTTCTAGTAATCCCAAGAGCCTTAAAAGCAAATTGAATGTCGGTGCAGATTTCCTCATTCGGCACCCCTGTGATCAAAATTAGAGTAGTGGCAGACGTGAGGAGTAATTTTACCTATGTGTATCGCTGGTTTTGGAACTTGCCATAGGCATGTTTTCAAGTGGGGAGATGTGTAGTGAAATTGACAGAGATACAACGGTAAAATACTCAAAAGATAACATTTAAGGATAAAAACATAATGCGTAGGCTGCTGATGTACATGATCGCCTAGACCGCGGATCATCACCCTCCATAAAATTGACTTGCTAGACAGGAGGGGAACGGAGGATCAAAAAGGAAAAAAATAATGACGATTGTGGAAAGATTGCGTGAGACTAGAAAGGCAAAGGAGACCAATTGGGGGGGTAGTGGATGGGAGGATGGGAACGGAGAAAAGTCACGTTTCCCAAGTTGACATAAAAAGTAAGCAACTCGACAGAAGGGACCATAGATATGTTACGCCACAGTCATTTATTGGACGCTCTTGCGCGATACCAAGCCCTTGATTTGAATTCAGCGGCTAAAACGCAGATGTTTGGAATATTACAAAATTTAAAAAGTACTTTTTTCTTAATATTAATGTTAGGAATATAAAAATTAGCTGGCCGGATGGCCTATTCTGAGCAGTGAACTAATATTTTTTCTTAATTTTACAGACGGATAGATAATATTGAAGATAATGACAAAAGACAGTGTTGTTTGCACATCATCGACAGACTGTATTGAATCTAAAAGAGTCGCTATTTTTGCACAAAAAAACACGACCTCGAGACGCAAGGTGTTCAAATCTACTTAGTATGGAAGAGAAGGGTATATGGTGTGCTGTGTCTAAAAATAACTTTTAACGACAAATTTTTGGAGGGGAGAGAAAGGTTGGTTCAAAAATCAAGTACATTTTGTAGAAACACAAGTAGAGACGGACAGACTAACAGATAACCATCCATACTTGACTGAAGCATGACTGAAATGACTTTAGTGTAGGAAATTTGAAATTAAAAAAAACCTAGGCAGTGATTGGCCACAGACAAGCATATTGTCGGCGCTTAGACGCGGATTTGGGGTCATTTCTCAAGAGTTTTTCAGTGATAGACACAGATTTTAAAGTGTGGTGATTTCCATATGAAAGAAAGTGTAAGAAGTTTAGGGACGCCATACTATAGCCAGCAGCTCAGCTGAATTTTGCTAGCAATTCTGTGTTATTTATTCATAATCTGGTAAGATTGAAATTATTTCCTTATATATTTTGAATATTGTTTCATGTTCGAGTGATTTGATACTGCCATATCGAAATCTAGCCTTACAAACAAGTAGGGGATTTGCTCTAGACCCCCCGCCCTAGTCAGGGTCTAGGGACCAACAATGTACATAAACTCCAGCAAGGGTTAGGCAAGACAGATCAAGTGTTGAGAATAATGAAAACATATTACCTATCCTCTTTTAGGGCAGACAACTAATAAATATTTTTTAGAATCTATAGTCTGGGAGGATCTATCTGATGTAAAACCACCATGGTAAATGTGCTGTTTGGTCAGAGAGATCTGACCTGTCTGTATGATGTGGTTGTTGTGTCAGTGTTGTGTCCAGACGTGGGTAGAGAATAGATTTTGACACATGGCCCATACTTTGATTGCAGAGCTGTGAGTTTCTGTTGTCAACCAAGCAGGGTCTATTCAGTTGGTGAGGGTGTTTACTCGAGTGTATCTGTGCAGTACTTGTGACAGAACCACCATTTTGCCCGCCAGCACGGAGAGCGGGGACCAGCAGGTTTCAGCACCAGAGCTACAACTACAAGATTCGTGAGCCTCTGGTCTGCTGGACATTCACCAACGCTGTGTAGTTACTAATACCCCCATAAAAATTCCCACCATTTTCTGGACACTGTGTAGTCAATATAGACAGGTGTGATGAGGCCACCCCCAACAGCACAAACATTAACTATCCTCCCCAGTAGATGACTACTAGAACATTTTAATAAAACTAACTAGTATAGTACATATATATGTACACTATTGCATTTATGATATAATATTCCATGCATTTCTTTCATAATCTCTAAATCCTTTTAAGTTCTGGTCAACCTAAAAAATTGATCCAGAACCAAATAAATGTAATATAATTCTATCAAAAAATTTTACACACGTGAGTTAGTTCAGTGTATTTTAACATTTATTAATATTATTAGTCTTGTTAAATATCTGTGGGTATATCTATAACCTATTACACCACACTACATATCATTACCGTAGACACTTTATGTAGCCACATTCATTAAAAAAAAATTAAGTGTGAGGTCGTAGTGGTAGCAAGAAAGGCCTTCTGACAATTCACAACTACATTTTATCTCAGGAGCCTTCACAGCTGGCCTCTTTTTATTTTAATTTCAATAAATCCTTTTTTTTATAAAATATATATATATTTATAATTTATTTATAATTTTTTTATATTTATAAAATTATATATTATAATTTTATATTATTAAATAAATATAATATTTATTTTATATAAAAATTTTAATCTTTTATTTTAAATATTTTTCTGGATATTTTTTTTTTAAACCATAATTTTTTTTATCATAAACATAATTATTTAAATAATACTTCAAAATCAATATTTTTTTTAAAATAATAAAATTTCATTTTTACTTTATACCAATAAAATATTTAAAATATCAAAAAATCCTATTTTTATATATATCAAAGAATTACAAAATATATATATATTATATTTATATATATATCATAATAAATCATATTATTTTATTTTTCATATATATAAATTAATATATTATTTTATAAATATTTAAATATAATAACCCATATATATAGGAAAGAGATGTGCGTTTGTAATATTAATTATTATCACAATCATGGCATTGGGGAAGGTGTATTGCTTTGACATGGGAGTGTACTTTCGTTTTCGTGATGGAGAGAAAAGACTGTTGCAGTCAATTGTGGTTGTAAATGTTTTGTCTTGGGGTGTTCTATGGTGGCTTAAATATGTTTTATGTTTCCCTTGATTTGTCTGTAAGCCCCGCCCTTCCGGCGCTGGTCATATATAAAAGCTTGAACCTGTCTGTTGCTCTATTGCGAAGCCCAAAACGGAGTCGTCAGGATAAGATTTGGGCAGATAGCAGGAAGTGCCTTTGGATTTATATTATATTTTCCCCATGTTAAGGGGCAGCCCCAAGTTATTCCATAATCTTGTTAACAACAAAGCTTGTCAGCCGACCATTCTAACGGATGTTTTGTTTTTCTTGTGTGGAGTAATTTCCCTATCGCACATCACAGTGCCTATGGGACGTTGCATCGCCCTCCATTCCGTTGGGCAACATCAGTGTAAACCCCTTTACTCCCTGTCACCGTGGATTATACTAGCTTACAGCCAAGAAGAAGAAGCCAACGCTTTACTAGTTCTCAGCACTTGTAGGGTTTTTCAGGCTACTTATCACCCATTTGAGGCGCTCCTAGAGAGCCCACACTTATAATTCGTTGTTGTAATTTGTGAGCCGAGGTCTCTAGCGACCGGCTAAAAGGAATTTTTGCAGGTGTTTTTTCTGGATTTAACACAGTAGCATTCATCGCCATCACTCAAGATTTGTACCTTTTTTGAAAGTGGGTGGCGCTGAAAATAAATGTAACACTCATTTCAATGGGAGCTTATCTCCTTATCCATTGGATTGATGCATTCACAGAACAGTGTTAGGCACCTACCTGCAGGAGTGCTTACAACCCAGGATTAATCATAACAAAAGACAGGATAGGCCGTTTCGTCACAGGAGCTGGGGGACCCTGGTCAGTTACGACAGCTGGATTGATTAAGAACTCACGGACTGTTTGGGGTGGATTGAATGAATTTGAGTGTGTGTGCGATTGAGCCTAGTGGTGTGGTAAAATGTGTGTTGGCCAATATTTTTGTTTGGGGAAGTGACTGTTCTTTTTAGCCTTCAGACATTTTGAATGCATACTGATCTTCCTATTTTTTTTTGTGACCTCATGACTGTTTTTTTGTGTTTTTTTGTTTGTTTAAATCATCATCATCATCTCCAACCCTTTAATCCGTCATGGGCCGTAGGGGTGCCATGGGGGAAGCATCAGGAGACAGTGTCCTCCACTGCTCTCTATCCTCAGCAATGCGTTTTACAAGTGTGGAAAAAACCATTATCATGCCCCATCTTTGATGTTATCAGCTCAGGATTTTTCTTTGCCTTCCTCTCTCTCCGTTTAACCCTTCGACTGTTCCCTGGAAAAAGGATCGTTTTCGAAAAGGGAGTCATGACCGAGTTAACATTGCCCAAACCAGGCAAGCTTTCGACGTTTCACTATTGACAAAAGTGGTTCTTGGTGGCCTGCATAGGTGTTTATCTTCTCTCTAACATAGACATTTTGTTTGTGTGCTATTTTTATAGCAAATGCGCTGTGGTGAGGTGGGATGTTATAAATATTTATAGGGGACTTAGTGTAAAACTGACCTGAGATCAGCTGTGAAGGTAATCTTATATCTCATAAGAAAGTAGTGTGATATTTAGGTAACCTTACTTGGCTGCACACATACAAACTAGATTCATTTCAAAAAATAGTATTAAACAAGCATCCTAAACTACGTTAAAAAATATGGGGTATTATTACATGAAAGCAGTATTATCTTGCATAATTCAAACAGAACTGAGCATAAACCAAGATTAATTTACACATACAAACATGTGAAGCCAATATAAAAACCCTACAACAAAAAACAAATTAAAACCTCACAACAACACAATAGTCACAAATTAATAAAAACAAAATAGACAATCATACAACCCATAAATATGGCTAAATACCTCACAAAACCAATTCAAACAATAATTAGTAAATTTCAAAAACTTAGCTAAACATCTTATTTATCTTTATAACCCAAAAAAAATTATCATCACATTTAAATTATATTCAAATTAATTAAAACCAACTCTATATAATTACATTTAAAATTACTTTTTAACATTATAACACGCCT